>OX578149.1:48578580-49074461 GCA_951213105.1 Amaurobius ferox
GCGTAATATGTTTAAAAATCCCACGAGATTTTAACTATGAAATTTGTTTAACTAAAATAACCTAATGATTTTCAATAAAATCAAGTTATGGAAAAAACTACAATTTATGTTGATGTTTCCCAGAATATATTTTAATCTGTTACTATTTTAGAATATCCATTTATTACTCCATAGATTCCTTTAACTGTAAAATCAAAATAAATAACCGCATACATCTGAATTAACTAAATGTGCAGTTATTTGTTACATGTGAATTAAATACATGTGTATGTGGTAACGCACAAATGGGATATACCCATACCGTCAAGGACATTCACATTCGGATGCCAAATTACTGTCATCTGTGGACTTTACTTTAAGTAACAGTTGGTAACACTAAATCATAGCAGAGTAAATACATTTGACAAGTTGAACACCTCGAAGAAACAAAAATATAACTGCATATTTCAAATGGGCAAAGAGTTCTATGTTTTATGTGTGGTGATGGTACAAATGATGTCGCGAAGTTGAAAAAGGTTCATTCTTTGGTTCTAAACATTCTTTGGTTTTCGAAATTTTTTTTAATTATGGACATTTGATAGATTAATGCAGTTTATTTTGTCCAAGCAGGACCACATAAGACGAAGTCATAGAGAGTGAAACGTTTGCAGTTTAACTCCACCGGACGAGAGTGTGATTGATCAAGCGATAATCGTTTACTGGAGTATTACGCACATGTCAAAGCACAGATGTAGCAGACCTCAAATTTAGCTAGTGTGGATATACCTTCTTATACAATTTTAGCGCTTTTATTTTGGCGTATATTAATTCAATTTCATATTTTTGCGTTTGTCCAGGATGTTTTATTTTTTAGATCTGCTTGCGAAGATAATTTTTATAATGAGAATTAAGATTCTTAAACTTCGTTTTAGGAGCATTAATTTAAATATTTTAATAAAATTGCTTGAATAAAAATGTCATTAAAAATACTATAGGAGTTTTCACATGATTGTGAATTTTAAGTTTCTTTATAATGTACTATATTCAGCACGAAGAAAGAGGGTATACTGCTAGTAATGTAATAAAATTACTCTATCAGGGAGTGTTCAATATGTTGTATTTAAATAAATTTAATCTCAAATCCGAAAGTTCTTTTGCGTAAAATTAATAAAATATGTACATACGTATGAAATGGAATATATAATATATTTTTATTTGCATTCTATTCTAATTTTCAATATTTCCAAATGAAATACATTGAAATATGATCTCTATAAACGAAATTGGAAGAAAAGCACTTAGTATAAAAACTTATTCATTTTCTGCTTTCTTATTTCAATGATTTGCATTCAAATTTTCTTTTATATATCGCTAGAGATTTAGCCTCTGAAATATATTTTCAGTTTACATATTGTTCGATAGTAATATAAATAAATTGAGCAGATTTATTAAATAGACAGTAAGTATGAGAAGTTATATTACAGTCCAAGATTTCCTATTAAAAATGGAAGTTTTGAAAAAGTTTCACATAAATAATTTGAAGTAAAAAATATTCCATTTAAATAAAAAGTAAAATAATTATCTCGCATTAATTTCAATACGAAGATTTTATTATGTTTTGTTAAGACTTTGTTCTAAGGAATTATAGAGTTTTAATATGTTTTGTAACGAATCTGTTCTAAAGAATTATAAAGATTTAATATGTTTTGTAAAGAATTTGTTCTAAATTATAAAGTTTTAAAAACATTTCAGCGAATCACCAATTGTCAGTTAACCAGATGATGGTCTATTCATTGAGCTCCCCCAGATGATTATCTATTATTGATGGGAACCCTACATCATCCTCCTTCATATTTCTAATGATCCCAGTTTTATATAAAATCAGTGCGATTTTTATATTCTTCCACTTTTTATACAGGATACCATCCTGTTCTTTCGTCATGTTTTTAGTAACTCTCTTCGAATTGAAATCACTACTTAAATCGTAGATTCCTAGAAAAATTACAATTTAGGCATTATTCAAAATTCAGTCATTAACTATCTATAATCTGTGATAATTTTTTCAAGACTTATTGTAAAGAATTTTTATTCGAACTATTAATTTTTGACTGATCAAACTCAGTTCTATCCATTGAGCAACTGATGTGATTGTAATTTATTCCTTTTAAAGTAAATCCTACATCAACCTCCTTCGCTTTCCCGATCCAGGTTTAACTCCTAACCTGAAAGACCTCCTCATTCCTTAATTTTTTGTACAGCACAGCATCATATTCATCATAACTTTTACTGAATATAAATTGCCACAATAAATCGTAAGAATCAGGAAAATTTATAATTTTAGTAGTATTTAAAACACAAACATCCATTGTACCTAACGGATACAGTTAAGTTTATCTGACTTCAAGTGACGGTTATATATATATATATATATATATATATAGCCAAACCTCGTTAAACCGTTACTTGGTCAAACCGTCAGTTTCCCTACGTCCTAACCAACTGATTAGGAAAATAACGGAAAAAATAGTCTCACAAACCACCATCTTAAAAGTGCCATACCCTTTTAAACCGTTAGTTATAGACACAAGAACCTCCCTGTCGAATATTCAAGACCCGAGCCAGTTACTTTCTTTTAAGCTTATGGTGTTAATACACGGAGCAATTTCTTCCAGCAATTTTTTGGCAACACCATACATTTCAATGGGAAGAATTCTTGCCGCCGAATTGCCGCAATTCGTTCGTACTAGACAATAAAAATTGCTCAATTTCGGAGCTGCGAACCAATCAGAGGACGATAAAATTGGACGTCACTCCGCTCCGCCTTTCCTCTCCTCATTTCCATTCAAGATGGCGATGACGACTGTAATACGATAAAACACACTAAAGAATGCTTCCTGAAATCGACGGCATTAGAGAGGAAGGACAGGCGGGGCCTAAAGTATCATTGCCAGGCGGAATTGTTGAAGTCTGGAGATGGAATAATAATAATAGAACTTTTACCAAATTACAGACATCTGTGAAGTATAAAATCCAAATTATACGAAAAAAACACTAGAGGATGATTTTTGGAATGAAATCGGCGACATTAGAAAGGAGGGGGCTTAAAGTATTATTGTCGGCAGGAATTACTGAATTCTGAAGATGAAAAAATAATAATAGAACTTTTAACAAATGAACTATCAGACACCTTTGGGATGTAAAAGATTCATATTATGCGAAAAACACACCAAAGAATGCTTTCCGGAATGAAATCAGCTTTTATTAGAGAGAATGGGTCTGTTAAAGAGGAGGGGCTTAAAGTGTGATTGACGGGGCGGAATTGCCGAAGTTCGGCAATAAAAATTGTCCTGTGTAATAACCTTAGAGGATAATTCTTACTCTAAGGTCCCAAGTGTAGAAATATTATAGTCATACAGCCAGTGCAAAGCTGTCTTAGTACTAAGTCATGGTACGCCGATTAGTGAAAAATCGGAACATGTAGAACTAATTTCTCAGGCAAGTATCTGGTATCAAAGATCTGATTCAGTCAATACAGTGCAATACCGAATAGTTATTGCGGCTCAGCTGTGTGGCATATGGTCCCATTGGTGGAACCCTGTAGACACGTTGCCTATATTCAGAGCTGTGTGCCACTGGGTAGTTTTAGATAAGTCATGGATTATTTCATTTATAACCTCCGTCCAAGATATATAGTCGATTTAGTCATGGATTGTATGGCTCAATTTAGAAGTAGATACAGTCTTAGACAGAATTTCTCCAGAAGGTCGCATAACTGCTCATAGGCCCCATTCTCTCAAAAGTGTTTCAACGTGGCCTTAGATCACATTAGGTTCTGGATTATCATTTCAGCATTGTTGACCAAGTTCCTTGATATCATCGATATCCATTACCAAGGAGAGATTTAATAGCGTGAGCAAATTTGCCTGTTCCTTCCATAGGGCACTTCACATTAGCTACAGATAAGAAGTGGAAACTCAGGTTCTTCTATACAGAAGCCAAAATGTATTTTAAGACTCTGGCATGCAAATTTTAATCTGTCTCTGATACAGTGAAAATTGAGATCCGTCACCAACGTGAGTTAAGTAGAATTTGGTAGAACTTGAAGTTTTCGATCTTGCCTTTTTTGTAAAAGGCGTAAAGGAATGGAGTGTGAGATTTTCTCGCCCGGTATTTCGTTCATTTGTTAGTGTGATATTCCTGTTGAACTAATTTTCTTACATTTATTAGCCATCGAAAGAACGCTCATTTAATATGTGAGCGTCCATTTCCCCAGGTTTCTGATTTCCGGCTGCCTGGAGATCTTCCTCTGCACTCACGTGATTGCTTTTCGGTTTGATAATAATTTTATTCTAGTTTGATTCATAATTTTCGAAAGACTTGCTGTTTCACTGTTATCACTTTTTATGTTCTTTCGTAGAATTTTATGGTGCATTTTTTCTTTGGCTGGCTTTCACATTGCCTATAACGCAATTCTCACAGTTTATTATGAATGAGACATCGTGATGAAAAGCAAAACAAAACAGTAGCATTTAAACTTAGGCTTGGAAAGTCCCCCCACACACACAGACAATGGGATAAGTATTGGTAACACGCAAGTGGGAATGGATTTATGCTGAAAATTATGTGATTCAGAATAGCATATAATTGTTATAATCAGTAAATACTGGAACCCTATTAATTTTAAACGCATTCAAATGTTCGGGATCTCCTCTAATTTTCAAATGAATTAAAAAAATCATTGATAATAAGGACTTCAATAATGATAAATAAATAGCTATTAATGATAAATAAATAATCATTTTTACAAAATATTGCATAAAATTGATCGCTACAAACTTTCCAATGCTAGCATGAATCTTTAACTTCACATCACACGTTTTATCCAAAAAAAAATATTAAAAATATTTATATAAAATTAAAAAAGTGGTATATACATATATGTTCACTTTTCATATGTAGTGTTTAGTAGTTTTGGATTTTAACGTTAATTCAATACCCACACCGTGGATCTTGTACATCGTTATTTCATAGGTAAAAAATAATGTCATTACATTATGTGGGAAAGTTACGTGTTGCCCACATCATATTTTTTTTAAATGTGAGACTTCTTTCAAACATATTTATCCACTTTCTACCGATTTATTTTGGCAGCGTATAAAGTTTTACTCATAATAACACGTGTTTGCGTAAATATTTTTCTTTTTGAAACAAAGTTATATCGAAATGTTTTCTGTATTGGGATTGGCTTAGATGCACATTTTTATCGCAGCTGTTCTAAATTGCTGAAATACAGTGATTTTTTTTCATATTTTTCTTCTTTTGCCGGTCTTCAATATTGGAATAATGATTTCGATTTCTTAAGAAAGTTTTTCTTTGCAGCAAGTTATCGGAAAACGTAAGATATTGCAAATGAATTTGCTATTTTGCTTGTAATGTATACTAGTTATTAAGAAACTTTTATTGCTATATATATTGATTTTTATTTTGTTTTAAATATTGTTTAGATTAATACTCTTGGTATTAAAATAAACTCTGCGAATTTTTGATACTGTATTGAGAATAAACGAACAATTCGAAAATATTACATAGTGACCAATGGCACGTATGTCCCAATACGATGTGATGGTTATCTCTAAATATAACAATTAAAAATCATTAATCATCTGTGATACAGGTTTTTTAAGGTGATAGTTTCTGTTAATAAATACCAAGGCAACAAAAAGGCGCCAGACTTGATTTTATGGGCGAGTAACGATTTATGATTTCACATCACATGGCATTTATGGACTCGAGGCGGTGGTAATGGCCGACCAATGAGGAGTTCACTGCGGGAAATAAGAAATTTCCGATAGAAGCCTGTACCAGGTCTTTCACAGATGCCTGTGATCCAATGGGCAACCAAGGTGGAGTTGATAGAAAAGCCTTGTGCAAGAGATGGAATAGTGAGAAGAGAAGAGTCATTATAAAGAGGTTTGTCAGAAGTTGGTGAGTTAACATGTTGGCGAGTTTCGAATGAAATGGAGAGTGACGCTAGTGTTCAGAAGTAACTGCAAACACCTTATATTCGGTTCATGAGACTCCAACTACTAATAACCATTGAAAAGAGCAAAGGTGTCATTGAAGAAAATTAGGATCTATGAGGTAAAGTATTTAAAATCTGAATCTAAGTCACTCATAAATAAACACTGTATCACACTAAATAACATCCAGCGAAATATTTTGTAAATTATTATAATAATCCATAATAAGTAGATGTCAAATATTAATGTGATTTATAATAATAAGAATATTTACAGTACAAATAATAATTATAATAAAAATTAAATTGGAGCAAAATATGTCTCTTCATTTTTCAAAGATAAATATTTCAATACATGTATATAAATTTATATACTTTCAGTTTAACACATGGGACAACACACACTGGTGGGTTACACTAGTGGGTTATTGCGGCTACAGGCAAGATATGTCATTACTATATGAACACTTAATAAATGTACTGAATTATATTTAGTTATTAACACCATCTAAGCTTAATATATATATATATATATATATATATATATATTATTTACCATTTAGATAAATAGAAATACTTAGTAGATAAACACCATGGGCATGTTATAACGAGAAATCTAAATATTATTTATTGTGATGCATTGAGATCACTGATGTTACTTGGTACCGCATACCTACTAAATTTTAAACATAAATTAATTTGTAAGGATTTATTTCTTGACTTAAATAAATTTATCTACAAAATCAGCTATAAATATCAAATCCCTGTAGAAGCCTTCAAACCCTGGAGTGTTAATAGACCAATACTTAAATCACTATATATATAATCAGAAAATTAATAAATCATATTAACTTAATTAAAAGGTATATTAAAGAAATTCAAAATGATTTTGTCATTACATATGTCGATAAGGCAAGTAGTAACTATTCAATCATATGTAAATATTATTATATAAGTACCCTCCAGTCACACTTACTTAATAATCAAATCTATAATTTACATAATACTAATTTTAAAATCTTATCAATTAGAATATCTGCCAAATATAAGCAAATTCATCTAAAAATAGTTGTAATAACATTCCATATATTGCTTTATTACTCAAATTTCATAAATCCCCTGTTGCTTTGCCAACTATTACTATTGGGCATAATTCTTACATTACTAATGCTGTTATATTATTATTAAAGTATTAAATGAAGTATCCTTGTCAGATGAGATCTTTAATAATTGTCATATTGCAAAAAACAATTTTGAATTAGTTAAAAACTCTTACTAATATTAAAAGTATTTATACTTATGATTTCAAAGATTTGTTTAATAATATTGATATAGATGATCTGTATAGAAATATTTTAGGAATTTTTGAAAAATATAATATCAACCTAAAATATTCAAATTTTCTCTTTAAAAAATTACTTAATTTCACACTTTATGAGAATGATTTTCAACATGGTGGTACTTCTTTTAAACAACAGTTTGGTATCCCACAAGTGGGGTGTGCCCTCTCATTGTTAGCTAATCTGTATTTATTCTTCTATGAAAAGAACATTAATCCAAGCTTGCATAATATGCACATGTTTAGATGATATATTATGTGTATCCCTTAATATCCCTATAGTATTTAACTTTTATCCTAATAATTTACAATTAAATGCATGTAATAATAACTCTAATGTTGCAAACTTTTTGGATTTAAATTTAAATTTACAAAATTGTAATATGGTTATAAACTTGTATGATAAAATACAGGATTTTAAATTTAATACATCTAAAATTCAACATTTTGACTCTTGTTTGCATATATCAGTTTTTAGAAATATTATAATAAACCAGGTTGCTAGAATCAATAAAATTTGTGATGAAAATTATAAATTAGCACATTTTAAGGAATTATTGAGTACATCGACTAATAATGCATATCCTCCCAAATTTGTTATTAAAATTGTCAACTCAGTGTATCAACTTCTACTAGATAACATCCAAGACAACTTTCCCCCGATTATAGTGAATAAAAAAAAAGTATAATTATTTATTAATTAAATAAATAAATAAAAATGAAAAATAATAAAATAAGCTAAAAAATTAGAAAAATCAAAAAATCGGAAAATAAGATATATTAATATTAATGTTTAGAGTTTTATTTTCTCAAAAAAATTGTAACTTTAGCAAGTTTGAAACTACGATTTGAGAGCCCTTATAATGGTGGCATTCTAGTTTATCCATTTCTTCTATGAATCACTTGTTTAGTAAGAATTTTTATCTTTGCTTTATGTTAATATTCTGAATTGCTTATACGGGTAATTGTCCTGTCTCCTGCTCTGCCTCACAGACGGATCTAGGAGTGTTGCTGTAAACGTTCGTATTGCCTCCCTGGTTGTATTTCGACATGCTCATTCCAGTACTTCTAGATATTCATTCTGCTGAGGTTGATCGCGTATACACGGAGTGAAAGAGGAAGTGTTCATGCCACATGGTATTACACATTTCCTTAATGTTTCTTGTCTTCATTTTTTCATCTTTTGATGTCTGTAGTCTGTGTTTGAGCATTTATAGTAATGTACTATTGCTCAATCTGAAACAGGCTTTTGTTGGGGTTAATTAGAATTAAATACTCAAGCCTGAAGATGAATTTAATTCTGATTAATCATCAAATCAAATTTTGGCCGGTGCTGTTCCCTTATTGGCAATATGGCCGTGGTTTTGCTTCTATGGTGATGTTAATATTCCTTGAATTTCCATATTGGACTGAATAAATGCCGATATGGTAATGGATACAGTCTTGATCAGAAATATGAATGTATTGCGCATACGGTAGAGCATATGCGTTGATTTAGGGGGGGCGAGAGGGGCGATGCTCCCCAATATTTCACGTGGGGGGCGAGAGTATCATTCCCCCCAATGTTTTGGTCCAAAATTAACGATTTTCTAAAATTTACCTCTTTTCCAGGTTGGGAAACAATTGGGAATTTTTTTTTTTATTTATATTGAATTTTGAACAATATGAAAATATATGATATTCAAATGTTACATGTGAAATTTGTAACAAAAAATATAAACAAAATTTTTTTTCTACAAACGTTTTTTTTTTTTTCAAAAAAAAAAAAAAAATACCAGTGATATCGTGCTCATCGGAAAGACCTTTTAGCATGCTTAGAAGATTAAAAATCTGATGTGGGCAGCACATGACTTTCCCTGCAGACTTATATTCACGTTCTATTTATTTAATTTAAATTTAATTCATTTTTAATTCAATTTTCGTTCTCATTTGAAAACTGGACTTATTTTCAAAAATGGTGTAGGAAAAATACGAAAAACTAAAATATCTCGAGAACGGCTAGTCCTAGTGTAATGGGGTTGGTCTTATTCTTTCCTTCGCTAAAAATTACGTATTAAACAAGCATTTAATGGCTATATTTGAGCATACGTAGTTCTTAAATTTGGATTTTGATGACTTTCGCGGGCCATTTTGCAAAAAAACGCAGGTTATTTTTTTCCGAATCGTACCAACATCTAATCAGCACCAGGGTGACCCACAACTGACTCATCTGCCGAATTTTGTGAAATTCGGTCCATTAGTTTTTCAGCTAGAGTGGATACAAGCTTTTCCGGGCCATTTCGCAAAAAAAGGCGGGTTCTTTTATTCCGAATCGTACCCAAAACTAATCAGCACCAGCCCCGCCCACAAGTGACTTACCTACAAAATTTTGTGAAATTCGGTGCATTAGTTTTTTTGTTAGAGTGGATACAATATCTGCACAGACAGACAGACGGACAGACACACAGACAGACAGACACACAGACACACACACAGACGTCACGCTAAAAATGGTTTTTTCGTATTCTAGAGGTCTCGAAACGTGTAGATCCGTCGAAAACTCGAGTTGTGATTTTCGGCATGATTCCAATACTTTCCCTATACATTACCATATATTGCAGGGAAAGTAAAAACTTACCTGCGGTCAACGATGACTCAAATGAGACATAACAATTTAGCCATAATTAATTTTTACAAAGAGGAAGCTGACAATTTAAACATGGAAAAATTGGCCAACGAGTTTATCATATTAAATCAAGCCCGAAGAAATAATTTTGCTGGAATTTAATCAATCTTTATACACAAGACTGAAATACAAAATGTTAATAAAAGCTGTCTATTTGAAAAAATATTTTTTAACAATTTGTTTGTTTGTTTTTTTCTTGAAAATGTCTTTAAGACTCTTATAGATGTTGAAAATTGTGATTGTAAATTAAGGATCTTATATTTACAGCTTATTTTAGGGTTATAACATCATTACTATTTCAAATAATGTAAATGCTTCGATTTTGTTATCAAATATTAAAGTCACAACTTTTATAAAAATTTGTAGGTGTTGATTTTCTTCTCTCTCATCCTTTTCCATATACACATTTTTCTTTACATTATAGATAAGTGCAACTATTGTACTATGTATATTATCTAAAAAAATTATTGCATAAAACCATGTTTCAATTAAACAAGAAAGATCAATCATGCATAAAGCATTGATTATGAAACACTTTCCAACTTCAATGCAATTTTATACAAACATCTCTAAAATGCGATACATTCCTCAGTAATATTTTTAAAATTATCACAATACAACATTAATTTATTATATTTGAAAACTTCAACGAAGAAAATTAACTTCATTCAAATGACGGCATTGAAATATAAATTGCCTGGTTTAAATATCTCTAAAATGCGATACATTCCTCGGTAATATTTTTAAAATTATCGTACACATACAATAATTTATTATATTTGAAAACTTCACCGAAAACCAATCAACTTTATTCAAATGACGTCATCGAAATATAAATCGCCTCTATGTAAAAGCAGCATTTCATTCATAAACATTTTTAAAATCGTTTCATTCATCACAATACTATAATATAATATATTTTATTTAAAAATTAAGACCATGGAGCTACAAGTAATTAAACTCTATGCTTAAAACTTCTTCGAATAAAACCGTCCTTCTTGTTATCTACCATATTTATTTTAAAATGTGAAACCTTTGTCATATATAAAATAATTAAACTCTTATAAAGATATTTATTACATAATATATCTCTTTTTCCTTTCTGGAGGCTATAACGAGAGTCAGAATTTAATTGAATTTCTTTTTCTCCCTATATTAAATAATTTTTATTTATAAAACTACCTAACATATTTTACTGAAATTTTTTTATATATTTTATGGGATAATTTGAATATTTCCTAACATTTTCGAAGCAATTTGAGAATTTTAAATTCGCTTAAAAAATGTTTGAAACATTAGGTCCCATAGGGTTCAATGTATTTCATTTTTTCAAACCGGGTTCAATAAAAAACTAATTGGGTGATATAATTCATTTATATTCCCATAGGTCCCACAGACCGTCTGAAAAGTATGCTAAAATTGCATTCTGATAAAGCCATTCTTACGGCAGTTATCGGGCTAATGGACAGACAGAATGAACAAAGTCATAGACACTTTCAACTATGTTGTAAAGTGTTAAAAATGTGAAATAAAAAATGAAATTACTGGCGGGCGGGGGGGGGGGAGATGGACCTACTTGCTCTCGCCCCCCCCAGCCAAAATGAAAAGTCTACGCCAGTGCGGTAGAGGCATGTTGAGAAATTGGACAGTATATTGATAATTGTACCACAGAACAGTTTAGAACAAATGTATCCATCAGAAAAATATGCAATTATACTAACAGACAATTCAGACAGTAAAAGAGCATTCTCTAACAGGGTCGGTAAAGCGGTATTTCCGTCCAACTGGACTGTCAGTAGTAAGATTTCCCGTTGTGACTTTACATACGAATTTTCAATACACTAATATGGTCCAGTAAATGTGACAGACGGGATTAAAGTTTTAATATTCAGGCCTTAGTGAATTAAATATTAATTAATAAAATGCTGCACTACCAGTATCGGAAAAGATGTAATTGATCGAGCTGACTTCCTGCTTCACTGTGATTGGTTGATATTAGAAACGTCACAAAGATGGCCGAAGACTGAAATCCAGTCAAATTGAAGAACTAAAACAGTAAAAGTTATCAGGAAGAACCCCCAACATCGTAATAAAGCCAAAATTGGTAAAACAAAGCAGAATAAAGTAGGTTAGAGGATGCGTTGGACCCCTTCTTCATTTCAGAATAGACCCACAAACAGGAAGTAGAAAAGACGAAATGGGCGCAAATGAGGAAATATAAGGATTGTTATATATATATATATATATATATATATATATATATATATATATATATATATATATATATATATATATATATATATATATATATATATATAAGAAAGATAGAATAATAACCAATTCCAAATGATTACGAAACATTAAAACAGTAAAATCACCAACGCAGTTTAACCACGGCAAACATGCTAGTATAGCATATAAAGAGATATGAACAGCACAGGCATTCATATCACTTTTATTCCGATTCCAGGGCTAAATAATTTTGTATGAAAAAATTCAGCAATTTTTATGCAACTCATCTTACAATCACTTGTTTACGTTCGGCACCCAATAACTTTAGGCTTCGTTGTAGAAATAATCAAAATTTGATAAGAATTTAAACCCAAAAATATTGTAAATACGTTGGCACAGAATACAGATGCACTGACAATACGCAAAATTAAAGCCGTTTTAGGACGGAAGCATCAGTAAATATACATGTAGACGAACTTTAAAAATCACGATTTTTATATTGGGGAAAAAAGGTGAATGCCATATTTTATTTTGAAGTGGATCACGTGATCTCTTCATATAATATGGATGTAATTATTATTTTAATTTTTATTTAAAAAACTACCGAACGTATTTTGCTAAAAAAAAATTTTGGTATATTTTGTGGGAAAATTTGTATATTTTCTAAAAATTTCGAAGCAACTTGTAAATGTTAAATTTGCTCAAAAAACATTTGATAAATTGAAATTAGGTTTCATTGGGTTCAATGTATTTCACTTTTTCAAACCGGGTTCAATCAAAACTAATTGGGTGATATTATTCATTTACATTCCCATATGTCCCATATACAGCCTCAACAACATACTAAAATTTTGATAAAGTCATTTTTACGCAGTTATCTTGCGAAAGAACAGACAGACAGACGGAAAAGCAGAAAGAACAAAGTCATAAACACTTTTCAACTATGTTGGAAAGTGTTAAAAACAATATATTTCTTAAAACATACGATTATTATAAGCATTTTTTAATAGAAGCAGAATAAAGATGAAAACACGTACAAATTAAAAGCGAATAAAACCAACATACAATTTTTTAAATAACATAATACAGGTTTTGAAAGTAGAAAAATCTGATGTGGGCAACACATGACTTTCCTTATATAATGCAATGAATTTACTATTTCTACAATAAAAAAAAATCTGATGTGGGGAAAAATGACTTTCTTTATATAATGCAATGAATTTACTACTTTTACAGTAAAAAAAAATAGGTTTTTCTTATAGTAGATACTTATATTCTTTCCAAGATATTGAATTTTCGACAATTAGTCCTCATTTTCATTGATTTAGCATCATTTTAATCCATTTGGCGAGATTAATTTGACAACATTTCAAAAAATCGCCAAGTTGGCGAAATTCCGCCATATTCGTCGCCAAAATTCGCCAAGCTTTACTGACAGAGAAATAAGTTATTCTTCTTTCAGATAAATGACTATTGGCGTTCAAATACAAAAGTATTACTCGAAGTATCTTTTCTCATGAATGGAACGAGCTAGATCCACGAGAATGATGTCACCCAATTTATCGCATGGTATTACATATAAAAAGTGAACATGTTTCTGAATAGGAAATATATTTTTTTTATTTTATATGACTTTTCGATAATTTTTTTGAAATATGTGCAATATCTCAAGAACGGTTCATGTTAGCGTTCTAAAATTTATGTTAATCGTTTTCTAATGAAAAATTACATAAAAAATGTCTATTTGCGTAACTTTATTCGCGGTTTTGAATTTTTGACGATTTTTTCAAAATTTCACTCGAAAATTTAGGGAGGTTTTGAACATTCGATTACGATTAAAAACAATAGGCTTCCAGTGTTTACGGATTGTGATTTTTGTACCAAATTTCGTTCGAATCGGTCCACTCGTTCGTCAGTTATCGTCTCCAAAGGCTCACTGACACACACACACACACAGACATCACTTCAAAAATACTTGATTCGTGATCAGGGATGCTTGAAACGTACTCACCCGTCGAAAACTCGAATACGAACTTTCAACTCCGTCACAATACTTTCCTTATGCATTATGTATATAAGGAAAGTTAAAAAATAGGTTTTTCTTATAGTAGCTATTTATATTGTTTCCAAGAAATTGTATTTTCGTCAATTAGTCGTCATTTTCACTGATTTAGTGTCATTTTTATCCATTTGACGAGATTTCCGTTAATTTGGCAACATTTAAAAAGTCGCCAAGTTGGCGACATTCCGTCAAATTCGGTTCCAAAATCTCGCCAATCGTTAAGGACGGCGAAATATATTTTTCTTTTAGCAGATAAATAACTATTAGCGTTCAAATACAAAAGTATTACTCAACGTATCTTTTCTCATGAATGGAACGAGCTAGATCCACGAGAATGATGTCACCCAATTTATCGCATGATATTACATATGAAATGTCAACATGTTTCTCAACAGTTAATATATTTTTTTAAGTTATGGCATTTTTCGTTAAATATATTTTAAAAATGTACAATATCTCGAGAAAGGATCATGCCTAGCGTTCGAAAGTTTATGTCTATCGTTTTCTAAGGAAAAATTACATTAGAAGTGTGTATTTGGGTAACTTTATTAAAGATTTTGATGTTTTGATAATTTTTTAGACATTTCACTCGATAATTTAGGGGGTTCTGAACATTCGATTACGTTTAAAAACAATAGGCTTCCAGTATTCACGGATTGTGAATTTTGTTCAAATTTCGTTCGGATCGGTCCATTTGTTCGCCAGTTATCGTCTCCACAGGCTCACTGACACACACACACACACACACACACACTTTCACACACACACACACACACACACACAGACATAACCTCAAAAATGTTTGATTCGTGATTAGGGATGCTTGAAACATGTTCTCCCGTCGAAAACTCGAATTTGAGTTTTCGACCCCGTCACAATACTTTCCTTATACATTATGTATATAAGAAAAGTAATGTGTAAATTTTAATAAATTTAATAATTAAAATTTAATAAATTTAATAATTAAAAAAAAATAAATTACATTGTAATGAATCTATTGTGAATACATTAAAAAAAGTATTTAAAAAAAATGTGACTAATTTATTATGAATGCATTTAAAATAACTTATGGGTTAATAATGTTCAACTACAATATTTCTCTTAAAATAATAAACCATTTAAGTAATTATATTTAATGAAATGATTAACACAATGATTCGTTAGGACTAAATGATTTGTGATTCTAGTCATGTTTGTTTTCAGAATTTTAGAGTTTGCCTATAATAACAAAATAAGTCTATTTTTTTTTTTGTCTGTCGGTCAGTCACATAGTGAAAATATCTGAGCGATCTACAGCTATGAAATTGGGTACAGTGATATTTCCGACCAGGTGTAAAGACACCTTGGAGCGAAGTTTTCAAAAATTGAATTAGTGTTTTAGTTATATTATTTTGAATCGTAATTTTGAGCAACTTCCACATAAATAGGTTCCTTAGCAATTGAAAATATTATCACATTTTTCATTTTATCATTATCCGAAAGATTGAAGATTGCTTTTTCCAATGAGCTGTGAATAGAATTCATACTAATAATAGCTGAATTTTTATGAATTTTTTAAAAGTATTTTTTTCATTTCGGGGCACCTGTGAGAAAACTTACGTAACCCTACATCAAAACTATAGTTTATTTGCATTTCAAAGCAATAATTTTTTCGTGTTTTGAAGACGTAGTTGATTTTAAAACTACGATATAGAAAATTCTCTGACAATCCGATCTTCACAATTTTACAGGAGTTAAATTGAACATTACACACTACTCCAAAAAAAATATATGTTTCTGAGGAAAGGGGTCATCCGTTAATTAGTTATGATTTTTATAAGGTATTCGTGCGTTTGCTAATTTTTCACTAAACTTTGTTGAAAACGGAATAGCAAGGTTATTGAACGGAAAGTCTTACACCTTAGTCACATGTGCCATTGGACAAAGGTGGGGCTTGCAGTTGCCAAGACCTGACTATTGCAAGACCTCACTCGCATCTTATGTCTAGTCGTGTTGACCCGAGGAAATTTTGCAGATTATAGCTGTATTTTTAATAATTGTGCATTTAATAACATTGAAGGTATTTTTCTTTCGGGGCACCTGTGAAAAACTCACATATCTCCACATTTAATAATATGTAATTAATCCAAGGATACAAGGCATTTTCATTTCGGGGAACCTGTGAGAAATCTCACGTATTCCCACATCGAAACTGCAATTTATTTGCATAATTTTTGGGTTAAACAGTTGGTGCATACCATTCCTTAGGATGGATGGGGGCTGGGTGATGATTTGCAGCCTTTGATGTTTTAGGTTGCAGTCAAAAAGTACTTTGGACGATGGACGACAGTAGCAAAAAGGTAGGCAAACAGGGATAGAATTTAAAGAAAGAGAAATTTTTCTGAGAGCAAGCTCCCTAAAATATGTAATTAATGTTATTTAAAAAAAGATTCAAAAAATTTTAATACATTTATGTATAATAGATTTTATGAATTTTAATTTGACACTTCATATTAGCTTTAAAAATGTATGACTTTTTCAAACACTAGCAATACCTGCAACTTACCAAGAAATGATTGTTGGTTCGTGTATCCGATCAAAGTGTTGCCATTTAGAGACAAAATGTTTTAAAAATTCTCGAAAAACATCAGAAGAGAACCCGTAGCTTAATTTAAAATGTAAATGTACCGCAAAATCTACCGGTGGTGCATTTAATTTTATAGATGATTTGCCTTTTTGTGCCAAGTAATTAGGCAACATTTATTTTTAACCACTCTATTTCAATCCAGACCTTAAGCACTCAGTAAAAAAATTATGGAGGTATATATTAAATAAATTTCATATCCTCTAACTTCTGCATCGTCTAGTATAATATAGACAAGCACTGTAATACCTATAAGGAGCCTATTTGAAAGGGAGTAATTAATCATATTGAGGATTTTTGGGACGTGTAAAATTTTACTTTTGATCCTGCCCGAATGATACCTATCTCGGATACATCATTCCTATAACGGAAATATTTTGGCGCTACAGCGTGAATTTAACACTGATATCAGCCAGTGATTGGATGCATAGAGAAACCTATTATCCACACTGAAAATTACCATATCTCTATGTTAAAAAAAATCTATGTTAAAATTTCGCCCACAGGGAAAATTATGTTTCTCGAAATAATGAAGCAATTTTTATGGAATTGGGAGTGTTTATTTTAATTGGCATAAACAATAAGCAAATAGCAAATCAGGTCATAAAAAATCTGATGTGGGCAACAC
The DNA here is from genome assembly GCA_951213105.1 of Amaurobius ferox. Lineage (NCBI taxonomy): Eukaryota > Metazoa > Arthropoda > Arachnida > Araneae > Amaurobiidae > Amaurobius > Amaurobius ferox. Next base: position 48,596,128 of record OX578149.1, read on the forward strand.
ATGACTTTCCTTATATAATGCAATGAATTTACTACTTCTACAGTTAAAAAATGTTACTCTTATAATACATACTTATTTTATTTCCACGATATTGAATTTTCTTCAATGAGTCTTTATTTTCGTTGATTTAGCGTCATTTTTATCTATTTGGCGAGATTTTCTTTAATTTGGCAAAGTTTAAGAAAGTCACCAAGTTGGCGACATTCCGCCAAATTAATCGCCAAAATCTCGCCAAGCGTTATGGACGGAGAAATAAGTTATTCTTACAGCAGATAAATGGTTATTGGCGTTCAAATACAAAAGTATTACTCAAAGTATCTTTTCTCGTGAATGGAACAAGTTAGATCCACGAGAATATGTCGCCAAATTTATCGCATGATATTACATATGAAAAGTGAGCATGTTTCGTAGCAGTTAATATTTTTTTATTTCACTTGATTTTTTTGATAAATTTATTTGAAAAATATGCAATATCTCGAGGATGGTTAATAGTAGAGTTCTACAGTTTGGGTCAATCGTTTTCTAAGGAAAAATTACATAAGAAATGTCTATTTGAGTAACTTTAAGGGTTTTGATTTTTTGACGATTTTTTCAAAATTTCACTCGAAAATTTAGGGGGATTATGAATATTCGCTTGTGTTTAAAAACAATAGGTTTCCACTATTCACGGATTATGATTTTTGTACCAAATTTCATTCGTATCGCTCCATTCGTTCGTGAGATATCGTCTCCACAGACTCACTGACGCACACACACACACACACACACACACAGACATCGCCTCAAAAGTGTCCGATTCGTAATCAGCGATGCTTCAAACGTGCTGTTCCGTCGAAAACTCGAATTCGAATTTTCGACCCCGTCACAATATTTTCCTTATACTTTATGTATATAAGGAAAGTAAAAATCCTGTGAATTGTTGCTCTTGTATTGCAAAAAGAAGAAAAAACGTGCCGCTCTGAAATGTTATAAATATACAAATATGAGACCGTATATATGCAAGACGGGTATTTTGGATTTAAGCTTCAGATAATTCAATGTAATTAATAAAAAGTTAGTATTGCCTTTATGGGCAAAGATGGGTCGACCCGAATTTCAAATTCTCAGTGATTGATTGCTGGCAGGGACGTCTCAAATATGATACAGACTGAATTATTACTTTCCTTATATACATAATGTATAAGGAAAGTATTGTGACGGGGTCGAAAATTCGAATTCGAGTTTTCGACGGGAGAGCACGTTTCAAGCATCCTTGATCACGAATCGAACATTTTTGAGGTGATGTCTGTGTGTGTGAAAGTATGTGCGTGTGTGTGTGTGTGTCAGTGAGTCTGTGGAGACGATATCTCACGAACGAATGAAGCGATTCGAATAAAATTTGGTACAAAAATCACAATCCGTGAATACTAGAAGCGTACTGTTTTTAAACGCAATCGAATGTTCAGAACACCCCTAAATTTTCAAGTGAAATTATGAAAAAATCATCAAAAAATCAAAACCTTTAATAAAGTTACGCAAGTAGACATTTCTTATGTAATTTTTCCTTAGAAAACGATTAACATAAACTTTAGACCGCTAGCATAAACCGTTCTCGAGATATTGCTCATTTTTCAAATAAATGTATCAAAAAATCCTTTAAATTAAAAAAAAATGTTAACTGTTGAGAAGCATGTTCATTTTTCATATATAATATCATGCGATGAATTGGGTGACATCATTCTCGTGGATCTATCTCGTTCCATTAATGAGAAAAGATAGTTTGAGTAATACTTTTGTATTTGAACGCCAATAGTCATTTATCATATTATAAGAGTAACTCATTTCTCCATCCATAACGCTTGGCGAGATTTGGGCGGCGAATTTGGTTGAATGTCGCCAACTTGGCGACTTTTTGCAATGTTGCCAAATTAACGAAAATCTTGCCAAATGGATAAAAATGGCACTAAATCAATGAAAATGACAACTAATTGTCGAAAATTCGATATTTTTAGAAAGAATATAAGTATCTATTATAAAAAAAACCTATTTTTTTTACTGTAAAAGTAGTAAATTCATTGCATTATATAAGGAAAGTCATGTGTTGTCCATGTAATGCCAGAAATGTAAAGTAATAAATATTTGGAAGGATTAAAAAATAATGGAACCAGGAATGCGGGCGGATTATCCCCACGCTAAGCAGATGGGCGATAATATACAGGTGGCCCCATATCTTACATACCACGCCCATGTTTACATACCACGTTAAGCCGTTTGGCGGCAAACCGAGACGGCGACGCCATGTCTACGGATTAGCCCTCAGCTCTAGATTTCAGCACGTGGACCGCCGACCGAAAAAGGGATATAAGTGAGAGTTGCTCGAAGTGAGAGTCAGAATTGGTCAAGGCAGGCTGTTGGAGTGAGACTAGTCAAGAAGAAGCGACGGTAGCAGAGTTAAGAGTGGTGTGTGCGTCTCTGATATCGGAATTCGAAGGAGAGCTCATGTTCATCTGGTATTGCAAGTGTAAAGTGTGACAAAGCATCGGTGTTACCCAAGTTATATGAAAGAAGATCAGGTACCGTACCATTAAAACTATATGAGGATAACCTCTTTGTCTAAATTTGTGTTTTTGAGGAAAAGCTAATTAATGCATCCCACCACGTGCTCCAACCAAATATCAATTCATCTGGCATTACACCCCCCGAACTACCATTGAGATGTATTCCACTATTGTGATATTTATTTAATTTGTAAACTAAAGAGTGTAAATTGAGTATGTGATAAATAAAATGTTTGTTCCTTTACTATTAACCTTAATTTCTAGTTTGTTAACTTAGTATCCCGTTAAGCACAGTAATAGGTGGGTTTTGCGGCCACCAACGCAATGTACACAGCAGTAAGTTTTAGAACAGATTACATGTATAATTAATATACTAATAAATAATTCATTTAATGTAAAATGCATTTTTGACAATATTAATTTTAATCAACAAAATTAATAATCGGCACATTTGGTGCTCGTGACTTTAGCAGTAACGGGAATAAAATAAGGATTTATGAAATTAATAAAAATAAAAGGAATAATAATAATAAAAAAAAAAAAAATAAATAAATAAATATTGATAAGGTTGGACAACTGGTGGCGACACAGATGGGTGTGAAAATATTGTGCACAATTCTCATTTCTCCTTATGTTATATGTATGATTATGTAAAGTTGTATCAATGAAATGGAAAAAATGGTTCTTCTTAAGGAGATCGAAGGTATAATTAGAAAAATGGGATATAGGAATGGGACCAGTTAAAAAAGTGGTGAAAAGTTCAATTATAACAAGGAGTTCAAGTTTGAAAGAAGAATCAAAAATATCAAATAAAAATTATAGTAAATTGGATAGAAATACTAAAAATATGGATATTCCAGTAATGCAGATCCTGCCATTATTTAGTGGGAGTAAGGAGGAAGATATAAATTTCTTTATAAAACAATTTGATGAATTAGCGGAGTTAGCAAGTTGGAAGGAAGAGCATAAAGTGGCTATCATTAAAACCAGATTAAAAGATAAGGCTATGCAGTTTTTAATTCAAAACCCTGAATTACAAAACGAAAAGGAGTTTGATAAAATAAAAATATTACTAATAAATAAATTTTCAAACAGAATAACGATAACGCAAGAACAGGACGCATTCAATAAAATAAAACAAACGTCTGATATGTCAGTGGACGAGCTTGTGCTAAAAATAAAAAACGCAGCGCGTAAATTTTTGAACCTTAAGGATACAACAGATGGAGAGGTAGAGAAAATAACCAATAAAATAATGTTGGGAAAATTCATTAGCGCATTACGCCCTGATTTGGCAATTGAAGTGAAGAAAAAAGATCCGCAGCGGTTTGAAGATGCCATAAAAGATGCCGAACTGTTTGAAATAATTCTTAATGATAGGACTCCAGAAGAATCACATAACGAACTGAAAGAAATGTTACTTACAACACAGGTTCAAGATTTGACTTTAGAAATTAATAAATTAAAATTGCAAAATATACCAAATCAATCCATGGAACGAGCTGTTTTTTGCATAGGGTGCGGAAAAAATGAACATTATTTCCCAGATTGCTGGTACAATGAGTGTAATACTGCATTTGCAAGGAATCCCAAACGAATGAATTATCAGCAATATGGGTTGGAGCAAACAAATTATATCAGAGGAAACAGAAACGAAAATCTCAGAAATTATGATCGAGGAGGATATAATAGAAGTAATAGGGAATATCAAGGAAATAATAATGATCAAAGAAATTATTATGATCAATTAGAAACCAACGTAGAAAATAGAGAGAGGCAAAGTATAAGAGGAAATTTTAGGGGGCGCAACGGAAGAAATATAAGATCAAACACATATGAGAGAAACAATAATAATAGTAATTTAAACTAAGAGCTGGAATTTGGGACCAAGGAATGAATCGTACAAATTCCAGAGAAATAAATAAATTCGGTTCACAAACATATAGAAATAACAAAAATGGAGATGACTGGCAAAACTATACAAATTTGAAGAGAGGACAATATTATGAAAATAATGATAAAGCAAAATATGATACCAAAAGTATCCTTTCAAGCGAATGTGAAAACGTATCTAGCCCACAATTACCGATGGTAGAAATAGATTGCAAAGGAATAAAAATAATAAGTGTAATTGATAGTGGGGCTCAAGTTAGTATTATAGATTTGGAAACATTTCAAAAACTAAAACAGAATAGAAATGCAAAAATAAAATACATAACCAGAAGAGTAATACTTCAGACGTTTACTAAAGAAAATATAGAATTTTTAAATTGCATTCAATTTTCATTTAGAATTGGGGAAAAGGCATGCAAAAATTATTTTTTCGTGACAAAACAGAACTTTCAGGGGCAATATAAAATGCTTTTAGGCTACGACTTTTTATCCTCACATAAAGCAATTTTAAATACAAAAGATAACGAAGTACAATTTGGGAATACTGCGATTAAATTGTATAAAAGTGAAAATACAAACCCAATTCAGAATTCAAAGCAAAAACCACAAAGCCAGGGAATTCGCGATGAAAATAGATATAATAGTAATTATGAAAATTATAATACTGATGACGACGAATATGAGGAAATAAATAGTTGTTACAATGAATCCAATAATGAGAATGAAGATAGAATAAGCGATGATAATGATGACGACGAATATGAGGAAATAAATAATTGTTGTAATGAATTCAATAATGAGAATGAAGGTAGAATAAGCGAGGATAATGAAAGCGATAACGATAGAAAAAACTCTAATATGCAAAATTGTAGCACTCGCATTAATGTAAATGATGAAAAATTGTTACCAAGTTCTAATGAAAATAATAAGAATAAGAATGTTAGAAAGAAAGAGGAAAAGCAGATTTTCGCTAGATTGAAAAGAAAAATAACATTAAAGCCAGGGGAGTCAGAAATAGTCCAATTGATTTTGTCACAGGAATTAAATGAGGGACAGGATGTTTTATTTTCTTCAATAAAAATGGCAAGAACATTAATCACGGATGAAGCTATCCAAAGTATAGAAAATAAAAATAAGATTCGAATGTTGTTATACAATGAAAAAAATTGCCAAATTACACTTAATAAAAATATGAACGTGGGTATAATAACAGAACAAATCGAAATTGTTGATACAAAAAATAAAAACAGTAAACCCACGTTGGAAATTAATAATATTCAAAATTTAAATAAAAAAGATTATCAACAAATTCGGGAATTAAGAAAGAAAGAAATATCTCCAGACGATTTTCAAGTACAGCACTTAAATAAGGAAGATAGAAATAAAGTTATTGAATTAATGATGACCAATACAGAGGTTTTTTCAAAGTCATATGCTACACTAGGTAAAACGTCAGCAATAGTACCGAAAATCGAACTTATGCACAATTATCCTATTCAGAGTCGACCATACCCAATTCCGAGAGCAGTACGAGAAATTGCGCAAAAAGAAATTTGGGAATTATTGGAAAATGACATTATTGAAAGTTCACAAAGCACGTACGCTAGTCCCATTATTCTTGTAAAGAAACCAAGTAAACCAAATGAAGAACCTAAATATAGACTTGCTATTGATTATAGGGCCATAAACGCGTATTTACCACTTTTGCCAATAAACTTACCAAAGGTGAAGGATATATTACAAAATATCGCTGATAGTAAAATTTATACAGTTATGGATTTGAAGGCGGCGTTTTTTCAGATCGAACTAAGAAAACAAGATAGAAAGGCCTTAACGTTCACAACTTTTATGGGAAATTTTAATCCTAAAAGAATTCCGTTTGGTCTTAAAAACTCAGGAGCATATTTTCAACTTTTAATGAACAAAGTGTTAGGAGATCTATCAGAGTTAAAAATATACTTTTACTTAGATGACTTAGTCATATGCGCACAAAATAACGACGAAATGTTAGAGAAAATCAAAATTGTTTTCCAAAGATTGAAAGAAAATAATTTAACACTCGACCCGGCGAAGTTACAGATATGCAAATCGCAAATTGAATTTTTAGGATATAAAGTAAATGCGAATGGTATAAGCCCATCAGTAAAAAACTGTGCAAAAGTGCAAAATTTCAAACAACCCCAAACGGTTAAACAAGTAAAAAGCTTTCTTGGGACAACAAACTACTTTAGAGGTCTGATAAAAAATTATGCACAAATTGCAGAACCGTTGGTAAATTTGACAAAAAAGAATGTTAGGTTCGAGTGGAATAATGAATGTAGAAAAGCTTTTGAAAAATTAAAAAATGCAATTTTTAAAGAACCAGTTGTAAGACAGCCTGATGAAGTAAACCCGTTTGTCTTAACTACGGATGGCTCAGGTAAGGGAATTAGTAGTATTTTGATGCAAAGGGTAAATGGAGTCGATCATGTTATCGAATTTTATTCAAGACCTGTGAACCCGGCAGAGAAGCGTTATCCTGCAATAAAGCTAGAATTGCTAGCTATACACGCATCCTTACAACACTTCAGAGAATATCTGTTCGGAAGGAGTTTCACCTTGCTGAGTGACGCAAAATCCCTTATGTACCACATAAAATTAGATAAAATGCCAAATATCATATCGAGGTGGCTAATTGACATAAGTCAGTATGATTTTAAATTCAAATATCAAAAAGGTGAAAATAACGCAAGTGATTATTGCTCGAGATATGTATTTGACAATGATAACCAAATCAAATGTGTAAATACTTTAATTAAAAATGATGAGATAAATGTGGAGAAAATATTAGAGCAACAAATGGTAGATAAAAAATTAAGTAAAATTAGAGAGGAATTACAAAAAGGAAGAAAAAGATATCACAATAACAAGGTATACTATATTGATAGCCAAAATAAACTGTTAATGGTAAAGAAGGAAAATAAAAGACAAACGTATAGGAAAATAAATGAGAATAAGATTGTAATACCGCACTCGCTAAAGGGAAAGATAATAGAGATAGCACATTTCCCTCATTTCGGAGTAAAAAAGACATACCAATTACTTTCAAGAAAATATTTTTGGATAGGGGCTTTCCAAGACGTGGAAAATTTTTGTAAGTCTTGTAATCAATGCTTATTAGTAAAACACAAAAATATACCACCAGCCAGACTTCAGGCTATGCCAGAAATATTAAAACCAGGAATATATTTACAACTGGATTGCGTAGGAAAACTACCGCGCAGTAATGGGGGAAATAATTTTGTAATTACAATTGTAGACATGTTTTCACGATACTTTGAGGCCTATGCAGTCAGAGACATTACTGCTAAAACAATAGTGAATAAGCTAACAAACTTCGTGACAACTTATGGAGTTCCAATTATTATTCAAAGCGATAATGCTCAAATTTTTAAAAGTAAAGAATACATAGATTTTACAAATGCATTAAATATTGAAAGGCGATACAGTTCGGTTTATTTCCCAAGTTCTTTAGGTCGTTGTGAAAGAATACACAGAGACATGAAACAATGTATAATGTGTTTGTCAAAGACTACGTTTGAATGGGATGAATCTTTAAAATGGTTTAAGTTTTATGTGAATAACACTATTAACAGTAATACAGGATTTGAGCCTTCATTCCTGTTCTATCTTAGAGATTTATCATTGCCATTTGAAAATATTAAACAAACAAACATACCAAGTAAGGAAGAAATAGATATAATGTATAGTGATGTAAATAATTATAAAAATTATGTGGCACAGCATTTAAAAAATATAGATAAAGTCGTGAAAGACGCATCGGAACAACAAAAGCTGATAAATGACAAACAAATAAAGAAATATAAAATAGTGAGAAAAAACGATATATTTATAGGAGCGACAGTGTACCTAAAAAAGTTCCTAAAACCAAGGGTATTAGAGGATCGATATGATGGACCATTTAGATTTACGAAATTAGTCCGAAATAATAATGTTATAATATGTCTTAAAAGTGATGAAAATAAAACTTATAAAGTGCACATAAATAAACTATACATGGCAGCGGAGCGAAAACAATATTTGAAAGATAGTGACGAAAGCGAATCAAACCACACACACACACAGGACAAAGAAAAAAATCAAAATGAGAAAGTGATTAGAAATAATGATCAAAGTCAGATTAAGGAAGGGAAGGTCACTAAAGAAAAGCAATTAAACTGTGAAAATAATAGAAATGATGATGAGGTTTGTTATAATGCCAGAGGGTATAATTTTCGCCCTCGAATTGTTGTAAATAGTAATTTCATAAAACAAAGAATATGAAAAATATGTAAAAAGTTTGTAATTAATGTCATAAATAGAAAGTGATAATTGAGTGTATATGTATATGTTTTTATGTTTTAAATTGTGGATATAAGTATATTTCAAAAAGTATGTTATGTATTTCTGACATTACATATATGGCAAGTTCAAAAAAAAAAAAAAAAAAAAAAAAAAAGTGAAATAACAAAGTAATTTATAAATAATATGGTGGTATGGAATTCAACCGTAACCAAGAATCGGAAGTTGATAGTTGCACTACTACAATATGTTACAAAATGAAATGATAACAAGAAAATGTATAATAATAATAAAGTAATGAATGCTGTTATGTAATGATATGTCGTATGTAAATAATTATGTAAAAGGAGAAATGAAAATTATGCATTGCAAATAATATATATCAAAATTTACAATTTAATAATAATGTGAATGTTGGTAATCCTCATGTAATTTATGGTACATTATGTCAATTATGAATAATGGACTAACTTGACAGAGAACTATCAAAGCTATGAGTTGTACGAGGCTAAAAAGTGGAACTCAGCCTTTCTCACGATGGATGAACTTATGTGTTTGCGAGGAACCATTGTGAACTTAATTTCTTACCACTGGGGTGAAACTGTGGGAGAGTAACTTTTGGACTTTTTTTTTCGCGGGGGGGGTGAGAATGTAATGCCAGAAATGTAAAGTAATAAATATTTGGAAGGATTAAAAAATAATGGAACCAGGAATGCGGGCGGATTATCCCCACGCTAAGCAGATGGGCGATAATATACAGGTGGCCCCATATCTTACATACCACGCCCATGTTTACATACCACGTTAAGCCGTTTGGCGGCAAACCGAGACGGCGACGCCATGTCTACGGATTAGCCCTCAGCTCTAGATTTCAGCACGTGGACCGCCGACCGAAAAAGGGATATAAGTGAGAGTTGCTCGAAGTGAGAGTCAGAATTGGTCAAGGCAGGCTGTTGGAGTGAGACTAGTCAAGAAGAAGCGACGGTAGCAGAGTTAAGAGTGGTGTGTGCGTCTCTGATATCGGAATTCGAAGGAGAGCTCATGTTCATCTGGTATTGCAAGTGTAAAGTGTGACAAAGCATCGGTGTTACCCAAGTTATATGAAAGAAGATCAGGTACCGTACCATTAAAACTATATGAGGATAACCTCTTTGTCTAAATTTGTGTTTTTGAGGAAAAGCTAATTAATGCATCCCACCACGTGCTCCAACCAAATATCAATTCATCTGGCATTACACCCCCCGAACTACCATTGAGATGTATTCCACTATTGTGATATTTATTTAATTTGTAAACTAAAGAGTGTAAATTGAGTATGTGATAAATAAAATGTTTGTTCCTTTACTATTAACCTTAATTTCTAGTTTGTTAACTTAGTATCCCGTTAAGCACAGTAATAGGTGGGTTTTGCGGCCACCAACGCAATGTACACAGCAGTAAGTTTTAGAACAGATTACATGTATAATTAATATACTAATAAATAATTCATTTAATGTAAAATGCATTTTTGACAATATTAATTTTAATCAACAAAATTAATAATCGGCACAGTCCACATCAGAATTTTTTATGTTTTATTGTCGAGTACTTTGGAGCGTTTCGCAACTGTGATTGTCATGACCAATTGTGACTATAATGCAATTAAAAATGCAGTGAACAATATTGCCTGATTATTGATTTTCATAAACAAAACGTTTCCAACTATGGTTGTCAAAAACAATCACGATTAAAATACTGTTATTAATACAGTTAACAATGATATGGCGTTTTTGACTTTCTAAGAATAAAACAAAGTTATTTTGAAAACAAAATGTTCAGGATCACGAATTAAATATTTACCTGGTTATTAATGCAGTTCAGAATCGGTATTTTACTATTGTAAAATGCCGCCTAAGTGATAATAATTTTATCGAACTAGGAATGAAATTAGTAAAAGCTCTAAAGCTGCTGGTAGGTCGACAGAAATATATGCATTAGAGTAGACATAACTTCTTTTGGAGCATATATAAATGTAGTTTTCAATATTGAATTTCCCTTTAATTTAAGTATTTAAAAATGAATGTAAAATGCCAACATTGTAGAACCGTGAAATGTAAAGCAATTGCAGGAAATGAAAATTAGGTGATCGTATATTAGAAAATCCATATTAATAATTCTTGTTTTTAAAATATTACATTATGTTTCCTAAACACTGCCTTCATCACCACTAAAAATGAACTTGATGTTGCCAATGCAAAAGTTTCCTTTTACAATCACTTTTTCTTTATTTGTAAACAATAATTTGAGTTTTTTGCGCAAAGTAATGCATAAAATGAATATTTGTATAAAATTGTATCCCATTTGCAGTTTTATGTTTCATTCGAAGATTAAGTACATTTAAAAATTATGCTCAGTCGCTAAAATTCTAAAACACTTAAATATTTAGAGAATGTTTTATCTTAGCGTTATGTGGGTGGTTTGATTCATGTTGTTATAAACACCCACGCATAAAATGAACATGCAATTAATATGTTTCAACTTATTTATTCTTTTACTGCTAGTCTTATGAAAATTTAAAAAAAAGGACTGCTTCTATTTTGCTATTTGTACCCTCATATAATACGTTCCAATGTCCAAACGTGCACCATGGCTTATCTGACTGCCAATTTTTATAAAAGTTAAATGTTCAGTTCTAAGCTATAATTGATACATATATTTCATATACAGATATACTGTTAAAAAGAAACCCAGAGACAGAGACAGCACTTTAAAAATGGTGGATTCTTATTCTAGAGTTCTCCAAACTTTCAAGTCCATCGAAAAGTATAATTCTTATTCATCCATCTTGATTTAATATTTTCCCTATGCACCATATATCATTGTTAGGACAAATAATGAGTTTCATGACTACATTTCTCTTAAACTAATGTTATAGATAATCTGTCACATCTCCAACAGGTCCTAATTGACAGGAAGTAAAGTAATTAATCAGAGTGAGAATTATAGGATGGTCGGACAACATTTCTGATGCTGTCCATCCTCTTACATGACAAGAACACGCATCACTCATGCGGAGGAACTATTTTGTGAAGGTAGACTGAAGTGGATATTGTACACATTTGCCTGCTAACTACAATATTGGGACACGAATATTATGCGTTATATGTATTAGAAATGTTATTGTGATGTGAATGAAAGTTTGATCCACAAGTAACTTACGAATGACATGTATTTTATTTAGATAGATTAATTGTAAATGGTGTTGTTAGCAAAATTATCAATTTTGCCAAATAAAATTCAGTAGATGGGAGGATTTTGAACAGAGTTCCACATAATACAAGGTTGTGTGTAGGTTTTTTTTACATCCCAGTATCTTAAAACGCTCATTTTATGCTTAGGTGTATCAATCCGTACACTTTCAAAATCTTGAGATTTTGTTATAGGGACAGCAGAAGTTAGGAAATTCAAGTGTTTTCTTCTAGAAAATTCAGTTTTTTTTCTTTCAGAAAAGTTAACTGTTTTCTTTTAGGAAACTATAAAGTTTAACTAGCCACGAAAGTTTTGATAAAGATAATCTCTAGAGTAGTAAATACGAACCAGAGGGAACATTGGCCAGCAATGTCAGCTCTGGTCAGCTCTGGTCAAGCAAATCATTTCGGTCGTTACAGACAGATGAGTTGACTTTAAATTCCATGTAAAGAGCCTTATGTATGCGTAAGAGACTTATGTATGCGTACATACGAGGGTTACACTGAATTTTTTGAGACACAACTAAGTGGTACAAGTTAAACTTACCAACTCTTAGGAGTGTTCAATGTACTCCTCTCTAGCATCAATGCACTTTTGTAGGAGAATTTTCCAAAGATTAAATGCTTCAAGCCATCCATTTCTTAGAATCAATGAAAAATATCCTTTTATAGCCTCATCAATCACATCTTCGGAATGTCACACATAGCAAGTCACACATAGTAAGCACACATAGCAATATTAGAAGAATAGGGCGTATGTTCTATCACTTTGATGTTTTTTGTTCAAGAAATTTGGACTGTCATTCTTACTGAATGAGAAGATACATTGTCATGGTGAAGCATGAGTCCCCTAACATCCACTTCCTGAAGAATTTAGAATTTTAAGACACTTAGTGGTGTACCAGTTATCTGTAACTGTCTTCTGTCGCTCTAGATTTATGACTTTGACTAGACCTGTACTTCTGAAGAATACGGCATACATTGCTTTTTTCATTGCTCGTTGTCTTTTCACCATTGTTGGTTTAGGGTTATTTTCAAAGACCCATAATTTACTTACTTGACGTGTTGGAACGTCAAAAAACTGTATGCACTTTTCATCACCAGTTATGATTTTAGAAATAATGAGGTATCCACCATCATTAAGTAATTTTAGGGTTTCTTTACTTATTCTGACACGCTCCGCTTTTTGGCGTTCCTTTAAATTATGAAGGATCCACGGACAAATTAATTTTTCATATGCAGTTCTTCGAGAATTATTCTATATATAGCTGCAGATCCAGTGTTATGTTCCTTCTGTATCATTCGGTGGGTACATCGATTATCATCTATTAACATTTTTCGAATTGCCGACACATTTCTGGGATTGCAGCTGACAAAGGTCTTCCTGTGTGTTTTCCATCCAAGAGAGAATTTCGACCGCTTCTAAACTCTGTAAACCATCTGAATACAGTGGCATGAGATGGAGCATCATTTGACATTCTTCTTGATTTAGCCCCACTTGAAGTCATGGAAAATCATACCTCGATAATGCTCTTACTTCAACTCCATTTTCTGTTCTTCCAAAATTTATTCTACGATATCTGAATTGTAATTATTGCCACAAATTATCGTCTGCGGACATAAAAGGTTTCAAATTTAAATATCCGACCAATATATTTTTTTCTAGCGCATATCATCTGCCCCTGTCTCCAAAATTTCAGTGTGACCCTCGTACTCCTAATAGTTATGAATTAAATAGAAACGCCTTGTAAAAGAAGCTCTCATATAAGCTAATTATCGAAACGAAACAATAGAATCCAGTCCGATGTATAGCTGTCAAACGCTTGTTTGTAACATTCTGTTTACTATTGAATTAACTTCAGCTACCTTCAGTTGAATTGACTTCAGTTACCGGCTATAATGCCTCTATGAAGCACTCGAAGACCATACGCTCAGCATCTTTACCTTAGGCCACTTCTTGAGACTGAGGAATCCATATTGGTATTGTATCCGCTATCTGGACCGCTCTGATGACGCTGTAACATGTTGCCGTAATAGTGGTTGTGTGGAGGGACGCATGCACGCTGCGAGGAACCGGGTTGGTTCCGGACGACAACTATCAGAGAGGATCGGATGATAACGAGATAAATCCGAAATACTCTCACGTCTTCGCTGTCCATCATCCATATAAGGGTCTCCTTGGGGCAGAATGCCCTTCTTAGGGCGGATGGGCCTTGACTTTGAACCCATATACTCACCTCAACTAAGGGACACATTTTTCTGTTGCTTGTCAGAGCAAAGTTGACGAAATATGGGTTCCAAGAGTATTAGATTGCTATAGTGGGGTCTTCTCACTGCTGAAAATACTGGATTCCAGGTCAAATCTGTCGACAACTGGAATCTCTGTTGGCAGTTGTTCAGCGAAAACCTACCCGGTGAATTAATTCTTTAACCGTGTACTTGCAGTTGGAATCACGGTGTATGAGAGATTAGAACAGGAGGCCCGATATAGTAGCAGCATAAATCCTCAGTTTGTCCTCGTAGAAAATTTATATCCTGTAAACGATCCAACCAGATGTAGCGTTCCCCATGGAACATTCTATATTATCACGCCACGTTGTACGACGCTTGGAAAAGCAGGACTGCATTTTCGTCGCCTTTTAAGACGTCTGACATTAACTACCTTACATTGCCGACCATGCCTCAGTGGAGTCGTATGGACGGATCCATGGACTAGTAGAGAATCCTAGTTTTAATATTATAATAATTTCTTTATCTCTTTATTTGCATTGCAATTATTTTTCACTCCGATCGGGTTCTTATTGAGGGGTGTTTCGATTATTTTGTCAAAGAGTATATGGCGTAAAGAGGTACATAATAAATTCAGATGAAAATATAAGACAATACATCTTTACACTGTATGGAAAGTGATTTATTTTCTCGAATCAAATTTTTTAAACGACTTTTCATTCTTTCTATAAATCTTGAACACATGTTAGGTCTCCACTGTTTTTTATTTCACGCTTGAAATGTTACTAATGAAAAAATAAACATCTAAGTACTAATGGTGTGGCATTTTATGTGAAATATTTGAAGGTTTCAGAGGACGAAATGTTTGTAATTTAAAATATCGCGAAAAACTTCAATTATTCTTGTTTTTCTCCAAATAGTTGAGAGAAAACTTTAATTCGAAACAGTAAAATATATATATTAAGTTCCTCCGGAAATTAAACCACATTTGATGGTGATAAGATATTTTTATTACATTTACTCCTTTTTACAGCTTAAAAAATACTTTGCAATATGTAAAATAAATGGATTATATGACATTACTATCTTAGCTAATAGAATTGTTTCTAAATTCGAGAGGAAGGAAAGTTTAACATTATATATATATATATAAATATGTGTGTGTGTGTGTGTGTACGTGTGTGTGTGTGTGTACGTGTGTGTGTGTGTGAGTGTATGTGTTGTAAATAAAGTTGAAACAACATTACATTGTTCTTTATGTTTACGATGTACGTTTACATTGAAACAAATTAAATTATTAAATACTTTACGTTGTGTTTCAAAAGTCACTGTGATATGATGTTTAAAATAAAGTAGTTGTCTTAATTTATGCATTATACTAGCTGGAAATTAAATGAACTCCCGGGGCTACAGCGAGTTTAGGGATTCTCAATACCCAAATCTAGTAGTATAGATAATTAAGTATAGATTATTATTATGGAGATAACCATTTACAACTGAATAAACTTCTACGCGTTTAATATGCATGTGAGTATAGAATACATATCTATTTGAATAATCACATTAAATTAGTGAATTAAATCAAAGCGTTAATAAAATGATCACGATAGTTAAATTAAATCGTTTTATAACAATAAATAAAACTGCTAATTGTAAGAAATTAAGTTGCAATACTTAACTTAATTAACTTACAAAGCTGGAATATGTCAATTAAGTGATTTGAGTATTTCTTTTAAAGGCGCCATAAGCTTCCTTCCCAAGTCAAAGAACAGTATGTAATCTCAACAACTGCTTTGAAGGAGCTGCGAGAAGCAGACAAAAAAAAATCCAAACATAGATAGAACAACCAACGCTAAAATTCGCTAGCAGGAGGTATCAGCCATTGAAAAAGCAATCACTGTCCGATAAAACATCACACCACACACCCACGAAGATAAGTCTTTTTCTGGGTGTTTCATTCTCAATTACTTATTAATGCTTATAATTTTATTCTTATGATTTCAGCTTCCCTCATCTTCATGGGCGGGGATTGCACAATTTTTCTTCAGAAGGTGATGTTATGTTTATGCTTGTATTTTTTTCAATGACTGATACCACCCTCTAGAGTATTTTTGCTTGGAGTGTTCTAGTTCTGTTTGATTTTTTCCCCCTACTTTTCGTATTTCGTTCTTAGTTGTTGTTAAAGACTCATACTATTTTTGAGCCTGAGGAGGGAGGCTTATAGAGCCCTCGAAACAATTGTAATCACATAACTAACACATACCTGTTTTCTTTAAGGAAGTATTGAAAGTTTATTTGAATCCTCTTATATTGCATTATGATATAAAGTATTTTCAAAAATTCTGAAAGTATTTTTTAAACATATTTATCGGGAACAAAAACACTGCTCGACTTTCTCACACATTTATATTGCATGTTTTTTAATCCTTTTGTATCACACACAGTATCGAAGGGAAAATAAAATGCATAATTTTCCAAGCTTTTGCTCGCAAGTTCGAATTCGTCATGAATTCGTCGAATTTCGTTATGAGCTTTGGTTCGTATAAAAATATCTAACTTATATAAGTGTATATGTGATTCTACAAAAATAGGAATATTTGCGCTCCGTAGTGATTTTTTTTTATTTAGGAGATTTTTTAAAAGCATTTTTATATTTTCTCTTTTATTATTTTCCTTATATACATAATGTATAAGGAAAGTATTGTGACGGGGTCGAAAATTCGAATTCGAGTTTTCGACGGGATAGCACGTTTCAAGCATCCCTGATCACGAATCAAACATTTTTGAAGTGATGTCTGTGTGTGTGTGTGTGTGTGAAAGTATGTGTGTGTGTGTGTTTGTATGTGTGTGTCAGTGGGTCTGTGGAGACTATAACTGACGGACGAATGGACCGATTCGAACCAAATTTGGCAAAAAAATCACAATCTGTTAACACTGGAAGCCTATTGTTTTTATACGCAATCGAATGTTCAGAATTCAGAATGTTCAGTTCTCCCCCTAAATTTTCGAATGAAATTTTGAAAAAATCGTCAAAAAATCAAAACCAATATTAAAGTTACGCAAATAGACATTTCTTATGTAATTTTTTATTAGAAAACGGTTGACATAAATTTTAGAACGCTAACATGAACCGTTCTCGAGATATTGCACATTTTTCAAAAAAATTATCAAAAAGTCATATAAAATAGAAAAAAAAAAATTTCCTATTGAGAAACATGTTCACTTTTCATATATAATATCACGCGATAAATTGGGTGACATCATTCTCATGGATCTAGCTCGTTCCATTCATGAAAAAAGATACTTTGAGTAATACTTTTGCATTTGAACGCCAATTTATCTGCTGTAAGAACAACTTATTTCTTCGCCCATAACGCTTGGCGAGATTTTGGCGACGAAATTGGGGGAATGTCGCCAACTTGGCGACTTTTTGAAATGTTGTCAAATTAAAGAAAATCTCGCCAGATTGATAAAAATAACGCCAAATCAATGAAAATGACGACTAATTGTGGAAAATTCAATATCTAATAAGTTATATAATATATAAATATATAATAATAGTTATATAATATATGTCGAAAATTCAATATCTAATAAGTTATATAATATATAAATATATAATAATAGTTATATAATATATGTCGAAAATTCAATATCTAATAAGTTATATATATATATATATAATATTAAAACACCGTGAAATACTACATTACAAAATCATCTGAAATCACACTTAAAAGGCGCAAAGCTGCACTAAAAAGAGGATTAAAATATTGTCAAAAAGAAAAGAGGTATGGATGGAAACAATATACCAAAAGATGGCCGGGGGGAGTTGTGACCCCCTCACCCCGGTTAAGCATGCTTTACGTCGCGACAACACTCCCGGAGAGCCGGTACATTGCAAAAAGGAATACGAATGTATCAAATTGTAAGATGTAAATATACATCATACAGAAACAAATATAAGATATAATTGTCGAGATCCAGCCCTATCGAAATTCATCTACAGTAAATATTTGAAATATGTTAAAAAGTGTGTGAATAATGTTTGAAACATGTTCACAAGTATAAATTAACAAAATTACAAAGCTTCCACTTAAAGAAGAATTTAAATATAGACACATAATAGAACAATAATAACAAAGTCTATTTCTAAAACCATATACCTGAATGACAAACAATAGCATATTACATGCAGATGTACATCCCATATTGTGTCATACAAGACCATGCAAATTTGCTATAACGTATTATACATTATACCCTATTCAAGAGGTCCCATATCAGTTATCACACGCTTTACCTGTGACAATCCAGTACGTATATTGCCAACAGTTTTATTTAAATATAAACAGTAACTTTCGGTTACAGTTATTTTATAAAATTTGTAGATAATGTCACTTAAAAAATTCTTGGGAAAACCCTGTGAGATGGTGTTTTGTAGGAAACGATAATCGCATAAATATCGATCTTCCATTTTACTGTTTATTCTTTGACTACGTATTAATTGTCCCAGTATAATATTTCTAAAAACATTTTTGTGCATACACGAGTTCCAGTTTATGATATAATTGATTTTGAAGTGGAAGTCGTTGCGTTTATCGTACAAACAGAAACCAGTAGAACCTCCTGGTTGCTTGTATATCGTTATATCTAGAAAATTAAGACTTTTGTTGACATTATATGGAGTTTCAGTTAGTTTTAAATGTTGTGAATAGAAAGTAAAATCCATCTGATATTCTTCACATGGATATGCTACCAAAATGTCATCAACGTAGCGAATGAACAGAATTTCGTTTAATATATGTGTTCCATCTTCATATTTATTCAGATATATATCAGCAAGTATTGATGAACAACCACCCCCCATGGGTATTCCATGTAATTGTTTAAAATAAGATGTACCATCAAACAGTACAGTTTCGAACAAAACCATTTCCACCAATGTTTTAAATTTATATTTGTCAATAATCGACTGCAGATTGTATTTTTCGTATATCTCCATGACAATAAGGTATAAGTCCTTGATGTTTATATTTGAAAACAAATCATTAAAATCAAAACTTTTATAATACAAATTTTCATTAATTACATTTATTTTTTTAATAGCTTCTATACTATTACTAATAAAATATGCACCCTTATTTTTAATCTTAATCATTACTATTTTTAAAATAGATAAGAGTTTTTTGTTAGCTGTTGTCAAATATGATTGAAAAGATATATATAAATATATAAATATATATATATATATATATAAATAAAAATTGAAGGATTTTAATCGAAAATTATGCATAAACTACAGTATGTACAAAAAACCCCATCTCTAGCATATCTGTTACAAATGAGTAACAATAGGCCAAGACTAAGGATAAGAATAGAAGGTAACTTATCACTACAATGGAAAGGGGGATGAGAAGAATAATAGGATTCAAAAATCACATTTAAAGTATATAAAGGTAAATAAAAATAAAACTCGGCAATATGAGAATAGGCAATAATAAACAGCTCAGGAGATAAGAGATTAAGAATAGAGAACAAGCAATTGAAACTACACAAAAAATGGCGGTTAGTTCGAAATTGCATTCTCATCAGGACAGTCATACAATTCGAATTAAAACCGATATAATAGCCAGTTTCTGACAATGGCGATAGTATTTAACTATAAACACCATTGGAACTGTCTACTGGCTAGTGGAAAAAGAAAATAAATCAATTGAATTATATAATTCTGAAAAACAATACCTCCTCGAACAGAAATGGGAAAACACTAGCATAGCACACCCACACGTGTAAGATAAACTAGTGACTGAGCATTTCACCTCACTTCGTCAATTCAAGTGGGCACTGGAATGAATACAATTGAACGATTCATAATATGTATGGAGACTTTCAAAAATAGTAATCAGTATAGGACTCAGGACAAGAGGAAAATAGTCATTCGAAAATAGTAAACAGTATTAGACTCAGGCCAAGTGGTAAGTGAGGTAATAAGAAAGGGTGAATTTTCAAAAAAGAGTTAACCAGTCAAAGTGAAATAATGCATGTGTAAAATTATTACGTGGTATATTTGAAATTATTAATAATATTATTTACAAATACTTCCGGATATTGGTAATTTTGACAAATGCGTTTAAGTTTATTGATGTGTAGAAAGTGAAACTGAGGATCAGAAAGTCGATGTATTCGAAATAGCTGGTTTAAAATGATGTTTCTAAACAATTGAATAGAATTACAAGATTGATATGATAGCAGCTTTATGATAGAGAAGTTGTAAGAATCTTTTTTATCATATATATTGGTGATAACATGATTGTTGAGGGTATCTAATTTTATGTCTAAAAAATTAACAGATTGACTAACGCAAGGCTCATTAGGAATTAATTCTAGGTTAGACGGGTAAAAATCAATATTAATGGTATAGGAATCATCAATGATAATACAAATTAAGTCGTCAACATATCTATACATAATATATGAATTAGAGTTAAAATGGCATTCATGATAATAAAGATATAAGTTAGCGAGTATACTACTACTACAGCCACCTTGTGGTACACCAGATGTTTGTAAATAAATGTTATTACCTTGGATAATATAATTGTTGTATAACACAAAGTGCAAGAGCATAGGAAAATTTTTGACATTAAAAGCAACATGATTGGATGATATATAGTCATGATAAAGAGAGATAATAACTTTATGTAAATCTTTAATGACAATATTATTAAATAAGTCTTTAAAATCATAGGTTTGGAAACCAAGAATTTGTGGATACTTGCTAAGGTGATTAACTAAATCAAAACTATTGTTCAAAATGAAATATCCTGAATTCCTGAATTTAAGAGATTCATTAATTCGATTTAAACAGTTAAGCAAGTACTTACTAGCTTTTAGAGTAAAATAAATAGGTTTTTTCTTCTAGTAGATACTAATATCCTTTCCAAGATATTGAATTTTCGACAATTAGTCGTCATTTTCATTGATTTAGCGTCATTTATATCCATTTGGCGAGATTTTCGTTAATTTGGCAACATTTCAAAAAGTCGCCAAGTTGGCGACATTCCGCCAACTTCGTCGCCAAAATCTCGCCAAACGTTATGGACGAAGAAATATGTTATATATATATATATATATATATATATATATATATAAATATATATATATATATAAATATATAAATATATATATATATATAAATATATATATATATATATATATATATATATATATATATATATATATATATATATATATATATATATAATATATATATATATATATATATATATATATATATATATATATATTTATTTATATATATATATATATATATATATATATATATATATTTATATATATATATATATATATATATATATATATATATTTATATATATATATATATATATATATATATATATATATATTTATATATATATATATATATATATATATATATATATATATATATTTATATATATATATATATATATATATATATATATATATATATATATAGATATATATATATATATATATATATATTTATATATATATATATATTTATATATTTATATATATATATATATTTATATATATATATATATATATATATATATATATATAACATATTTCTTCGTCCATAACGTTTGGCGAGATTTTGGCGACGAAGTTGGCGGAATGTCGCCAACTTGGCGACTTTTTGAAATGTTGCCAAATTAACGAAAATCTCGCCAAATGGATATAAATGACGCTAAATCAATGAAAATGACGACTAATTGTCGAAAATTCAATATCTTGGAAAGGATATTAGTATCTACTAGAAGAAAAAACCTATTTATTTTACTCTAAAAGTAGTAAATTCATTTCATTACATAAGGAAAGTCATGTGTTGCCCACATCAGATTTTTTTTTCTGGCCTTTAAATATTCTAAAATGTATAGATATCCTGAAAACCCCAATACCACAAAAATAAATAAATAAATAAAGTAATTCAATAAAATTTAATTCCCATACCTATTATTTTTAGATTCTGGCCGATTTACTTTCAGACCAAAAATATGCAGCATTTTCGATTATCTACTTCCGCTGCAATACATGGTAATATATAGGGAAAGTATTGGAATCATGTCGAAAATCGCAAGTCGCGTTTTTGAAGAATCCACACGTTTTGGGATATCTAGAATACGAAAATACTATTTTTAGCGTAACGTCTGCGTGTGTGTCTCTGCGTGTATCTCTCTGTCTCTTTGTGCAATGTATGTATCCACTCTAACTCAAAAACTAATGGACCAAATTTCACAAAATTTTAGAGGTCAGTTACTTATAGGTGACACTGGTGCTGATAAGGTTTCGTTTTGATATTGTCTGTATTCACTCTAACTGAAAAACTAATAGACCAAATTCACAAAATTTGGTAGATAAGTTACTTGAAGGATACCTTGGTGCTGATTAGGTTTTGGAACGAATCAGAAAAAAGAATCTGCCTCTTATTTACGAAATGACTTGAAACAATGATCAAAATTTAAAATTAAAGACTATGTCTGCTCAAATGTGTCGATTAAATGCTTGTTCTGTACGTAATTTTTGACAAAAAAAAAAAATAAGATCAACCCTATTATTCTAAGAGTAACCATTCTCGATATATTTTAGATGTTTCGCATTTTTATTACGCCCTCTTTGAAAAAATGTCAAGTTAACAAATGAAAATGAAAGCTAAATTAAAAGTGCAAATTCCGTGTTATATTGTGCAATTAAACTCAATTTCATGAATTATTAAAGACATAAAGAGAAAATGTATTTGACTCGGCAGCGAAAGTCATGTGCTGCCCACATCAGAATTTTACTTTCCCTGCAATACATGGCAATATATAGGGAAAGTATTGGAATCATGCCGAAAATCGCAACTTGAGTTTTCGAGGGATCTACACGTTTTGGACCTCTAGAATACGAAAAAACTATTTTTAGTAACGTCTGCGTGTGTGTCTGTGTGTCCGTCTGTCTGCCTGTTTGTGCAGATATTGTATCCATTCTAACTAAAAAATTAATTGACCGAATCTCATAAAATTTGGTAGTTAAGTCACTTGTGGGCAAATCTGGTGCTGATTAATTTTGAGTACGATTCGGGATAAAAGAATCCGCTTTTTTTTGCGCAATGGTACTCAAAAATCGCTTGTATCCACTCTAGCTGAAAAACTAATGGACCGAATTTCATAAAATTCGGTCGATAAGTCGATCGTGGATCACTCTACTGCTGATTAGATTTTGGTAAGATTTGGAATAAAATAACCTGCCATCTTTACAAAATTGCCCGAAAAAATCGTCAAAATCTAAAATAAAAGCTACGTATGCTCAAATATACGCATTAAATGCTTGTTTTATAAGTAATTTTTAACGAAAAAAGGAATAAGACCAACCCCATTACACTAGGACTAGCCGTTTTCGAGATATTTTAGCTTTTTCGTATTTTCTCTACGCCACCTTTGAAAATAAGTCCAGTTACCAAATGAGAAAGAAAATTGAATTAAAAGTAAATTTAATTAAAATAAAGAGAACGTGGATATAAGTCTGCAGAGGAAGTCATATGCTGCCCACATCAGATTTTTCTTTACTTATGAACACGTATGAGTGAATAATATGATTGATAATATAAATTCAATAATTGAGCCCAAAATAGAAACTCCCAATTTTTGTCCCAAGCGCTTTTTGTCCCAAGGATTTTTGACCATCTGCATGGCTAAATGTAGGAAGTTATTTCTCAGAGAAAGGGACATTTTTACTTTACCAACAATACATGGTAATGTATATGGAAAGCATTAGAATCGTGTTTTGAATCTCAACTCGAGTTTTTGACGGATCTCCACGTTTTGAGATCTATAGAACACGAAAAAAACTATTTTTAGTGTGACACGTGTGTTTGCCTATGTGTGTCTGTGTAATACATGCATCCATTCTAACTCTAAAACTAATGGAAAAAATTTATGGGTGATCCTGGTGCTGATTAGATTAGGGTACGATTCGGGACAAAAAAAACTGCCTTCTTTGTGAAATGGGCCGTGAAAATTTTATGTATCCACTCTAGCTAAAAAAATAATCAACGCAACTTTGGTAGATAAGTCACGTGTGAGGTTCACTGGTGCTGAATAGATTTTGATACGAATAGATTACTAATAGAATACGAATAGATACTGAATAGATTTTGAAAAAACCTGTCCTCTTTTTGCGGAATGGCAAAAATCGCCAAAATTTAAAATAAAGGACTAGAAAAGAATGGGATAAAAGTGCGCTTCGGGTAAAAGTGCGCAGTACATGTTTTAGTTGTTTCCTAGGACGTTAGATTTGCTACACTGTGTCAGTCTGCAAGGTGTCATGGCGGATTGGTGGTAGGCGTAGTTATAGCCGGCTTGAGCGAATATCGTTGAAATTATAAAATTCATTTTTCATCTTCCTGATGTGATATTTTGATTTCTTGCAAACTATATTTCATAACTAGATATAAACTTAAGTAAATAATTATCAAGACGTTTTAATAAACTCGTTTTTGTTGCGTGGTGTGATATATTAGACAATTTAAATTATTCGCCGTTGATGGCAGTATTTGCTAATAGCTAGAAAAGCGTCTCATGGGGCAGAAGTTCGCATGTGAACTTTTGCCCCAATTACCCAATTTAGATTTAGGTATTGGCTGTTTCAGGAATTATCAACGGAAGACCCAGAGAAAAATATGCACCGCTAAGATGTTGGATACGGCTCGGCAAAGGCTTGCAAAGGGTGATTTTAAACGTCATATCGCCAAAGGCTTTGGCATATCAGAGGCTGCTCTACGTCAGAGATCAAGGCTGTCAGTGCTTTTAATATGTTGTTGTTGTTGAAACCCAGACCGTCCGACCGACCAGAAAGGTGTAAGGTAACTGTTTGGACGGTCGGAAAGTGCCACCCAATTCAGACCGGAACCCAGTGGGGGAGGCATCCACAGGGACCGTACTCTCCTTCCCCTACCACCACCCTCTCGGAAGGAGTGCTTTTAATATGTGTAGGATTTTTTCTGTTGGTCCTGGAGTGTTTATGGATGAAGACTTCGCACCTTGTGCAGTAACTGATATAGAGTTTGATAAGGAAACACAGTCACCTACAGTAACAGACACACAAATCAATGAAGCCTCACCATCAGGAGCAACAGATGCAGTTCCATCCACTTCTGGCACCCAGCTTGTCAGGGCCGATTCGAATGCATTACTTTATCAAAACTATTCACATTCTGACTCACAGATTATGAACCTGAGATATCATCTAGAGCAGTAGCAAAACCAGTCTCCCCATCAGAATTTAGACCACTTTCGAAAAGGAAGAACCCCAGAAAAGAAGGAAGAAAGGAAAAAAGTCCCAAATAATTACAAGTTCATCTTTTAAGAATAATCTATAAGCCAAAGCTGATGATATGAAGAAGAAGACATCCAAGGAAACCCCTCCCACAGAAACTACAAGACCAGTTAAGGATAAGCAACCTTTTGCTAAATGCGGCGCTCAAGTTGATCTAAAAAAGAAGAAACCTGAAGTTAAGAGTACATCTGCCAAGGATTTGAAGAGGCGTACACCGATCCTCCATTCGAGGACTGGAACATGTGTAAGAAATGCGAAGAATGGTGGCATGAAGCATGCTCTTGTTACGAGGGCAGTGGCTATTTCATTTGTGGCAATTGTTAATAAAATTTACTAGCAAAATGAAGCAAGTGTTCATGTTGATAAAAGTAAATGTAGTATACTGTGTAATTTTCCATATATCTTTGATTACATTGTGTTCTATGGAGCATATGTAGTTCTTTCTAAATCGCTCCGTACATGCAAACTTTTATCCCACTATAAACGCACTTTTGCCCCACAGTTGGGGTAAAAGTGCGTTTTTAATATTGGTTGAAAAAAAGCTTATCATGATATGTATTCAACATACAATTAAAAACGTTATTGAATTAAAAAAAAGTGTTTGAAGATATTGAGGTATAAATATTACAATTTTGAGTATTTTTGCAAAGGATATATATGGAGTTAAACACTAAGTGCGTGCTCTTGCCCTACCCTACTCTGCGTATGCTTAAATGTATGAATTAAATGCTTGTTTTAATACGCACTAACATACATACACACTAACATACATACACTCACTAAGATAGATACACACACAGATACACAAGTACACACACACACAGGCCTGGTCTCAAAATTGCTGGATTCAATTTCATGGATGCTTGAATGTACTCTTCTGCCGGAAACTCGAATTCGAAATTTCAATCCCGTTCCAATGCTTTCCCTATACATTACACTATGTACGTTACGTAGGGAAAGTAGCAAGTCAATATTAAAGAAGCTATTTGCTAGTTTGTTTCTAAGATGAATTATAAGTTTGTATATAGTCAAATGTACTTTTACATAAAACAGGAAAATACGTATAATATACTTAAATACAAATATGGTCAGACGTAAATTAGTATGGATACAAAATTATGAAAACAAACTTGAAGTTCAAAGTTTTGTATTTTAAAAGTGTCTCTAAAGATCCATGAAATGTAATTTCCGAAATTACTTTTTCATTGCTTGCGATAGTGAAAATCATTATGCGTCTTAAAATAAAAAGCGTCTTATATTGATAAAAATGACGTAAACGCCCTATAAATGCAACTTTCGTAAAAACAAAATCGGATATGAGCCGCCTTTCACATTATGTAGACACCATTTTACATTTATTGGTTTCCATATATGCATAGTATAATGTATAAGAAAAGTACTGTGATGGCGTCGAAAATTCGAATTCGAGTTTGATCACGTTTTAAGAAGCGCTGAACACGAATCGAAAGTTCGTTAGACTATGCCTGTGTATGTATGTGTATGTGTGTGTGTGTATGTGTGTGTCCGTGAGACTGTGAAAAAAATATGTCACAAACAAATGGAGCGATTTAAAAAAATGGTACGATTATTACAATCAATGACTACTGGAATCCAAATGATTTCAAACATAATCAAACGTTAGAAAGCCTTCCACCCCCTTAATTTTCAATTTTTTTAAATTATTAAAAATATCAGGGCTTTTAAAATGTAAAGTAAATAATCATTTCATACTTAATTTTTCTATAAAAACGAATGCCATCCACTTTAGAACGTTAGCATGAACTATTCTCGCGATATAGCACGATTCCAGATAAATTTATTGAAGAAGTTACATGGCATTTTAATCAGTAGAAAATATCCTCAAATAGGTTGGCAATACATTTGGTGAAATATCGCCAACTTGGCAACTTTCTGGAAATGGTTTCGAATGAATGAAAATGACGCCGAATTGGTAAAAAGTAACGCTTAATTAACAAAAACTGATGAAAATTCAATATTTTCTAACACATAAATTTCTTTTAGATTACATTGCTTAGCAGATGGTAACAATATTTTCCTAGTTGTCAAGGCAGATGTACGAGAAATTGAAATAATTTTGTACGTTGCAATCTATATAAACGCCAAATGTTGATGAACAATTTATCTTTAAAAATATTACACCGTGGATTTCGAATATTATTAGTTCGATGTAAAACATGTAAAGTGATTCCTTATGTAGGGAAAGTCATGTGTTGCCAACATCAGCTTTTTTCATTCTCAGATGTGTTAGTGAGACATAGTAACACAACACATGTGAAACACAGTAACACATCATATGTGAGATACAGTAACACAACATTTATGTTCTCTCATGTATTTTCAAATTCAAAATCCATGCTACTATATTACTACTATTCAATAATATAATAGTAACGGAACATGAAATTTGGTATTTTGTAAAACATAAGTATTTGTAAGACATATTTGGTATTTGTAAGATATATATATAATATATATATATATATATATATATATATATATATATATAATAAAAGACAATCTACGAATCTAAACAAAATGAAATGAGTAAAGGCGCAATATGCGGCACTTAATTCTCATTCATAAATATATACCAAAAAGGAACACTTAAAGTTAGAATTCAAACACGAAAGACTGTAAAAGGACAAAAAGAGTGCCAACGAGGGATCATTAATGTCTAGGGGGATTGTGACCCCTATTCCTGGTTTAAGCGTGCTTTTATTCCTAGGAAACCCTCCCAGTAACAGTGATCGCTCGAAGCAGTAACAAAACCGTGTGCAGGGAAAAACAGAATCCCAGGATTCAAAAACCAAGAATGCCAAAAACTGCTCGAAAAGTGCATCAACCAGCATGGAACGAGAGTTTGAGAACGATGTTCCAGAATCCCAAATGGAGATTCTATCTATACACACACAACATCGAAATAACGGTCATAGTTAATAAAAAGTTACAGTTTAACTAATGGCAACAGTCCGTTACAATCTGCATAATGTACGTTGTCTTTGTCAAGAGATTTGCAGTAGTTTATATAGCAAGTTTTGAGGAATCCAACAGGATAACCGTTCTCCAATGCCATTTTAATTAATTGACGTTCACAATTAATGCGCTTTTCACAAGTAGAATTTATTTTACGATATCTATTAAGATGATTACATATCATATTTCTCAATACGCCAATACTGATATTGCTATGCCAAAGTGTGATATATTTTATATCAGATTCGAAACTTTTCCTTTTATCATAAAGTTTATAGCAGATCTGATCTTGTTGATTACGATATAAAGTTATATCGAAAAATACCACTTCACCTTTAATGCTTTTAACTGTTTCAATCAAATCAAGGTTACGTGAGTAAAAACCAAAGTGAAAGAGAAAAGTGCTTTCAGTATGTCCGATAAGGATCCCCCAACAACGAAACGGAAGTACATAATTTCATTAAGTATATGCGCACCGTTTTCGTTATAGAATAAATATAAATCTGCCGGAAGTGACGAACATCCTCCTCCCATTGGTATTCCCTTTGTATGTTTATAGAAACCACTTCCATTGTATAAGATGTTCTCAAACAATACAAAATTTACTAAAAGTGTGAACTTGTTATAATCATAAAACACAAGGTTAGCATAAATACTATATATGCGATATAAAACATACTATAATGTGATATAAAATATATCATACCTTGGCATAGCAATATCAGTATTGGCGTATTGAGAAATATGATATGTAATCATTTTAATAGATATTGTAAATTAAATTCTACTTGTGAAAAGCGCATAAATTGTGAACGTCAATTAATTAGAGTGGCATTGGAGAACGATTATCCTGTTGGATTCCTCAAAACCTGCTATATAAACTACTGTAAAGCTCTTGACAAAGACAACGTATATTATG
Organism: Amaurobius ferox; assembly: GCA_951213105.1. Classification (NCBI taxonomy): domain Eukaryota; kingdom Metazoa; phylum Arthropoda; class Arachnida; order Araneae; family Amaurobiidae; genus Amaurobius; species Amaurobius ferox. Next base: position 48,625,650 of record OX578149.1, read on the forward strand.
CAGATTGTAACGAACTGTTGCCATTAGTTAAAACGGTAACTTTTTATTAACTGTGACCGTTACTTCGATGTTGTGTGTGTATAGATAGAATCTTCATTTGGAATTCTGGAACATTGTTCTCAAACTCTCGTTCCATGCTGGTTGATGCACTTTTCGAGCAGCTTTTGGCATTCTTGGTTTTTGAATCCTGGGATTCTGTTTTTCCCTGCACACGGTTTTGGAACTGCTTCGCGCGGTCACTGTTACTGAGAGTGTTTTCTAGGACTAAAAGCACGCTTAAACCAGGAAAAGGGGTCACAATACCCCTAGACATTAATGATCCCTCGTTGGCACTCCTTTTGTCCTTTTACAGTCTTTCTTGTTTGAATTGTAACTTTATGTGTTCCTTTTTGATATATATATATATATATATATATGCAGGGTGATCAAAAAGTCAGGAATAATTTTAAAAATTAATTCTTGAACTAATAAAGATAAATCGATGCCGTTTGCACAGAAAGAATGGAAATGAAGCCGGATTTTTTGTCAAAAAAAAAGAGTAATGTTAGTATAATTTACATTTCTACCAACAGATGGCGCTGTATTAGGTACAGTTATCAGATTATGCAAATTACCAGACGGTATAGAAAAATAGCTGTAGCTGATAACGCCATTCTTGAAGCAGATAGTAGTGGTAGTCGATTTGTCCTATGTAATACATCTTATCCTATGTAATATAAACTAGGTACTTAATACAGCGCTATCTGTTGGTAAAACTGTAAATTGTACTAACAATATTTTTTTTTCTTTTTTACTCTTCCATTTTTGTTTCGTTTCAATTGATTGTTCTCCATATCTTGAACTTTAATCTTGAGCTAATTATTATTGCCTTTTCTTATTTTTGCCGTGTTTTCGTTTTCATTGCATATATAGATTTATATATTTATATGTATACCTCTTTAATTGCGATTTTTGCATACTAATATTCTCTTCATCTCCTTTACATTATAGTGATAAGTTACCTTCTATTTTTATCCTTAGCCTTGGTCTATAGTTACTTATTTGTAACAGATATGCTAGAGATGTTTTTTTTTTGTACTGACCGTAGTTTATGTATAGTTTTCGATTAAAATCTTTCAAATATATATATATATGTCTTGTGTATATATATATATATATATATATATATAAAGTTCCAGTAAAGGCGTGGAAGATAAAATTCAATACAAAAGTACATGGATTAAAATATTATAAAATACATTTAAAAGCAAATTATTGACAACAAATGATATTTAAAAGCACTTGCGAATGAATATAAAATACATTAAAATATAAAATATTTATAATAAATAATTTTAAGAGCAATTTCAAATGAAAAAATACACCAAGATCATCGGAGAAGCTGTTGTACAGTTTACAGAAATTATTAATGCCACAATGACAATCAATATAAGTACTAAATTTTCTTTCAGAAAATAAACTCATGCTGCTGGTATAATACTGTGGAACATAAAACCCGATCCCACTCAAGACAGGAGAACAATCAATTTTGTTATTGAACAGAATCCTGAAGAAATAAAATGAAATTTCTTCTGCTCTGTAAGCTTTTAACATTAAACATCTCGTAAAGAACAGTTTCTGATAAGATTTCAGTAAATACCAAATTTCTAATAATATAAAAATTCTTAAACAATTATTTTGAATAACTCGATTTTGTTTATATGACCAGCATAAAATGATCTCCACACCACAGACGCATAGGGCGAGGTAATTGCACTCGGTAGGCCCGGGTTCGATTCCCGCCACTGCCAAAACTACCACCGTGTTCACGCCAAGAACGATCACGTTAAACATGTGGGTCCGTAAGTCTTTCCGAGAGGTTGGTGGTAGGGAAAGGAGGATACGGTCCCTGTGAATGCCTCCCCCACTGAGTTCCGGTCTAAATTGGGTGGCACTTTACGGTCGTCTAACCAGTACATTATACCTTTCTGGTCACCTTTCTGGTAGGTCGGACGGTCTTGGTCTCAACAACAACACCTTTCTGGTATGTCGGACGGTCTGGGTCTCAACAACAACAACAACACAGACTCATGCACAAGCCCAGACCTGGCCAATTCATTAAAAAGAAAAATGATGGTATTTTCATGTGTAAAATTCTGAGTAATTCTCTTAATGTAATCGAAAAATATAAAAAAAAGAACATAATATAAAAAAACTACTTTTATTTATTTATTTTTATAAAAATCTAATGGGCCACAGAGGAAATTATCAACTGTAAATTTCATGTAAATCTGGTCCTTTTTGAGTTGCAGTTGACATACTCTTACATTACTGGCCACTCATCCTGTTGCTCATACCGTAGTGTGAGTCGGGTCGCTTGGGTCTTCAACAACTCATTAAGCATTTAATGAGTCTAAAGCATTTGTCTACATGACCTACGGGAAAATGCCCTATTTACGATCTTTTTTTTGTGTGAATTAGTTGCGAATTTATCGCTCATGAATTTCGTGCGCCTGCGCAGTGGACGTATTTATCGCTAACTGTGGATGCTGAAAACGCGCCTGTTATAAAACTCACCCTTAACATAACTGGCATTAAAAATAAACCAAAACTTAACCTAAAAAATTCACCGCAAGCTACAGACACCTCGGCTGGTAAATATTAAAACAAGTTCAAATATAGAATAGAAGGAAAATTAAACATAAAGTTAAAGTTTGAAGAAATTTAAGAATATTTCAGAACACGAATTACATTTAAAAACATGGTAACATGTTTCTGTTAAAAGTGACGATTAAACGTTTTTTTTTTAATTTCCAATGGCGGGAACGAAAGATAACTCGAGCTAACAAAAAATATAACATGAAGACAAATAAGAAAAAATTACAGGCTTAGAAGAACGTCTATATAGACCACGAATACGGTCCCTTGCTTCCCAGTATCACTATCACTCGGATGTTGAGGAGAAGGTGACTCCTGTTCATTACCTCCTGAAGGTCACAGACTTTGCAAAAAGGGTTGTTAAATACATCAATTCGATGCAGATATTTTGCAAGGCAAACATGGCTAATAGCATGGCGGAATTCCGCTACAGCTCGCTTGAATGTTGTTTTACACTTTTTATTTAAAAACGTATTGGGTTATGGGTTACTAAATTATTTTACAGTCCTGATGCTGCTCGTAACTACCCTGCAAAAGTACAGGCGTGTAACTTATACCGTATCTATAATATTTACAGATCTTTACAAAATAGCGAAGTAGTCGATTGCGCTGGATTAGCATTGTTGAAATTGTTTTTAACCCTACATAGTCGATTATCAAAGCAGCGCAGTACCAAGGTTGAAACTATAGCTAGGATGCCAACTAATATTTTCAAGAGAGTATTGTATATGATTATTTTACTGTCTATTTCAGTTAACTGCACCTTATTTGGCGCAGTTTCCTGGATGTAGTTGCAATTAAGAACCTACACGTTAACCAATTGGAGTAATTTGTTTATATAAATTACGCTTTTAAAATATTATCGACACATATAGATATTACTCAAATAAATTTAATTTCTCATAATTCACATTCACATACTCTGGAGTTGGAATAATGATTAGTTAATCTCCGTTTTGGGATTAAAAAATCGCAAAAAAATTATGTCAAGACTTATCGGGCTATAAATAAAATAATATGAAATTTAGACAAGAAATGGTGAAATTAGTGCAAATATGAGATCCAGTCCGAAAAGTTATTTTAATTTATGTATTTGCCTTGATTATTAAACTTCTGAAGAAACTGTCATTTGAAATGAGACCATCAGCTTAAAAATTTACCCCCTAGTTCTAACAGCATTTTTTTCAGAGTGACGTAAGTCATTTATAATATATATATATATATGTATATATATATATATATTATATATATATGTATATATATATAATATATATATGTATATATATTATATATATATATATATATATATATATTATATATATATGTATATATATATATATATGTATATATATATATATACATGTATATATATATATATATACTGTGGTCTGGAACACACCGATTCCTTAGCGACCTAAATATACTATCAATGTTTTCATCTTGAAACCATCGGGAAGACCGAAACATTATCTCTCAAACAAACTTTGAAAATGGTCGATACGATTAATTGACAAATTTTACTGGTTTTTTTTTAAATATATATATACTCTTCGTACATTTTAAACCTCTCCGATTTTTGCATTACGATAAGTGGCGAACCGTCAGAGAAGACAAGGGAAACAGCGTCTATCAAAATAATTTTCGAACAAGTAAATTGTATTTCAATTATATGTATTATCCGATGTAATATTGTAAAATATATTATGTGTAAATAAACAATGTATGTTTGTTCCGTCTAGCGCAGAGCTCAGTGTCGACACATTCTTGTTTTCCCTAACAGTTTGTCGGGATTTTCAGGACAAATCTACGTCTACCTACACCGAATGCTCCATTGGAAGTGGAATCGAACAAAAAAAAAAGCACGCAACTTTTAAATGGACCACGGCAGTTCATTGATTGGATAGACATGTCTGAACTACAGGCAAGGAAATGGCAGTTTTAATTTATTTTTTTCTAGCAAATATAGCGTCTATTCTTTGAGTCGATTCGAGAATAATTTTAAAAATAAATAGGAAAATTGATTTAGAAAATCGCTATATTAAAGGGGTTTTGATATTATAGGATATATATATTTTATATTAACTTAGTTTCTATTTATGAGACAGCATTTAGATCTATTTATATAAAGCACATAGAAAAATTACCCCACCCACTAATGTTTTATCCTCCATGCCAAAAAGGTCTGAAAGACTGCTTGTTCTCTGAGTTAGGATTTTGACGTAAGGAATTGCTATTCTTCAAAAATATAAGATATTCTTCTCACGTATTCAGAAGTTTTATTTTTGAAGATTTTGTTTTATATTCTTGTGCTGCCCACATCAGACTTTTTGTGCTGCCCACATCAAATTGGAAGTGGCATAACTGTAGTACAGAAATTTACGAGTCTGTGCATTAAGGGAAAGGAAAATAATTCTCGTTGACACCGAATCAAACTTGGAATCTAGCAAATGAACATTTTTAATAAGGCTGGAAATTTTCCAAGTGAAAGTAAAGCTTGGAGAGTGGCCTAATTCTTTTCTTAGATTGTTTTCCTTGATTTTTATATTCGAACTAGCAGCATATCCGTTATTCGTACGGAGTATATAATATAAAGAAACTTATAATTCGTAATCATATGCAAATTCTGTAAAAGTATTAAATTTATTGCTCCTAAAGAGAAGTTTAAGAATATTTGTTTTCACTATGCAAAATTATCTTCACGGGCAGATCTGAAGAATAAAATATCCAGGCCCCTTTTGCAAGCAAATTTACAAAAAAGAAGGAATTGAATCAATATATGCAACCCCGTACTACTTATATTGTCGCAGATTAGAAAATATGCCAGTGTGTAGAAGATTACCCGTATTACAATATGAGTCTCAAAAATATTTGCCAAAATAAAAGAGATGACGTAATAAATTGAAATATCAATAATCTCCGTACTCTTTATACCAGAAGGTCGTAATTGATTCCTATATATGCCTATATATATCAAAACACATGCCAATATACCTGTACTACATATATTCTCGTAGATTAGAAGATATACCCGTGTATTTGTAGAAGATTACTCGTACAACGTACAATATATGAGTTTAAACAATTTTTGTCGTAATAAAACAATTGCATAATAACTTGAAAATATCAATAATCCCTGAATCAATAATCCCCGAAAATATCAATAAAATAACGTTTAAACCTGAAGACCGTAATTGATGTTATCCAGTCAAAAATGCTAAAGAAAAATCACATCGTTCTTTTCTAAAATATATTTTTATATCCATTTATTTATTATTCAAATAAAAAAAATAATATTTAAAATTAACAGACAGATTTAATTTAATTGCGTTTCTGAGCAACATGATATAAGATAGAATCTTCCTCATAAACTGCGAAATTATAACCATTTTGATTTCTTTATACTTTTCATTGTTCAGTTAAAGCTTGTTGTTGAGACCCAGACCGTCCGACCGACCAGAAAGGTGTAAGGTAACTGTTTGGACGCTCGGGAAGTGCCACCCAATTTAGACCGGAACCCAGTGGGGGAGGCATCCACAGGGACCGTACCCTCCTTCCCCTACCACCAACCTCTCGGAAGGACTTACGGACCCACATGTTTAACGTGATCGTACTCCGCATGAACACGGCGGCAGTTTTGGCAGCCGCTGGAATCGAACCCGGGCCTACCGAGTGCAACTCCAGCGCGCTAACCACTGGGCTACCGCGCCCTCAGTTAAAGCTTGTGAAAAACTAAAGCATGGAGATAGATTTCCCATTTAAATCATGTTTCAAACAATTCATGTTTCAAAAAAATACTAATTAGCGCAAAACATCTTCCATCAAACTAATAAATAAAGTCTTAATTCACTTTCAAACGATTTTCAAGCTTTTCGTTTGGATAAACCACGGAGTTAGAGAGTAAACCTCCTAGGAAAAAGTTTCATTTTTCATTATATCTCGATAACCCCTGGTCTTAGATACTCGAAACTTGGGCTAAATTTGTGGAGGGCTATTTTAAGGCTATCCACAAAATTTCATTAAATTCATTTCAGCCATTCTCTCGCGATGATGAGACAAACGAAAAATCCGTTTTTAACTATTATCTCGAGAACCACTGATCGTAGAAACTCCAAACATGCACTAAATTTTAAGTGGGACTATTTCCAGGCTACCCACAAAATTCATCAAATTCGGTTCAGCCGTTCTCTCGTTTTGACGGTACAAACAGACAGAAAGACAGACAGACAGACAGATTTTCAATTTTATTTATATAGATTAAAATGGAGTTTCTCGTGTATTGTGTTTTTCTACATATAATATTTTAGTCGTTTTCCCACAGAGAAGCGCATAAGCGGAGTTCTACTGTAATAAAATTGAAAAATGTCATTAATTCATTTTCATTGTAATTCAGTTATTACAGTAAAACTACCGATTAAACAGCAGTCCAATGACATCCAACAACGACAGTTCCGACATCCAATGTTTTGAAATGTGCGGTGGTCCGGCGCACCTCCCAAACCGCATTCGTGTTCAAAACTGTCGACAGGTAAGTGAAAAAGGATAGTTTACATTGAGGCCAAGGAGGCTTTGGGCCCCGTGTGGCATAAACAGTTTACGAAAACATATCAATAGTTTGTAAAATAGGTGGTAGGAGGGGGCTCGCATTTGTTCCATAGGAGCCCAAAAATTCTATCGAGGTCATTGTTTGGGGCACTGCACTAATGTACTTGTACTGTAATAGACTAAATGCTTTTGTATACAGTCTTATGATTATTTACATTTACCTTACATTTTTTAATTAATTTAAATGTTCTTTCACCAATGCAATTCAGACTGTGTAACGCTTTAGGCAAAAATGCCACATATTTATTGCCCATTATTATGCTTTAAATGCATTTTTTTGATTTTTTACCCCATCGTAGTTTGGCATCGATAATCCGGCACCTCTAAATTCATAAACGCGCCGGATTATCGGAAATTTTCCGTACATTTAACTCAGCTAAAATATATAGCACGAAATTTTATTTTCAAATTTTTGTCTCCCCAAATTATTTTATCACTCTTCGCTACTGATTACGGTGCACTAAAAGTGACATGCCATCAAACATACATATTTTAGCAGCAGCTCCTAAATATGTCGTAGACTACTCAAGAAAAAAAATAACTTCATAAACCCATCTGCTGATTAATTATAATTTTTATCTCAGCTATGTCATTAATTCTCTTAATGATCACAGTCAGCAGATCCCACAACCCATTGAGGTTCATCGAAGGTTCTACCAGAAGGTGCAGACTTATTTTGTCGCGAGAAGAGAGGGGTGTTAACATTCTTCCTTCCCAAGATACCTTGTTTGAGATTCTTCAAGGTTCTGAGCATTTTCTTTATTTCTTTTAGCGATGTTTCGAGATTTGGAGTATGGTGCTATCTTTATTAATAACTGGAATAATAATTAATGCCAAGTAATTAATGACTAAACTTTAAAACAATAAAATTACTAAACCATTTAAAACACAACCACCATGCCGAAAAGTAAAAGAACAGCACTATGCTTAATTTGGAGGTGAATTCAAATTATACACCTCGTCAGGCCTGTGCATCTAACCTAAATTAGCCCAAACAAAAGCTTATTCCGGATATGGAAATTGTCCGTTATTATAAATACCATAGCCAAGACTACAAATATAAATGGAGGGTTAAAATTGAAAAATTATATATTAAAATCAAATATTACCATGAACCATGAGATAGGACCATGAGGCAGGTGAGCAGTTGAAACTGAATGACAGAGTTGAGTAGAATAAGGAGAAGGAGAAGAAAATTAAAACAAGGATAATAAAAATAAACCATGGATTAAAAGGGGAACGAAGTGCTGCAGGGACTTGTCGAAAACTCAGACCGTCCGACTCATCCTAGGATATGAGCAGCTGTTTGAACGGCTGGGAACGGACGTGTTATTGTGTTGTTGTTGTGACCCAGACCGCCCGACCTACCAGAAAGGTGTAAGGTAACTATTTGGACGGTCGGGAAGAGCCACCCAATTTAGACCGGAACCGGAACCCAGTGGGGGAGGCATCCACAGGAACAGTAACCTCCTTCCCCTACCACTAACCTCTCGGAAGAACTTATGGACCCACGTGTTTAACGTGATTGTACTCCGCATGAACACGGCGGCAGTTTTGGCAGCCGCTGGAATCGAACCCGGGCCTACCGAGTGCAACTCCAGCGCGCTAACCACTGAGCTACCGCGCCCTCAGTTAAAGCTTGTGAAAAACTAAAGCATGGAGATAGATTTCCCATTTAAATCATGTTTCAAACAATTCATGTTTCAAAAAAATACTAATTAGCGCAAAACATCTTCCATCAAACTAATAGATACACGGCGGCAGTTTTGGCATCGGAGGGAATCGAACCTCGGCCTACCGAATGCAATTCCCCCGCGCTAACCATTAGACTACCGCGCCCCAGGTGTTATTGTGTTGCATTATACGCTGTCAAATTAAATCGGCAGGAAGTGGGGAGAATATGTTTGAAAGAACTCTCACATTAAAAAAAAATCGGATGTGGGCAGCGCGTGACTTTTCCACATAATGGAATGACATTACGTATTCCCTACGAAATAATAATGTACCAGATCCACAGCATGGGCATTGAATTAACATCACAATCCAAAATTATTGAAAACTATTTCGTGAAGGGCACGAAATAGGTGCATAAGAAAGATTTTAGTAGAATTGTTGCTTAATACATTATATGGAAAGTGAATATACGTGATTATACTACTGCTCAATTTTATGTAATTTCTTTCAATGAATTTATTTAAACAACGTATAATATCACAAGGAAGGTTCATGCTAGCATTCTAAAGTTTATAGCGATCGTTTTTATACAATATTATGTAAAATTGATATATATAGATAATTTATATATATGCAATAACTTTTCCTTTCTGTACTTTTCACTCATGGAGTGAACATTGCTGAACTTAGCGATAATTCTTGATCTCAAAGATTTTAAGACTGACACCTTTTGTAAAGTTGAAGGACCCATTTTTTACAAGTTTGTTTCTATGTTAAACATCCTAATAAACGCTGACATTTTTATACATAAATTTGAAACAGCTTTGGATAATCAGAACTTTCATGAAGGGTGTAGGTGTCACATTTAGCTACTATTAGACATTCCTCCCGCTCGAAATGCGGATGTAAATGGCTAGTATAATGTATTTCTTTCTCATGAATTCATAAAAAAAATCTAGGACAATGAATATTAAAAATCGAAGAGAGAGAGTCGTGATTTGATGTGAATGATTATTCAAGAGTTGAGAGAGAGAGAGAGATAGAGAGAGAGTCGTATTTTCAAGCAGTATTAGTCAGGGAGAATTAGATTTTCAAGCAGTGTTAGTCAGAGAGAGTCGTATGTTCAAGCAGAGTTAGTCCGAGAGAGTCGTATTTTCAAGCAGTGTTAGTTAGAGAGAGTCGTTTTTTCAAGCAGTGTTAGTCAGAGAGAGTCGTATTTTCAAGCAGTGTTAGTCGTATTTTCAAGCAGTGTTAGTCAGAGAGAGTCGTATTTTCAAGCAGTGATAGTCAGAGACAGTCGTATTTTCAAGCAGTGTTAGTCGGAGGACTCCTTATTTATTTGAGTAATGAGAATGTTATAGAAAAAGACGAAGTCTGGCTATCCAAATATCAGAAAAAGCATCTGAAACGATTCTAGTCATGCTGAACTACAGAGCCGACATACAGAGGTATGTGCCAGTCTTCATGTCGATTTTTGATCTTTGGAATAAGATTCAAAAGACCTGGTCTCACACGGTGCTTTTCTCCTCATTAAGCGTTTGTTAAAATTCGTCTAATTTTAAATATAACAATAATAAAGGTGTGAATAATTGATAATTTATTTTAAAAGTTAAAAATGTGGACTTTAATGTGTAGTGATTTGATTTAATGATCATGTTAAGGAACTCGTGCAAAGAAGTAACGGTGGGTTTCGCGGCCACGATAGCAATGTACAAATGTCACCATTCCCGCCCAATTTAATTAATATTAAAAATTTAATCCACAAAGTTCATTTGAAAAAGTAAACCCCATTCAAAGGTTTTTCACCACAGAACAACATGAAAATGAAATTTGAAAAACGTATTTTTCTTCATTCTGATAATGATGAAAATTTTCTGCATTCTACTAATGATGTTAAAGAATAAGTGATACCAAAAACTATTATATATAAATATATTAGAGAATTGAATGGAGACGCTTATCCTACGCGGAAATAAAACAAGAAATGAATGCCATCTCCACTCCTCCCCTGTCCTTATATATTTCAACGCGCTATAATATACTCCACATTTGCGCACGAAATGAGCATTTCATTATGACAGTTTATTCCAATCATTTCCAAAGCGGCCCTTAACAAGGCGCGAGTTAGTATTGTATATGAAGGTGCATGTGTGGCGCTCAAAGCACACCGGAATTTCATGAACTATCCGGCAACGCACAGTCCGGTTTTCCTCGCGCTTCGATCCGGACATACACAAACAGGTGTCTTGCGCGTTTTTTAAGTTGTTCGGAGTTCCGCTCATGAGAGTTTGAAGTTTTTGCCCTGTTTTTAAAGAACATTTCTGGTCTTCTGTTCTGTGATATGTGCCTTTTTCGTCTATTACAGGGTAAGTTTAAATTTATTTAAAGACCTGTACGTGTGGAATGCGGTTGGGGATGTGCGTTTGGGGTTAGATTTATGTATTTAAAACATTTTCAATTACGTTAACATATTTAACTGAAGTTAACATATTTAACTTATTGTAAAATGTTAAATGATATTTTTCTGATTTCAATGTTTAGTGTATGAGTTATTATAAATTTGTTTTCGTTTTTTACTTTGCGTTTAAATAATATAAATGTAATTTTAAAACTTCTTGCAATGCAATTTATAATAATTTTATTTTATAAAATTGATTCTATTAAGTTATAATGTGATTTTTTTTATGAGAAAATATTTGAAGACATATTTTGAAGAAAAAGTGTGAAATTCCGTAGAAAAAATAGAAGAAAGTAACTTGGTATAATTTCTAAATTTCTTTTTAAATTTAAATATCGTTATATTAAAATTGTCGCTGATAGCAACAGGGCAAAATATTATATGTCTTCCTCTTATTATAAGTATTTAAAAGGAATCAAACATTAGAACTTGTAACAAATATGTTTTTTCGCATCAAGTAAGGGAATAAATCAATCTAATTTAGAACAAAATGGTGCTACAAACTTTTTTAATACATAAATTTTTATTTTTTGTAGCGTTACACCATATAAGCATTTTATTATAAAAGTTAAATTAAAATATTTAAATGCTGATTTGTATTAAATAGTAAATTGTATGAAAAATTTACATACTTGATTTTACAACATCATTATTTTTTATTTACGAGATGTAGACAAATATAATAGATGAGTATAATAGATAAGAATATAATAGATGATGAATATAATAGATGAGATGTAATAGTATAAACGGATACAGTAAATAAGTTATAAAAAAAGTGATAAATAGATTTTTCTACTGTATGTAGCATAATTATATACAGCGTGCCAAGGAAAGTCATGTATCATGCCAATAATGCGAGAACTTATATGATTATGGTATATTTTATGCAAGTGTATGGAAAAATCCAATAGCGCTACTTGAAGATACAACTTTTTAGGGCTGACCCTATTTTTAGGAAGATTTGGCGGATATCCTGATTTTTATTAGAGATAAAGAGGAAAGTTACATAAAGTTGTAGAGCTTCGCAAAAGTAGTATACAGCATTTTTATCACCCCCCCCCCAGCAAAAAATGCAAAAGGAACCCTAAAATTCAGTGTATATAATCCCCCCTTTCCCACAAAAAGTAGATCATTCAGATAATGCGACATAAGATTGACTTTATTATTCATAAAATATAAAAATGTTAATCTTCAGCAACGATTCGTGCTTGCACATGTTGTTGTTGAGACCCAGACCGTCCGACCTACCAGAAAGGTGTAAGGTAACTGTTTGGACGGTCGGGAAGTGCCACCCAATTTAGACCGGAACCCAGTGGGGGAGGCATCCACAGGGACCGTACCCTCCTTCCCCTACCACCAACCTCTCGGAAGGACTTAAGGACCTACATGTTTAACGTGATCGTACTCTGCGTGAACACGGCGGCAGATTTAGTAGCGGCTGGAATCGAACCCGGGCCTACCAAATGCAACTCCAGCGCGCTAACCACTAGGCTACCGCGCCCTGTGCTTGCACATGTGTAGTAAGATAACTCAGAGTGGTGTCCAATATCTCTACGTTTACACTGTTACACGTAGATTAATATAATTATCTCTTTTAAAATAGTTTTTTCCTTGAATTATTTTGCAGCTTTCGCTGTGGTCAAAATTGCTTAGTACTAATGTTGCAACGCTCTACAATTTTGCAATGGACATCTCCCTCCTATCTCTAACGCGATCGAGATAGTCCCCGTACAACCTAAAACAGGATGGTCAAACCCTAAAGCTGTATCATCATGTAGGGGAAGCTATTGGATCTTGTTTAAGGAGACTTAATTTGAGGCACGTATATCATATAATCACTCGAAAACTGCGGCAATAAATCACAATAAAAAAAAGTTCCATTAATACAACATTAAATGCAAAAATAATTGGTCTACTAGTTTTAAAGGTAAATAACAGTCTTCTTCAGAATAGACAAGACGTTATCCAGTTGTTCCTATTTCGCTGTTTTCGGTTCTCTCATAGCCTTATTTTATTTGTTATTTCCTCTGTGATTTTATTTGTTCGAAGCTTCCTGTCTATCGTTTCGACTTCCTCCTCTTTCTTTTCATCTCACGTTTTTCTCCTATATTCAACCACGGATCTGCATCCTCAGTTGTTGGTTGCTCTTTTCGTCGGTCTTGAGGAGGAAGACTGTTATAACTAGCAGACGAATTTAATTTTTTACTTAATTTTGCTTTTGCAAAGTTTTAAATTTTTGCAACATATGTCCGGTTGGAATTCGGTGCTAAAAATATCAAACAATGCCGTTTCATTTTAGCTACTTTACAAACCCCCCCCCCAAAACCCTTCTTTTTATAAGCAACTGAGAATTTTTTCGTTTGAATCAAATTCCTCCTAAGATTACCATTTTAATAAACTTACCTTCTAAACGTTGATTTAATTACATTTGTAGTCGAATACAATCAAAAGAGCTTTGAAATCAGCTGATTCGCATATTATAACACGTTTATCGTTTAGTTAAAAAGTTTTAAACTGTGCGTTTCAGAAAATGAAAAACATTGGGAGCAGTGTGGAACACGATAGTATTTAAACCAATAAAGTCAAGAAGGCGACTGTCAAAAGTATTTGCAATACGTGACCTTGGGACCGTAGGAGAAAATCGTTGACAAACTATTCACATGATACATATGAATGCACATATTTTGACAGATGCATTCTTAATTTTGTTGGTACTGGTGTTCTGTTTTTATAATGACGAATGATGCTAACTTTTGCCTCTGAAACCAGTTGATTGCTTCAATCAACTGTGCATTCTACGGCTACTCAAGATTTATTTTGGCACAGCATTACATTCTGCTGAAATCAGCATGGAAATTACTTTATCAAGCAACGATAGTATAGAGGGATCAGAAAATCCCTTACACCATATCCATATAATATTTTCATATAATTCATATAATCGTGTAACATAATTCTTTAAATCATATAATATAATTCAAATAATCATATACTATAACAAGAGATTGAAATTGTAAATTTTTTTTCAATGAATTACCACTAACGCACTTTAAAAATATGTCCGAAATATCATCTGCTGTTTTTAATACGTCAGATGATCATTACAACATTCTTTTTATCAATCGAAGAATACAATATTCCTCAGATTGAATGAATTTTTAATTACTTTCTCTGCAATACATGGTAATGTATAGGGAAAGTATTGGAATCATGCCGAAAATCGCAACTCGAGTTTTCGACGGATCTATACGTTTCGAGACCTCTAGAATACGAAAAAACAATTTTTAGCGTGACGTCTGTGTGTGTGTCTAAAATAACACACTCAATTATACTTTAGGAAATACCGTTCTCAAGATATTTGAGATTGCTTGCATTTTTGTTACGTGGCTTTCGGAAAAAAATTCCAATTACCAAATTAAAACAGAAATTGAATTAAAAATGCAAATTTAGTGTTATTGTGTGCAATTAAACTCAATCTAACAAATTATTTAAGAAATAAAGAAAAAATGAATATGAGTCTGCAGGGAAAGTCATGTACTGCCCACATCAGATTTTTTTAGAGTAACATTTCTCTAGTTATTTTTATAAGAGTGCGATGGCAGAGATTCTGGGGAATTACCCATACTCCATAACCACTAAAATTTTAACAACTATGAGAAACTGAATCTGTTACAAACAAAGCCAGAACAGACATTAATTTTATTTTAATTAAGAATAAACTGAAATTCCTCAATGAATTCATCGTAAACTATGCAATGATACTCCAATGATAATGGCTAGAGAAATATCACTCTATTTATTTTGACTTTCCCTGCAATACATGGTAATGTATAGGGAAAGTATTGGAAGCATGCCCAAAATCACAACTCGAGTTTTCGACGGATCTACACGTTTCGAGACCTCTAGAATACAAAAAAACTAATTTAGCGTGACATCTGTGTGTGTGTGTCTGTCTGTGTGTCTGTGTGTTTGTGCAATGTATGTATCCACTCTAACTAAATATCTAATGGATTGAATTTCATAAAATTTGGTATGTAAGTCACTCGGATAAGACCCTGATGCTGATTGGTTTTTGGTAGGATTTATAAAAACAGAACCAGTCTTTTCTGCAAAATGGTCCTTAAAAATTCCATGTATCCACACTAGCTAAAATACTAATTGACCGAATTTCACAAAATTTGGTAAATAAGTTACTTGTGGGACACTCTGGTGCTGATTAGATTTTAGTACGATTCGGAAAAGAACAATCTGCCTTTTTTTGCAAAACGGCCAGCAAAAATCGACAAAATCAAAATTAAAAAACTACGTATGCCCAAATATATCCATTAAATGCTTGTTTTATACCTAATTTTTAACTTAAAAAAGTATAAGTCCTACCCCATTACACTAGGACTAGCCGTTCTCGAGATATTTTAGTTTTTTCGTTTTCTCTCTACGCTACCTTTGAAAATGAGTCCAGTTACCAAATGAGAACGAAAATTGAATTAAAAGTGAATTAAATTTAATTGAAATAAAGAGAACGTGTATATAAGTCTACAGGGAACGTCATGTGCTGGCCACATCAGATTTTTCACTCTGGTAAAATGTCATATACTTCCATCGATAAAACATGTGGGCAGCACATGGTTTAACCTATAAAATGCAATGAATTTACTTCTGTCACAGTTAAAAAATGATGATGAGATCTTTGGCACAAGAAGGTCTGTGGCACAAGTATTAGAAAAAATAGAAATGCTTTAGAACTCTTAAAATTCAACAAATATGAGGTTTGTAAAGTTTCGAGAAGCCGAATCTGTTTCAGATAAATCGAGAAAAGAAACTAGTTCTATTTTAAGTCAGAATAAAATGTTTAAAATACAGACTGCGTTGCTGAACATCTTAAATGAAATATTCTAAAACTCTCCAATAACACTCTCATTACTAGGGCAAGAGTAATATTGCACTAAAATCTAAATGAAAAATCCTTCTGGGAAAATGCTATGCTCATGGATTGATAAAAAATAGATATGCAATTATGGACTGAAATATTAAAATATATTACAAATTATTTTTTGAATTGTGTTTTAGTTCTGCTTAACTGAAAGAAAATTACACTATTTTCATTTTTCGGTATTTTATATGATTTTGAAGTTTAATGGGCGTGACTCTTTGATCAGTATGTAGTTTTGAAAAAAAAATTCTAGTTAACTCTATTTAACAAACCATATCTGTACCTTTAAAAAAAATCTGATGTGGGCAACACATGACTTTCCTTATATAATGTAATGAATTTACTACTTTTACAGTAAAAAAATAGGTTTTTCTTATAGTAGATACTAATATTCCTTCCAAGACATTTAATTTTCGACAATTAATCGTCATTTTCATTGATTTAGCGTCATTTTTATCCATTTGTCGAGATTTTCGTTAATTTTGCAACATTTCAAAAAGTCGCCAAGTTGGCGACATTCCGCCATATTCGTCGCCAAAATCTCGCCAAGCGGTATGCACTAAGAAATAAGTTATTCTTACAGCAGATAAATGACTATTGGCGTTCAAATACAAAAGTATTACTCAGAGTATCTTTTTTCATGAATGGAACGAGCTAGATCCACGAGAATGATGTCACCCAATTTATCGCATGGTATTGCATATGAAAAGTGAACATGTTTATCAATAGGAAATATTTTTCTTTTATTTTATATGACTTTTTGATATTTTTTTTAAATGTACAATATCTCGAGAACGGCTGATTTTAGCGTTCTAAAAGTTATGGCAATCGTTTTCTAGTGAAAAATTACATAAGAAATGTCTATTTGCGTAACTTTATTAGTGGTTTTGATTTTTTGACGATTTTTTCAAAATTTCATTCGTAAATTTAGATGGGTTCTGAGCATTCGATTGCGTATAAAAACAATAGGCTTCCAGTGTTTATGGATTGTGATTTTTGTACCAAATTTGGTTCAAATCTTTCGATTAGTTTGTCAGTTATCGTCTCCACAGACCCACTGACACACACACAAACACACACAGACATCACTTCAAAAATGTTTGATTCGTGATCAGGGATGCTTGAAACGTGCTCTCCCGTCGAAAACTCGATTTCGAATTTTCGACCCCGTCACAATACTTTCCTTATACATTATGTATATAAGGAAAGTAAAAATATTTCTTAAATTGTTACGTAAACTGTACAAATAACAATTTAAGAATTTATTTACATAATTATTTCTTAAATTATTATGCAATTTAATTCTTAAATTGTTATTCTTACAAACAATAAGCAAGCGGAATCAATATTTACCTGAATTTCGTAACCCCTTTTACTTAAAAACTACAATAGATAGGACGAAAATTTTCACATAGATGTGCAAGTAATTGAAAATGTTCAATAATTAAAATGAACGATAAAGGAGCGAAACACCCATTTTTACACCGGCTCACTAGGCTTCGTACAAACAACAGGCAAGCAGCAACTTTTAAACAGCTAATAAAAGCGTCTACATGGCATGTATTGCGATTTAAACACATTCCTGTATTATAAATACGTTTTTAGGATTTAAAAGTGCTACTTTGATTTCATTGTTTCCCTGTATTCTAATTTGTTTAATTTAATATTAAAATTCTGAAAACTCATAGGCTCTTTTGAACTAGGATTCTCAAACATCGAAATTAAATTTTTTCGTGTTACTTATACATTCATGATTATTCGTCAAATTAATTAGTTTAAAATCTTTTACAACTCGCGTACTTCAAATGCTAAAGGCCACACAAAGCCCGGCGTTTTGCTAGTTATTTTCATTTCCTTTGAAACGCTACTCATGTTGAAATTTCGATTTTCTACTGGAATGAACTCCATGGATCTTATTTCTGTTATGAAAATAATGTAGCGTGATATGTCAAATATTGCATGAATTATGCTTATCGAAAAATTATCCAGTTTTATGCATGATTGCAGTACGAATACAACAGAAGAACGCATACATCATATTCTAAAGCATTTTATTTTTGCATCCAAGATTCTAAGGACATTTTATTTTACAACACTGAATTGCAAGAAAACTATTACAAGGATGATAACACAATAGTGTAGTAAGTTACAATTCAAAATTGAAATAGTACATGCAATATCAACAAAAGTGTTTACTATGACCGATATCTGTTTTTTAGTCAGAATGTTATTTTCAGTCAAAATGCGTGCAATAAATATATTATCTGAAGGGCACATTGAAATTGTTGTACTGTAAATGCAAATGCAGTGATTTTAAATATCTTTAGAATCATTTACTTACACTGTTGAAATGGGTATTAAAAGAAGTAGAATGTACTCATTTTAGAGTACTTTGCATGCTTATAATAGCTCCGAGTGACCATGTTTCAATTTTGAAAAACGCATGTACTCATTTTTGAGTATATCAAAAAATTAAATTTTAAGCATATTTAGGTTCAAATTGTAAATACTATGCACTCATTTATGAGTATGGGAGAACCAATTTTAAGCATAATTGTAAATACTATGCACTCATTTATGAGTATGGGAGAACCAATTTTAAGCATAATTGTAAATACTATGCACTCATGAGTATATGAGAGAATAATTTTTAAGCATAATTGTAAATACTATGTACTCATTTTTGAGTATATGACAGATTCAATTATATTTTTATTTTTCAATTATATTTTTACACTGTAAATAAATGATGGATGACAAACAGAGCATATGCATAAGACAAGTAATGCTTATTGCGTGTCTGTATTCTACCGCCACATTAGAGAAAAAACACACGACCGCATAGCACCGCACACGAAATATATACATCCGCCATCGTAATTCTTATGATATAGTTCTTTAATTTCGAAGTTATAACTTTTATTCTTCGAAATATTTCCCCAAAAAATTTCAGAATTATAATTGCACATTTATTACACGTTTTTTAATGAAATCAAAATGAAATAATACGTTTATTTATTGAAGTACTCATTTTCAAGCAAGTGCGGTTACTTATATTTCAGTATGCCACCTACTCGTTTATGGTGCCATTGTACTCAAATGAAAACGAGTACGTTGAAGTTTTCGTTTTTAAGTACTTTATTTTTTACAGTGTACTTTCATCCATTACACATCGATTATGTACAGAATTTGGTATGTCATTATTAGCGTATAATCTTCGTATAGCTGTTGTTTAAAAAATCTGATTTGGGCAAAATATGATTTTCTCTGCAGACTCAAATAAATTTTCTTATTTTTTGTTGCATGATGCCTTTAATTGAGTTTAATTGCAGAAAATAACACGGCTATGTTTCTACTGATATTATATCGAATTTCTATCTTTGATGCATCTCCGTTGCATTTGACAACTCCGTTGCATTTGACAACTTTTAAGTCTTCGGCTCCTCAAAATTTCCTAAAAACTAAAATATCTCGAAAAACAGTTCATCTTAGAGTCATGGGGGGTCAGTCTTATTCGCTTTGAGGTCAAAAGTTACACGAAGAACAAACTTTTAATTAATATATTTCAGCAATTTTAGTTATTGACCTGGCAACGAGTTTATCTTTAATTACATTGATTTAAAACTTACTGAAACATCGTTATATCTTAAATATTTATTGATTACTTTGTTCAGGTTTTCGCTCAACAGTAAAAAAAAAAACTGATGCTGTTTTAGCAAAATGGCCCACAATCACCGTCTAAACCGCGTATGCTCAAATGTTGCAATTAAATGCTTATTTTATGCGATATTTTTGACGATAAAAATAATAAGACCAACCCATTACTCTAGGACTATCCGTTTTCAAGATATTTTATTTTGGTTTTTGCATTTTTACTACACCACCTTCGAAAATACGCCCAGTTATCAAATAAAAACGATAATTGAGTTTAAAGTGTAAACTAAATGTAATTGCAAATAATTATGAGTGTTATTTTGTGCAATTTAATTAAATTTACTGAATTATTAAAGAAATAAAGAGAAAATAAATTTGAGTCTGTAGAGATAGTCATGTGCTGCCCACTTCAGATTTGTTTTTACTATGCTTAAGCAATTTATTGGGAAAGTTTTGTAGGAATGTCATAGCAATAAATCATTTATATCTTCTATATATTGTGAAGGATTTAAAGAATTTTTGTTTTATTTGTTTTTTTAAAAATTTAGAAATATTGTCTGGAATTTGAGAGCTTATCTGACATGTGCTTTAATATTAACCAATTTAAAAGAAATACACAATATTCATTTATGTGCGCGGTAGCCCAGTGGTTAGCTCGCGGGAGTTGCACTCGGTAGGCTCGTGTTCGATCCCGCCACTGTCAAAACTGCCGCCGTGTTCACGCGGAGTACGATCACGTTAAACATGTGGGTCCGTAAGTCCTTCCGAGAGGTTGGTGGTAGGGGAAGGAGGGTACGATCCCTGTGGATGCCTTTCCACTGCGTTCCGGTCTAAATTGGGTGGCACTTCCCGTCCGTCCAAACCATTATCTCACACCTTTCTGGTGCCTTTCTGGTAGGTCGGACGGTCTGGGTCTCAACAACAACACCTTTCTGGTGGGCGCGGTAGCCCATTGGTTAGCGCGTTGGAGTTGCACTCGGTAGGCCCGGGTTCGATTCCAGCCACTGCCAAAAACTGCCGCCGTGTTCATGCGGAGTACGATCACGTTAAACATGTGGGTCCGAAAGTCCTTCCGAGAGGTTGGTGGTAGGGGAAGGAGGATACGGTCCCTGTGGATGCCTCCCCACTGGGTTTCGGTCTAAATTGGGTTGCACTTCCCGACCGTCCAAACAGTTTAGTTGTTGTTTTTGTCTTCGTTGTTGTTTTTGTTGTATTATTTCTCATTGTGCACCAGTTGAAGTAACAATTGTTCAAGAATTATTGTAATCCGTTTTATTGTGTCTTTCACTGTTTAACCTTTATATTGTTTCAAAATGTGAAACATATGTAAACTCTCCTGTAAATTTTTGATTCTCAAAATAAACGCTGCTGGACCGTCGGACGAAAGCCATGGAAGTTGGGAGTTGGTTTCGGCTAACTCCTTCCCGGCCGTCCAAATGGATGCTCAAGTCCTTGTTGACGAGCCGGACGGCCTGGGTTTTCAACACCTTTCTGGTAGGTCGGACGGTCTGGGTTTCAACAACAACAACAACAACAACAACACCTTTCTGGTAGATCGGACGGTCTGGGTCTCAACAACAACACTATTCAATTATTTCACAAATGAAATGAAGTTAAAGCATGAGGTGAAGGATGCTATTCAAAAATTTCCCCATTAAACTAATTTTTGAACAATTATTTTAGTTGAATTATTTACTTTTTGCATGGGGCATTAATGTAAACCTTGCATCTTTTGCAATGATTCCCAAGCTTTTAAGTTTGTAAAATGAATTGTTTCGTAAAATCTCGCAGATTTTACGACGTAGACAAGCAAAGAAGTAGAGTTCATAAATAATATCTAACACATGCTTTTGAATAAAATATTTACAGCTTATCTCTATTAACTACTGTTAACAATAAAATGGCAAATATTTTTATTTTACACCTGGCTCATGCTTTTACAACCAAACGTTAAGCGTATATCTTGTAACGATTTGGTATCAATATAATATGTTTTTGTAAATGTTAACTAAAACCGAGTTACATTTTACTGTTTTATTTTCATATTACAATGATTAAAAAAAATATTTTTTCAGGTTTTGCACGATAAATAGACTGGAATGCTTATGAAGTCCATTACTGCCAACTAAATTTCTTGCCACTACAAAAAAGTCTCTCTCTAACAAAAGTTATCTCCCCAAATAAAGAGCTTGATGTTTAATTTCAACTATCGCACGAAGATCTAACCAAATTGAACTTTCAAAATTCGTCATTGTTTTCTAAATAGATCAACATTCAAATTTTAATATTTTTTTCTCAATTACATAAAAAGGTGAAAAGTTTGGCAATTTGTACTTTCTTTGCTAGGTATATTTAATTCTTGTGGAATTCCCGATGTATAATCTCGTGGTAGAACACCTGGGTACAGAGTAACTCTGGCTGGAAATCACTGTGAAACGCCTATGTATCTTTGGTAACAATTTTTACTATCCTTATATACATAGTATAATGTATAAGGAAAGTATTGTGACGGGGTCGAGAATTCGAATTCGAGTTTTCGATGGGAGAGCACGTTCCAAGCATCCCTAATCACGAATCGAACATATTTGAGGTGATGTCTGTGAGTGTGTATGTGTGTGTCACTGAGTCTGTGGAGACGATATCTCACGAACGACTGGAACGATTCGAATGAAGTTTGGTACAGAAATTGCAATCCGTGAACACTGGAAGCTTATTGTTTTTAAACACCATAATCGACTGTTCAGAACCCCCTAAATTTTCGAGTGAAATTTTGAAAAAATCAAAACCTTTAATAAAGTTATGCAAATAGACATTTTGCAATTGTTCCTTCGAAAACGATTGACATAAATTTTAGACCGCGAACTTCAGCCGTTCTCAAAATATTGCACATTTTCCAAATAAATGTATCAAAATCCCATAATTTAAGAAAAACATTAACTGTTGAGAAACATATTAACTTTTCATATGTAATATTCCGCTATAAATTTGGTGACATTCTCGTCAATCTATATCGTTTATTCATGAGAAAAGTTACTTTGCGTAATACTTTTGTATTTGAACGTCAATTTATCTGCTATAAGAATAACTTACTTCTCCATCCACAACGCTTGGAGAGATTTTGGCGACAAATTTAGCTGAATGTCGCCAACTTGGGGACTTTTTTTAATGTTTCCAAATTAACGAAATCTCGCCAAATGTATAAAAATGACGCCAAATTTATGAAAATGATGACTAATTGACGAACATTCAATATCTTGAAAAGAATATAAGTATCTACTATAAGAATAACCTATTTCTTTACTGTAAAAGTAGTAAATTCATTGCATTATATAAGGAAAGTCATATGCTGCCCACATTAGATTGTTTTAAAAGCGATGGAATTCAATGCAAGTGTTGGAACACAATTTTTAATAAATTAAAACTCCTTACTAATTTAAGAAATCTATAGTAAATAATCTTAAACTTGCGAACGTTATTTGTATATTAACGCATCCTATTTATTTAGTACTTGGCTTATGAAAAAATATTTATTCTAGAAATATTGATGAAGGAAAAATTCAGGTTTTTTTAAATTAATGTGATTTATCAAGCATTGTATGAATGATAGATTAAAGGTTATTCTTTGTTTTGATTGTACTTTCGTTTTGCATTTATTTATCCAGTACAAACGTTTATTTGTTAACACAACAGGAATGACATTTACATTTTATGATAAAAATGTTTGAAGATATGAAAAAATCGGGATTCATTTTTACTTTCCCTACAATACCTGGTAATGTATAGGGAAAGTATTCGAATCATGTCGAGAATAGTAACTCGAGTTTTCGACGGATCTACACATTTCGAGACCTCTGGAATGCGAAAAAACTATTTTTTGAGTGACGTCTGCGTGTGTGTCTGCCTGTCTGTCTGTGTGTCTGTGCAATGTATGTATTCACTCTAACTCAAAAACTACTGGACCGAGTTTCAGGGTCACTTGTATGTGACCCTGGTGCTGATTACTTTTTGGTACTATTCGTAAAAACAGAACCCTTCATTTTCTGCGAAATGGTTAAAATACTAATTAACCAAATTTCACAATATTTTGTAGATGAGTAACTTGTGGGACACTCTGCTGCTGATTAGATTTTGTTACGATTCAGAAAATAACAACCTTCTTTTTTTTACGAAATGGCCCGCAAAAATCGCCAAAATCTAAAAAAAAAAAAAAAAAAAAAAAGACTACGTATGCTTAAATGTATCAATTAAATTCTCGTTTTATAATCAATTTTTGACTATGAAAAGAATATAACACACTTCATTATACTTTAGGACTAACCGTTCTCAAGATATTTGAGATTTCTTGCATTTTTGTTACGCCGCTATCGGAAAAATGTCCAATTACCAAATAAAAACAAAAAATGAATAAAAAATGCAAATTTAGTGTTATTTGGTGCAATTTAACTCAATCTAATGAATTATTAAAGGAATAAAGTAAATATGAATTTAAGTCTGCAGGGAAAGTCATGTGCTGCCCACATCGGATTTTTTATTTCTGATCAGTATTCTGTTTCAATTGGATGCGTATCAATATTCCAGTTATTTAAGTATTCAGTTGACCAAAATTTTAAGAATTGTAATTTTGATCGCGTTACAGAGATATGGGATGCCAGACTACAGTTATAATTAAATTTCGTAATGACATAAACTTATCTTTACAAATTCATAAGAAAGAGAATATTAAATAGATACATTATCCCTGATCGTTGCTAACGTTTTCGTTCAGCAACGATGTCGTCAGCGACATCGATGTTTATATTGTAAATATCGATTTCGTCAGCGACATCGATGTTTATGTTGTAAATATTAACAAGCTGCAGTGTAATTTGATATATTCAAACTAGCGCCCTCATTACATCTTGCCTGAGCGCGTACATTGTTGAGAACAATGGCAAATGGTACAATGGCGCGGATACACATTATTTACGCAAATCGGAATTTGGGCAATTTCTGGTATTGCGCAGTCGTAATCCACCTGTATGGATGTATTGACAGTGGTATGAATTAGAGGTATTATTTTTCTATATTCTGAACAGTTTTAACTACAAATCTGCATTTTTTATAGGATGATCATTATACAGGGTCTTTCAAGAGTCCGTATAAACTTTAAAAATTCATTAAAAATCAAAAAATCATCGCATTGAGGTACGATTTGTAGCATAAGTATTGCTAGGACGAGATTTTTTTTTGACGTGAAAAAAATTTTTTAGTTTAAAAAATCACCTATAGGTGGCGCTGAATGCATTGGAAAGACAAAGAAAATAACTTACTGTACTTATCAAATCGTGTGACAAGCCTAAGTAACTCTGAACAGGTGATAGGACCTTTTCCTTTCTTTACATTTTTCCTAAATCGAAATTTTCGCAAAGCATCTGATGCTGATTCTCCTCTCACGTAATATAGCTTCACTAACAAGGCTTTCTCGGTCATAGTTAACATTCTCGCAAAAACTTCTTCTTTTCACCGTTTGCTAATGAATCAAATGAAGAATCTACAGAGCACTACAGCTCTTTTATAACAGCCTCATTTGCATACTTCTGGAAGATGTATTCGTGTAAGCGCCACCTATAGGTGATTTCTTAAACTACAAAATTTTTTAATGTCAACCCCTCCCGTCCTGGCAATACTTATGGTACAAACCATACCTCAATGCGATGATTTTTCGATTTTTTAAAGTTTATGCGGACATTTAAAAGACCCCGTATATCTCAGATACACCCTAAAATGGAATATTTCTGTAACGCATGCATTATGATGTGAAAAGGTTGAGATGACCGAAAGCCACAGTCACAATATCTATCCGGTTGTTTATTCTTTCGTGACGTTTCTACTGTTTTGGATAATCCGCACTTAAAGTATCTATGATAAGAAAATATATCAGCTAATTTCCTTCATAGAAACGAATATGCTGTTATAGTAAGAAGTAAATGCAAATCAATGGTTGATTGTTTAAATTATTAAAAGTTCGATCTCAATTTACAAATGCAAATGCAAAGCGTACTGAGAACATAATATTTAACCTCTTATTCGTTCCAAGATTCTATTGTTGTTAATGAAACGACTAATTAATCAAACACCGCAACTTAAGCAAATCAGTTCCAAATATATTTCTTCTTCTCAGAATCCTGAATAAATATTTATCATGGCATTTGGTTAGGGATTGTATTAATAGGATTTATACTTGAAGAAATCGATTCATATTCAATTTTCCTTCCAGAATGTTGAAATGAGAAAGTGGACTATGTTATTTATGTACGGACGTATTTAGACGCCTGGGCTATTATTTTTACTGAAGTTTTAATCATCTTAGATAAAATATTTTAAATCTTCCTGAATATAATTAAATTACTGGTAAATATTGTAATATCCGGATATAATTGGTTAGCCTTTTTTCAGTCTAGTTCAACGGTTATAGTTGTATAATAAATTTTTCCAATTTATTTGACGACAAATTCGGTGAATAGTGGCATTAGCGACTAATAAAAACTAATAGCGACTAATAAAGTCGCCATTTTTAATTATTATTTAAGAAACTAGCTTTGGAAATTTTCATACGGAAATATCTAAAAAATTTCTGCTGATTAACCGGGAACCGAAAATGCAAGTTGTATAAAAACTGGATCAGGCGTATAGGTTAAATACATTTCAAATTTAAAATGTGTTGTAAGAATTATAATATTAAAACGCAGTTTTAATGTGGTTTTGATACCAAGATATATCTCAGAGTTTACACGAATTGTTGGAGTGCTAAATTATATATATAAATAAAATTGAATGTTCATATGTTTGTCTGTCTCAACGGATGTACTTAATTTCATGATAGTCTTGAAAGGATTCCACTTAAAATGATCATCCGTCTATACTTCTGTCTTCATGTCCTTCTGGCTGTTTCCTCACTCTGAAAGTGAATCAATCGTTGCAGGAGCTTACAAACAAACGTGACCAAATCATTATTTGAGTCTTCAAACTACTACAAGACCTAATCGGTGTTTAATTCTCTACATTATAAATGAATTCCGATATACACACGTATTCCAATCGTTGTTTCAACTTCTAAAATTATGGAAGCTTTAAAACAACGAAATAAATAATAAACCTTTTAATCTGACGACAATAATTAAAGAATACTTTTTTTCCCCTTTCATTTCAGTGGTTTTATGGTGTGTTATATATTACTACTATATATTTGTATGCATTTTATTTAGAGACAGCAAAGTTTTAAGTGAGACTTTACTGACAGTTTCATTTAGAAAATTAAATGCTTAAAACAGTACGCTTTCTGTTTATAGTTTTAGAATTACTTTGTTTTTTCATTAATATTTTATTAATATTTTATATTTTAATATTTTATTAATATTTAATTAACATTTTATTTTTATTTAATTTTTTATTAATATTTTATTTTATTATATTTTATATTTATTAATGTGATTATTATACTTTATTAAATACAGTGTATTAAAAGTATTCAAAAATTTCAAAACGAATGTCTCCAATATTCCATACAAAGAGAGGGTATTCAGCTAATTGATAATATTTGTAATATTTAAATGAAATTGGAGGAGCCACTTCCAATATACAAAGAAATATAATAGTCTCAATATATTGTTTGATAGGACATTTTATAGCTAGCTGGAGATCGCTGAATTAATTTGCCGTCGAAATACATGGGCCTTAAAATAACGTAAAAGCTCCAGGTTACCATGTGAATCCATGTGAATCCTCCGAGCTACATGTGAAGGATCAGGATCATCAAGGTTTTTAAAATATCAAATTAAAATTTTCAAGGACCCTACAAATTATCTCAGCGCTTTTGAATTTACTGGAATATTTTGCTCAGTATGCTGTCCTGTAAACAATATGGTGCGTTCAACACATGAAATTCCCTAAATTGAACAAACTTCCATACTCAAAGGCAACAACATCAAAGTTTTCTTATGATTCGTTGCAGCTGCAATTTATAAGCTTATTGTTATGTCTTAAAGCATGACACATTTAATGAAACTCTATTGATTATTTCGAGCAGTATCACGCTCACTGGGGGAAAAATAAATTTTATATATATCTCGATAATAGCTCGTGATAACTCCCTAAAAACATATTTAACTAGAAATTAAAAAAAATACATTTAAATATTTTACTAAAATATTTATATATATGAGAATGCAATTTCGAACTAACCGCCATTTTTTGTGTAGTTTCAATTGATTGTTCTCTATGTCTTAATCTCTTATCTTGAGCTAATTATTATTGCCTTTTCTCATTTTTGCCGTGTTTTTTCTTTTTTTATATTTATATACTTTTAATTGTGCTTTTTGTATCCTAATATTCTTCTCATCCCCCTTTCCATTGTAGTGATATGTTACCTTCTATCTTTATCCTTAGTCTTGGTCTATAGTTACTCATTTGTAACAGATATGCTAGAGATGGGTTTTTTTTGTACATACAGTAGTTTATGCATAATTTTCGATTAAAATCTTTCAATTTATATATATATATATATATATATATATTTGATTATATATATATATATATATATATATATATAATCAAATTAGTAATATATTTTAAATAGTTAACTATAAATAAAAAAGGAATTTTTATTTAAATATAGGAAATACATTGTATTGGTGCTTAACTTTTGAAAGTCAAATTTTCATTTTTCGAAATCGTATTTGAATTTGAGTGGTTGAAAATCGTTGCGGATGTAGATGGTAGTATGCAAATATCGTATATTACAGCCAATCACGATTGACTGTCCGGATATATGCTAATTAGGCAGTCGTTGAAGACGCCAGCAATCTAAAGGGTTTGGTGAGATGCATTTAAATGCTGATACGAAGTGTTTAAAACTTTTGCAGGATTATTTTGGATGATATTCGTATTTCTATGGCGGAAAGAAGACGAATAACAGATAGTGAGCGTTCGCGCGCTGTCGGACGCATTGAAGCAGGACACTCAATAAAATATATCGCTATTTTCTTTGGTGTTGATCATTCGGTAATTTCTCAATTATGGAAACAATTCCGAACAAGTCAAACAGTTGTTCGGAGGCCTGTGTCCGGTCATCCACGGATTACCACCCCTTCTGTTGATCGGCATATTGTTATATAGCCAAGCGGAATCGACGACCGACCTCCACAACTGTTACATCCATGCAGCGGTACTTGGTAAGATAATATCTGCCAGTACTGTGAACCGAAGGTTCCATGTGAAAGAACTGTACTCCACAGTACCACTTTCCTGTTTTCCACTAACCCTCCAAGCCAGAGGGGCAAGATTAATGTGGTGTCGTCAACATGTCAATTGGACTGTCTGAGATTGGTCCAACGTCCTGTCATGGACGAGTTCAGATTTGCCCTGGAATCAGATGATAAGCGTGTAAGGTCTGGAGAGAACGAGGCATATGCAATCAGGTCAAGAACATCATCGAACATCACACATTCAGATGTGGTAGCGTCATGGTGTGGGCTGAAATTTCAATGGGATGTTGCACAGAGCTGCACATCTTTAAAGGCGTTTCTGTGATGGCTGCGCGGTATCGGGATGAAGTCCTAGACCCCATTGCGAGACTCTACGCTGCAGCAGTTGGTCCTGATTTCCAACTTATGGACAACTAATGCCCGCCCCCTTCGAGCTAACATAGTTGACGAATTCCTGGAAATTGGGGGCATTTCTCGTATGGAGTGGCCGGCGTATTCCCTCGACCTTAATCCTATTGAAAATCGACCTTAATCTTATTGAAAATCTTTGGGATGCCCTCGGTCATGTTGTCTCTGCAAGTTTACCTCCATTAACCAGTCTCTTAGAGTTGGAAACTGCCCTATTAGAAGAATGGCCATTGCTCGCATCTGCGATGGTTGATAACCTCATTGAAAGAATGGAAAATCGTTATAATGTTTGTGTGAATGTCCAGGGTAGTCACATAACATACTAATGTAGGTTTTGTTTGGTTTGTTTGCTTTAAACAGAATTTTGTTAATGACCCAAAAGTGACGTCATCATATAACTTACGAAAAGTAAATATCTTTTTCATCTTTGTACATAATTCTTATTTTCTTTAATGCATAAACACATTTGCTACCTTCATGCACAATTTTGAGTCAATCAAAGCTTTACTTTTTCATTTTTGTTGTTTTTACCGTCCATGCTTAACTTTTGGAAGCCAGTGTATAATATATATATATATATATATATATATATATATATTATATATATATATATTTGCCTAGGCTGGAAAAGCAGCTTTAAACGGGAGGGGGAGTCGCAATCCTCCCCAACCATTAAATGCAAAGCATTTGGTTATCCCAAGTTCCTTTAATTCTTCTTTTTCTTGGTTTACATTCTGCTTCGGAGTATAGAGCGGCTTGGCGCCTTTTCCTGAGTAGTGCCTTTGATTTTTGTGGAAATGCATAGGAATTCTATTTGAATTTGTTTACTGGCTTTTATATGATATATATATATATATATATATATATATATATATATATGTTTGAATATTGTCCTATTAATAATGTCTTTATCCTTTAAATGTAAAATTTCATTTACCTCATATAGCTAAGTGAGAGAGACTATAAATTTACAGAAAGAAACTTGTAAACTTTGTTATCACGTCGGACTTGCATCAGCAGTGAGAAAAATCTAAAGCTAGAACTCTCATGTGCAATAGGCTACTTGCGTTTTCTCCTTTAAATAACCATATAACATTTCGATTAGTCAATTTTTTTTCAGGGATAGCGTGTGCATGGAAATGCAAACACATACAAGCAGACACGCACACACACATACTCTCTCACACACACACACTCTCTCTCTCTCTCTTATACACACACACTCTCTCTCTCTCTCACACACACACACACACTCTCTCACTCACTCACACACACACATACACTCAAACACACTCACTCACACACACACACACACTCACTCACTCACACATACACACTCCTCACTCACACACACACACACACACACATTATAGATGAATGATTCGCATTTAAGAATACTAAAAACTTTTAAATCTTTCAAATTCCGAGGATTGAATTTTTGACTCCTTTAAAATCCGACTCTTGGATACCACGGAAGTAAACAGTTAAAGAATGAGTTGATTGTTTTAGATCTGAAATCTTATACAGTTCTACTTTTCGATCAATTACTTACGATATTTGTAGCCACCAATAAAAAGCGAAACCCTCCGTAAAGTTGAGCTTTGTCGATTTCATATTTGTGTTCGAATTTGGTTTAAACAACAAAGAATAAATATATATTTTTCATCAGCCATGAAAAGAAGTAACCTAACTGTCACTCACATCAAATTTTAAAATAAGTAAGCATAATTTATGCAGTTTTTGACATTTTACACTTTTGATTTCCATAAAAGAAATAAAATCGATAGGTACATTTTCACAGAAGACCGAAATTTAAATAATGACGTCATTCTAAGGAAATGATAGTAGCAATTTAAGAAGTATCATTTATTTTCTAAAGATATAAATGTTGTCAGTTCAATATTGTTCACTAGTAAATATTTATGAACCGCATAGCAATCAAGAACTCACGTACATAAAATTTTAATTTTAATATCATAACATTTATAAAGTAATTTAAAAAACAGAATAATTTCCCTGTTAGATGGCATTAATTTACCCTAAGAAAATATAAGAAATGTCATCTGCTGTTTTTAATACGTTAGACCATAGTTAGAGAAAACGAGATAAAACTTATATGGATGAAACGCTTGAAAATGCTAAAACGAGTATTTTAAATTTAAGATTTCCTAATGATCAGTATAATTAATCCATATTTTTCACAGTTGTAGGACAGAGATCAAAACGTAGAGAGATAAAAATAAATTGTAAGGTAAAAATAATTTTGAATACCTATGAATATTTCTTATTATTTTAGTTCTAATTTGCATCGAGATGGAAATTTATTTCTACAAAATTGACAGTTTAAATAAATATCTTAAGCTTTTCACCATAGGAATACATCCTATTGCAGCGCCACCCGAATTATTGTTTCAAGTGATATTGGCATATTCTCAGTATGGAGTTATAACTTCTTACCTTTAGCTACATGCGTCAGACGATCATCACAGATATATTTTATAGCAATCGAAGAACAACGTTGGCGTTTTTTAAAGTGAAATAATTTTTGTATTTTAAAACAATATTATTCTAACCATTCTTATGAGTGTGTGAGAACAGATAGACCTTTTATTTTAAGTCAGAATACTGCCTGGATCAATTTTTTTTTGCAATCTGAAAAAACACCATATTCTTCCATCGATAAAAATATTTCTATAATTATCATCGGAAATATCGAAAACAACAGATTCTGATATAGTTTTGAGGTTTTATTAGTAGTGCCATCTAACGGTTAAAAAATCTACTATTTCAATTTTTTGGTACGGCGAGTGAGACAGCCCTGTGGTTAGCGCGCGGAGATTACACTCGGAAGACCCGAGTTCGATTCTCGACTCTGCCCAAAGTAGGTAAGACTTTCCGAGAGGTTGGTGGTGGAGGAAGGAAGGTACGGTCCCTATGGATGCAGCCCCCACTGGGTTCTGGTTCGAATTGGGTGGTACTACTAGGTCTACTAGGTCGTTCAAGCAAATACCTTATACTTTTGTGTAGGTCGGACGGTCTGGGTCAAAGAAGAAAAAATGTTATGAGAAAACAAAATTTGAATATTATTTATTTATATTGTATGAGTAGAAAACTTTTAACAAATGCAAATTGAATGTTTGCTATACATTAACAAATGCAAATTTAATGTTTGCTGTGCATAAATAAATGCAAATGCATCGTATAATCAAAAGAAAGCGTAGCATTTAATATTAGATTCATTTTATCTCCAAAAGATCTTTCTAATTGTTATCAACGTGAATTCCTTTAAATATTCAATACCGTATCCATGATCCAAATTAATTCTTGTATTTCCTTTTCTTAATTCTAGAATAAATATTAATCACCGATTTCGGATTAGAGTTCATATGTGTTATGAATGCAGAGAAATAATTATGCTTCTAATAATTTCTTTCATAATGTTAAAATCCGGAAATAGTTCATCTTATTTACCTTTTAGATAAAGTTCATTTTTCCTAAGCTGATTATCCGGGTCTTATGTAATTTTGACGAAAGCGACAATAAATGATTTTTAAAAAAGCGACAATAAATGATTGACTTATTTTTATTATCAATTTATATATTTTATCATATTCCACATGATTTATTGATCCATTTTATTATCACTTATCCGACTATAAATTTCAGGATTAGATAAAACAATGCTAATTTGCAACCTTTTCATCGCGAGAGACGCCATTTTGAAGGACAGGACCCACAGATGCACGGACACACACACACACATACACACACACACACACACACACACAGCCATCACCACAAAACGATATCTTCGAGTTTAAATATGATTCACACCTGTTCCCCCGCATTTAAAATTCTAATACAACTCGCATTCGAATTTTTAACACCGTCATAATACTTAATAATCAATAAATAATCAATAATAAATCAATCCCTATACATTATACTATGTACTATACAGAGAAAATAATAAAGAACAGTGAAGTGCCAAAACATTTTGATGCAATTCAATACAAGAATTTCAAGCACCGAGGAGTTTTATTTTTTCATTAAAAATTAAAAAAGACCTATTTTCTTGTTAAATTCTTTATTTAACAAGAAAACTTTTACTACCCTAACAAAACTGGTACCTGTCATCCTATAGGACAGGTTGGTGCTTATTTTCACAAAGCAGACATTTTATCATATCTGGATGATTTTGTAATATTTGGCATATTTATTTTTATATATTATGATGTGAATTCTTTATTGATAATAATGGTGATGGTAACGTTAAGCCCTTTTCCTAATAGAGGTCAATGCAGAAATGGTAAAAAAAATCTATTCTCGCTTTCGGCATAAATGGCGTCTATGGTATCTGGCTGAAATCGGAGCGTTAT
This sequence comes from Amaurobius ferox, assembly GCA_951213105.1. Taxonomy (NCBI): domain Eukaryota; kingdom Metazoa; phylum Arthropoda; class Arachnida; order Araneae; family Amaurobiidae; genus Amaurobius; species Amaurobius ferox. The sequence goes on from OX578149.1 coordinate 48,659,637, forward strand.
AAAAAATGCAATCACGTGGGACACCTATATCTTCGAACCTAACAGATATAAATACTACAAGCCAGTTCTACTTGTTTTATCTGAAATAGGGTACCACTTTTAAAACATTTCAAACAACCTTTAAGAAAAAAATGCTTTGTCCAAGGGAGTTTTTCTTTACTTTGCTTATTTTCTCTCGAATTATATTCTGAACGGGAAATAGATGGAACCAGTTGCAGAGACTCGTTCGATAATAAGAGCTTGCAATTTCGTCCCAGGTCGAATAGTACCTCAACGGTAGAGCGTGGGCTGGCCAGTTCGGAGATTCAGGGTTCGATTGCCAGTTGGGGCAGCAAAGCTCTATATAATAGCGTCCGAAAAAAATCAACCCTCGTAGGTTAGTACAAATATGTCAGAGGTCTGAAGACCCCAGACCGTGCGACTCACATAGTGGGTTTAGAGTAGCTAGCTGCACAGCCAGGAAAGGATACCTCCTGCACTCAGGAGGCACCCAAGGTCTACCTTCCCGCTAAACGAACATTTATTTAGGTCTAAAGAGATAGCAATGGATGAAAAATATTGTGGTTAAACAGACAGTTTTACATTATATTTGAACTTGACAAGTACGTCCATTTTTCAAAAATGGGAAAAGATTTACTGCGAATATAGATAAAAAGATCATTGAAAAATAAAATTTAGAGTGAGGTATATTAACATAATGAAAAATAGATTAAAACTAAAGAAAATAATTAAATTTTAAAAGTAAAATTTAGAAAATATATAAAAATAAAATATATGAAAAGGAAAAAAAATAGACACATGGAAAACAAAAACAGAAATTTAGAATAAAATTTAGAAAAGAAAAGTTAGACAAAATACAAATAAAAAGGGTCAAAAGAAAAAAAAGAGCCGAGAAAATAAAAACAGTTAACATAGATTTTTTTTTTAACAGAAAATGTAGAGAAATATGTCAGAGGTCTGAAGACCCCAGACCGTGCGATTTACATATTGGGTTTAGAGTAGCTAGCTGCACGGCCGGGAAAGGATACCTCCTGCACTCAGGAGGCACCCAAGGTCTACCATCCCGCCAAACGAACATTTATTTAGATCAAAAAAGATAACAATTGATGGAAAATATTGTGATTAAACAGACAGTTTTACATTATATTTGAACTTGACAAGTACGTCCATTTTTCAAAAATGGGAAAAGATTTACTGCGAATATAGATAAAAAGATCATTGAAAAATAAAATTTAGAGTGAGGTATATTAACATAATGAAAAATAGATTAAAACTAAAGAAAATAATTAAATTTTAAAAGTAAAATTTAGAAAATATATAAAAATAAAATATATGAAAAGGAAAAAAAAATAGACACATGGAAAACAAAAGCAGAAATTTAGAATAAAATTTAGAAAAGAAAAGTTAGTCAAAATACAAATAAAAAGGATCAAAAGAAAAAAAAGAGCCGAGAAAATAAAAACAGTTAACATAGATTTTTTTTTAACAGAAAATATGGAGAAATATGTCAGAGGTTTAAAAGTGAGCCTAGTACGACTAGTACGTATTCAGTGGACTCTGAAAAATTGAGCGGCAATTTCGAATCGAGAGGATAAAGACCACGCAGGATATTAACCTGAGGTAAAAATAGCAGGCGGTGGTCAGTCAGATTATCAGTTGCTGTCAATCTGACATTAGAGGGTAGAGAATGCAGACCCTATTTCGACAATAAGAGCTTGCAATTTCGTCTCAGCTCAACGGCAGAGCGTCGGCTGTTCGGCGATCCAGGCCCCGTTTCCCGGTTGAAGCAGCAAGGTTCTTTACACAGTAAGCGACAACATATATTTACTAACAAATCCAGTTTTCAGATCACAAATTTGTTTTTACAAAGTTCTAATAGTTTTCGAGCAATTGTCTTGTAAATTTGAGGCAGATTGAAGAATTTTCGTTTTCATAGTTATTTATGAATAATAATTTTTAACTCTTTACAAATACATCTACAGAAGTATGAAATTGAATTTCAGATCGTGTTCTCACTTTTGGAGATATATTAGATTAAATTTCGATATTTTAAGCTACTTTGTAAAGTTGGTTCTACAAGGACTTAAAACAATGATTAAGTTTATTGAATTTATAAGAAGTAAAACCATTTCGATCTATTGGACTAACACCATCGCCGAGTTTTTCGCAAGCATGGATCTTTAAACCATATATTAAAATTTATACTCGAATATTCCTTATTACATCCATAAAGAAATAAAATGTGAAGCAATAAGAATCAAGCAGGAATGTGAATCAAGAAATAAAATGAGAATAAAATGCACTTCGTGCGATGGATAAGAAAAACTTGAGCAACGTATATATGCACAAAGAAAATGATAATGCAGCATACAGCTGTTTCGAGGATACGTAGGATCTCCTTGATCTGTGTAAGAGAACAAAAATATCCCGAAATCTAAAAGAGAAATGTCCAAGGCTGTCCAAGGCTTTTGCATTTCGGGGCACCTGTGAGAAAACTCACGTATCCCCACATCGGAACTAGAAGATCTTTAAAGTAGTTTTGGAGTAATAATGGATGTAATGCATTCCCTTTCTGGATGGATGCTTGTATAGGATTTGCAATCATATGTTGGCTTGGACTACAGTCAAAAGTATCTTGGAAGATGGACCACCAATGTTGAGAGGTAGGCAAAGATAATTTGAGAAAGGAGAGCTTACTGAGAGCAATCAAGCTCTCTGAAAGAAGATGGGTTCCAAGTGTGAAAGTCGCGGGACTCATCGTAGTGAGTTTCTATTCAATGGTCACGAGGTCAAAGGGTGAGATGATAAATGATGTAAACAACATTATCATCTCAAGTTCAAACTTTGAGTTACACAGTAGTAGGCACTGCAGACAGGTCAGGCAGCCGAGCTCTTTTTAAAAGAGAAATGGGTACAAAGCAAGTTACATAGGGGATTATATACACAAGACCTGGATTAAGAAATAACCAATCAGAAAGCAGCATGAAGGGCAGTCCTGCCAATCCTAAATGAAAAGTAGCACAACAGGAATATCAGAAGAAGACTGAACAAGGATAAATTGAGACCCAACCAAACGAAATATGGGTTAAAACGATACATAAGAATAGAACGAAGTATGTAATAGAACGAAGAAAGGGGAGGGAGAGATTTTACAATTCACTCCACCAGACAGCATATCTTATTAAACAGTAAAGTTTATGTTTCTGTAAGCTCCAGTACACAAATACAAATTGAATGCTTGTTTCCTGTAAGCAAATGCAAATGCGCCATATAATCAAAAGAAAGCGTAGCATTTAAATCTTTGATTTTTTCAATTTCAAAGAACCACCGCTATTGTTGTTACTGGGAATGTCTTTTAAGTAATCAAATCCGTGACGAAGTTTTTTCCCATTTCTTAATTCTTAAATAAAATTTTGCCTCACATCCGGAGTAGAGTTGAGATGGTATTCGAATGTAAAAAAAATAAATCGCACAATTGCTTGCTTCAGAATGCTAGAATATGAAAAATTTGCATTTCTTCTTAAGCAATTGTTGCCGAAAGATGAAAAATAGTTATTACGTTAGAGGGAAATGTATACGCTAATGAGCTTATGGATGATAAATGTTCGTGTTCTATTTGGAAAAGCTGAATGGAAATAATTGTTTTCTTTACTTACAAATGCGTGCAGAAATATTCGCTTGGTATTTAAATAGTACGTATGCAAATTTTGAAACAGGAAAATATCATACTTTTGTTAAAAATATCATGCAGAACTTCTTGGCTTATAAAAAAATTAACTGGAGTGTCATACTAAAATTCAATATTTAATAGCTTCTATTTTTAATTTTATATGATTTTCTTTTAAAAAAATCGGTATGAAAGGCCCAAATGATTACAATTATAGCGTGTTACCCTTCATTTTAAAGGGCTAAACAACATTTCGATAAATACCGTACTTGACAGTATAGGGGTGGGGAGTAGCTTGCCCCCGAGGGAAACTGATGACGTCACGAACAAAAACATCGTATCGTGGCTATTTTTCACAACAATGATTGAAACTATTAAGTCCCGTGATCATGGAGCAATAAATTTATGAATGATTAAGTCATATTTTGTCCAAAGCTGCCATGTTAAAAAACGTAAAATTTAGAATAAATTTCGAACTTTTCGCTCTAATTTTAATAAAAAGTTCTATTACGTCCTAGATTTTTATATGACAAAGCCGGGCATCAAGTTTCATGAAAATCCATTAAAATTTGTGGCCGCTATCGGGTAGTACACGAAAAAAAAATCGACCACAGAAGAAACATTTTTGTGAACAAACATTTTTGTGAAAACAATACTTTTTCTATAATATATAATATAGCATGAGGAAGTAAAAATTAAGTATCAAGTTTTCTAAGAAATTTTTTTTAAGAAAAATTGTCAAATTTACAAAACTTTGAACACAAGTTATGCTGCTGCATTTTCGTTTGGATTTTTAATTTTAGCAAGTTCATAATAAAATGGTACAATTTGCTAGAATTTTTTTTTTATCTTACATAATAAAGAAATATATCTCTGTGTTTGTGCAGTTTATAGTGGGGACTCCAAGCGTCATACGACCAAGAAATTTAGTACAGTGCTTCAGGACCTAAATAGGTGCACCTCGAGGTCTCTTTAATTACACCTTTTTCTAAGTTGGACATTTATTAATCAGGTTGAAAAGTTCCTAGATCATTCAAAACACTTTTTCAGTGAATAAGAATATGAATTAAAGTATATGATAAATTATATAAGAAAACAATCGATAAAAGTAAGTAAATAATATGACTTTGCGCTGAACCAATAATAAACTGAATCAAAACGTACAATGCAACGCAAATAAAGATAAGTAAACACACGTACGTTTCGAAAATTATTACATTTTCTTCTTCAGTGCAACAAGCCTGGATAATAACATACAAACAAGCACAAAAATTCAGACAAAAATTGAGTAATCGATAGAACCTAATATGTTAGCGGCATCTACTGTAACTCTTTTAACGTTTTCGGCAATTCAGTTCTGAATTTCAATTATTTCTGTATCTTAACGATGTTCACTCTAGGTCATGTGATGCAGATATTTATTAACATATGCCGTCTTGCCTTTGATGGTGGGGTCTTTTCATTCTATTGAAAAAGAGTCGTTTATGGATTTCCAACTGCAATCACTTACGAAATATTTGAAGTTTTACGTTATTTAGGATTGCAGAAGTGAGTTCGTTCATTATAAAAAAATTAACTTATTTCAAGTATAAACTCATCTTCCACCCTATGATACACCCTCTTACGTAGTACATGCGAAGAAATTCAAATATTTGAAATGAAGAAATATATAAGTAATATATAAATATTACTCATATATTTTATTTATCGACATCTATTGGATGCGTCCAACTTTTTACTTTCCGTATATACATAATTTATAAGGAAAGTATTGTGACGGGGTCGAAAATTCGAATTCGAGTTTTCGACGTGAGAGCACGTTTCAAGCATTCCTGATCACGAATCAAACATTTTTGAAGTGATGCCTGTGTGTGTGTGTGCGTGTGTGTGTGTGTCAGTGAGCTATGGAGACGATAACAGATGAACGAATGGACCGATTCGAACGAAATTTGGTACAAAAATCACAATCTGTAAACACTGGAAGCTTACTGTCTTTATGCGCAATCGAATGTTCAGAACCCCCCTAAATTTTCGAGAGAAATTTTGAAAAAATCGTCAAAAATTCAAAACCGCTAATACACTTACGCAATTAGACATTCCTTATGTAATTTCTCATTAGAAAACGATTGACATACATTTTAGAACGCTAACATGAGACGTTTTTGAGACATTGTACATTTTTCAAAAAAAATTATCAAAAAGTTATATAAAATAAAAATAAAAAATTCCTATTGGGAAACAGTTTCACTTTTCATGTGTAATACCATGCGATAAATTGGGTGACATCATTCTCGTGGATCTAGCTCGTTCCATTCATGAAAAAGATACTTTGAGTAATACTTTTGTATTTGAACGCCAACAGTAATTTATCCAATAGTAAGAATAACTTATTTCTCCGTCCATAACGCTAGGCGAGATTTTGGCGACAAATTTGGCTGAATGGCGCCAACTTGGCGACATTTTTAATTGTTGCCAAATTAACAAAAATTTACGCCAAATTGATAAAAATGACGCTAAATCAATGAAAATGACGACTAATTAAAGAAAATTCAATATCTTGGAAAGAATATAAGTATCTACTATAGGAATAACATTTTTTTTAACTGTAAAAGTAGTAAATTCATTGCATTATATAAAGAAACTCATGTGTTGCCCACATCAGATTATTTTTATTGGTCTCTTTAAAATAGAGATCATTTCCTGTAGACAACTAACATTTCTCATTAAAATAGCAAATGGAATTTTGCCCAACTTCAAGTATTTCTTATTCCACATTATAACTAGTTTCTCAATTGGAATTTTTTTTTCATAAATTTAATGGCGCGTATTAGAAGTCATTCCTCCGCTTTCGTAAATGAATGTATATCGGCATTTAAGCTTCGGGGAGATTTTTTTCTTGGTGAAAGAGGATGCATTCGATGTTTCTCTATTTTTTATGGAAATATTCTACTTCGAAATCCGAATTTCAAATACATGTCGTATATTTGAACTGTCAGAAAACCGATTTTACTTTAAAAATTTCGATACTTCAAAATAAATTTCGATATTATGACGCAGGTATATCTCAAAAGCAGAAACTAGGTCATCTAACTGTTTGCATAATAAGAGAGTGTATCGCTTATAATTTAGTTACTCATTTATAAAACATGCACGTAAATATTAAAGCAAAAATAATTTGATGCATAAAACATGTTATAAATATTCGAGCAAAAATAATTTCATTTATTAAGAGTGTAATAAATATTCAATCAAAGATAATTTAATTTATTAAAACGTACTATAAATATTCTAGCAAAAATAATATAAAATATATATATATTTATAAATTAAATTATTTTTGCTTGAATAATTATGTATAGTCCGGCTCCCGTGAGTTGGCAGATGACCTTGGATGAGTCCACTTCGCTTAAGGGAAGAAGGCTGGCAAACAGACGATTTGTGCATTACAGGGAAAGGGTTGCTGAACGCAGAAACCTGTTTGGCGACCGCGTATTTCGCCAAGAATTTGGAATTTAGAATTGTTGTAATGCATTTAGAATCGTTGCGTTGGACTAGCATTGCTCTTGCGACTAAAAGTCTGTCTAACCTCTGTTCCGACTTCTAAGCGATACAATTTATTAAATATTTTATATATAAAATAAATAAATAAATATATATAAAATATAAATATTTTATGTATTTTTATAATTTCCCAAATTTTGTATCTCGGGGGGGGGGGGGGGGTTATAGATTCCTTAGATGACATGGCCATGCAGAGCTAAGCTCTAATGCAGAACTGTTCAAATAATGGCACACAAACATGGATAATGTTTCGATAACATATTTAAAATTAATTAAATTACAAAAATGTATTTCAAAATGAACAAATATTAATACTTTATGAAATATGTAACTGTATAAAATGTGATGCATAGATATTACTGAAATGATTTTAAACGGCAGCAAAAGTATTTGGATTGAAACATTTTCTTTGTGTTTGATAGAAATTAAATGCGTTATATAAAGAGTAAAATATGTAATGATAAAAATATCGAATTTCAGATTTCGAGAATGGCGACAGTGATACAATTTATTAAATATTTTATATATAAAATAATATAAAATAAATATATATAAAATATAAATATTTTATATATTTTTTAAATATTTTTATAATTTCCCAAATTTTCTATCTCGGGGGGGGGAGGGTTATAGATTCCTTAGATGACATGGCCATGCAGAGCTAAGCTCTAATGCAGAACTGTCCACATAGTTTCACACAAACATGGATAATATTTCGATAACATATTTAAAATTAATTAAATTACAAAAATTTATTTCAAAATGAACAAATATTAATACTTTATGAAATATGTAACTGTATAAAATGTGATGCATAGTTATTACTGAAATGATTTTCAACGGCAGCAAAAGTATTTGGATTGAAACATTTTTTTTGTGTTTGATAGAAATTAAATGCGTTATATAAAGAGTAAAATATGTAATGATAAAAATATCGAGTTTCAGATTTCGAGAATGGCGACAGTGATACAATTTATTAAATATTTTATATATAAAATATAAATATTTTATATATTTTTTAAATATTTTTATAATTTCCCAAATTTTCTATCTCGGGGGAGGGTTATAGATTCCTTAGATGACATGGCCATGCAGAGCTAAGCTCTAATGCAGAAAAAATAAAAATAAAAATATAGAGATGTGCGTATGTCACGTTGTGCATTCCTCACTAAATAAAAGAGTTTAAGTTACAAGAAAAGTATTACAACACGAACTCTTCAATTTTATTAAAGCATTTATAACCATTATTGTAATAAATAATTTTAATCATTGTGAAGAAAACAATTCCACAATATCCCAACTCTTACACTGAATGTACTTATACTATAAAGCTCTTTATCGTACTGCACAAATTATAAATTAATTCGCACTAAAGGCGCCAATTCTGGTAACCCCTTCTTCTTAAGACGTTTCTACCTGCCATTGAATTTAACTAATGGACTCGTCCAAAATCACGTGACCCAAATGCCTTCTCGCTGGAGTCGTACTATACTTATTTGTAAGTTATGATGATTTAATATCGGTTGATACGATTTACCATATGTAAATGTTGTATTCACGATTTTGGATTATATATAACTCATGTCTGTAAATTCCTCAACATTACCACTGCTGATGGTCATTGTGATGTCAGAAAGCGATATGGTACTTTAAAATGTAAAAAATTTTTTGTACGCCAAGATGGTGTTTTTAAATACAGTTTACAGGTATTGTAGTCTTTGATAGAAAATATAGCTATAAAGTTTCCCAAAAAGTCCGTATGCACTCAAATAATTTCTGAATGAAAGATCTGTAGGTCTGTCTATGGTAAAGTGACTAAGACTTTATGATAGAAAGCTATTGCGACGTCCTTAGAGAATTAAAGAAGCTACAATCAGGAATTTGGCAACAAAGCTAGATAGAAAAAATGCCAATTACAAAAAATGTAGAATATAGTCTAATTAATAGAGATCGGAATCAGAAACGCACAAAATACTTACACGAAAGGCAATATTTGACTGCAACTCTAAATTAACAATTATGAATATTGATAGCATCCTCACTAAGCAATGTAGACCATATATCAAAATATTTTAATAATAAATTCATTAATTAGGCATCGTTTTCATTAACTTGGCATGATTTTTTAAATTTGACATTGTTTTGTCCATCTGGGGTGAAAAATCGCCAAGTTGTTATCAGTTTTCGGTAGATTATTCACCAAGTTCGCCAAAGGTATCTCCAAGTGTAACAAACAAACGGAGAGAAGAACATTGCTTATATGTTAGAAGGTATGCCCATCATATGACGGAATTAAAATTTTGCAAAATATTATCTCCCATTTAGCGTCATTCATATCAGGTTGGCAACATTTTTATCAGTTTGGAGACATTTTCATCAATTTGGCAACATTTAAAAAGTTGCCAAAATGACGACATAACGCAAAATTTTTCGCCCAGCATTATAGACAGACGGAGAAATAGGTTATTCTCTTAATCGAAACTTATGTTCTTTCCGATATGCTTAATTTTCATCAATTAATCTTTAATTTCATTAATTTAGCATTATTTTTATCAATTTGGCGACATTTCTATTAGTTTGGCAATATTTTTATCAACTTGGCGACAGTTTTTCAATCTGGTGATATTTTCATAAATTTGGCAACATTTACAAAATCGCCATCTTGATGATATTTTGCGAAAATTCCTCTAAGCGTTACAATCGAAAAATTGGTTATTCCTATAGTAGATTCTTATATTCTTTAAAAGATAATTAATTTTCATCAATTAGTTGTTATTTTCATTGATATAACGTCATTTTTATCAATTTAGAGTCAATTTTAATTATTCGGCGACATTGTCGTTAATTTGGTGACATTTAAAATGTTGCCAAGTTAGCGATATTCAGCCAAAATCTCGCCAAGCATTATGGGGGGAAAATAGGTTATTCTTACAGTGGATAAATGACTATTGGTGTCCGAATACAAAACTATTCCCCAAACACTATTTTCGAGTGAATGGAACGTGCTAGATCCACTCGAATGATGTCAACAAATTTATCGCATAATATTACACATGAAAAGGGAACATATTTTGCAAAAGTTAATATTTTTTATTAATTGTATGTGATTTTTTGATAAAATTATTCGAAAAATATTCAATATCTAAAGAACGGTCCATGCTAGCATTTTAAAACTTATGTCAATCGTTTTCTAGGGGAAAATAACAAAAGAAATGATTAAGTTCATAACTTTATTGAAAGTTTTAAATTTTTGATGATTTTTTCAAAATTTCACTCGAAAATTTGGGAGGATTCTGAACATTCGATTACATTTGAAAACAATAGACTTCCAGTATTTATGGATAGTAATTTTCGTACCAAATTTAATTTCGTTCGAATCGCACCATTCGTTCATGAGATATCGTCTCCATAGACTCACTGACATACACACAGACAGACATCACCTCAAAAACGTTTCATTCGTGTTCAGGGTTGCTTAAAACGTGCTCTCCCGCCGAAAACTCGAATTCGAATTTTCGACCCCGTTGCAATACTTTCCTTATACATTATAATCTATATAAGGAGAGTAACAAAATAAGCAAAATAAGCTAAGAGACAACAGTCTCAAACAGAGCCAATCCTACTCAAAAGCCAATCATATAGCAGATACAAACTATATAACAGATCGAGACATAGTAAAATAGATTAAGGCAATGACATAGTAACATGTAGATCAACATGTCAGCAGATACAACCACATACCATACAAGTCAATAGTAAACTTAGAATAATGTACAAATAGTACTCAGGGTATCAACAACAAGTTTTACAGTCATTTCAATTTATCATACATTTAAAACTCAAGTGAAACAAATGACAAATATTATAACGAAAGTTCATGTTCCGTCAGTTTAGCCACAATACGGCAAACTCCTGTTCTTGCCCTGTTCAGCTTTAGGAGGTTAAGGATATCCACTTGTAAATAGTTCCGAGCGAAGCAAGCATCTCTAATATCGTTAAAAGATTGCATTTATTATTGCAACAGTACATTGTCCCGTCGTCTTCTCCAAAGAAACAGGTCAAATCTTTATGGATGAATCTCTGCTGGTACGTTTTCCAAACCCATTGAGCAGTTAACACTTGGTTAATGTAGAAGTTCCCGCAACAAGAGTTCATATTTACGTTTGGTTTGAACCCGAACAAGACTCTCCCATGGGAATTCTGATTCCATCTTTCCTGATACTCTTCAACAATAACCTTCTTGATAAGTGTTTTTATTTGTGTTTTACTGGTTGGAAATATATAGGAAATTTCATTTTATAACGTTGATCATTAGCTAAAGCATCCACTGCTTCATTCCTATCATGCCTAGAATGGGCCTTTATCGAATGTAAATGTATTAGCATCACTTTTATCTCATGCAGGTAAAAAGTAATTGATTTGCTAGCTCTGGCGAATAAAACTCATCAAGAGCTTTTATAACGTCTTTCTATATTTACGCAACAGTTTATTATGTGATCTATTTATTTACTGCTTGGGTCCAAACTCCGTTCTGTATTTATTTCTAATTTTTGCAGTGCAAGGGACACTTCTTATGTTCACCACGCTCACTAGCCCCGGGGAAGCTCTTCTGTTCTTATAATTTGCACACTAGCATGATAACAAGATGGATATTCTGACAAAATATTCTGCAACTGCTTTAAACTGCACAGCGCGGACATTTGGCATCAATCCTTTCAACAGTGAAATTCACTACATTTATATAACTCCAAAACTATGTCTGTTGCATATATTTATGCCGACGTACCAGTAACTCTACAGCGTTTTTGAATTTCATTCCAAATGCGATGACATTATTATCTATTTGGTGGCATTTTACAATAAGAGGGAGCCGAATCCGTGTATTACTAAGTACATACGTAATTACGTACTTCGTTTAATTGCTTATCAGAGTCAACAATAAGACATACTTGATAACTGCATTAATAATTACATTATGATCGTAATTGTTCAGGAAAAACGTAGTTGTAAAACGTTTCTAAGAGTGAACAAGAATATTATTCAATCATCAGCCATATTTGGGACGTTTCTGCCTGCATCCAATCACAGAGATGTTGGAAATACAGCTTAACGCATTACATTTTTTGGAATAATAAAAATGCTATTTTTTTAAAATTAATATTTAATTATCTAAGATATAAATTAACATTTTAAGCCCTTTTGATACATCTACGTATTCATAATAGACTACAAATATATGTATAACTTAAGAATTGTACGTTTTGTCGTCTATTCCGGATGCAGTAACAAAAATATAAAGTATTTTTTTTAATATAGAAGTACAGTACATTTTTCGTTTCATTCATCTTTTATTCATCTTCAAAGTTCTGTTTTTATCACGAGACGCGAAGGACTGAAATACTTATCTGTTTTATAAAAAAAATTGTAGATTTGTGACTATCAATAGCAGTTTCTGTTACATGTCTAGAACACACCATTTACGTATTGAATTATTCTAGGTATTGACTTGTTTTTATTATATATTTCTTTCATATTCAACAGTTCATTTTAATATTCAAATTGATATAACAATAGTATTGTTTCTAAAGTTTCCTTAAAAACAATATTTGTGTAAATGGGGATTTCAAACATTGTTTGTAAAGAATTGTTTAAAAATATTTAAAAAAATTATTTTATCATATGCGGCTGTTCTTTTATTTTCTTTTAATTTCTAAATATTACACATCTATCAACAGATATACAGGGTGTCCCTAAAACATTGACCTCGGCTTTTATTCCTTAAATATTGATCTTAGACATATATATAATAAATTACAAAGTTGTGTAAAAAAAGGTACATAATTTTATGAAATCGATTAAAATTTTCAAGGGAATTAAATTTTAAGAAATACAAAATTCAATTCAAATTTTTATACGTCCCCCGTACAAAAACATTTCCAATGAGTAAAATGTACCCCATACACAAGTAAGGTGATGTACAAAATTTCAGCATTTTATCATAAAAAGTCCCAGAGATATAAAAAGACAAAAATGCGGACTTAAACTACTTTTCGATGCATAAACATGGGTTCTCAGAGGGGAAAAATCATGTCGGCAGATCGTGTTTCAGGGGTTATACACAAATTTCGAAAAACAACAATGATTACATAAATAAATAATAATTTTGCTATTTATTAGTACAAAAGTGTCTACACTGTGTAGAAATAATAACTTTACACAAATATTACAAAGTTTGTTCAAAATGTTTTCCATTTACGCCAAAGATCCATTGAAGATGAGAGGCAGATATTATTTGCCCATGATGATTTGCCCATAAATTATCTAAATTATATTGTTTATGAAAAGAAAATCTATTCAAAATATTTAAATAAATTCACTTGAAAATAAGGGTAAGATTCTCTGTCCTTGTTATATAAAATTATCTTCACTGGCATATTTTAAAGACAGTACATCCTGGTCCCGTTTTCAAATATACGCCAATATGAAAACACTGAAAAGAGAGCCGAAGACCCGTATTATTTATTTCTTGTTTCAACAATCGGTTAAACACAATAAAAAATATATGAGTATGAAAAGTGTTGCCAAAATAAAGCAGATGACTTAAGGAATTGAAAATATCACTAATTCTCATAATCTTATATCCCAAGACCTCAACTTATACAATCCAGTCATACATATAATACAGTTCATTTATGAAATTTCTTTTTTTTTTTAATTCAAATTAATATTCAGATAAATTAAGTGAAAATCGTCTGCCGTATGAATACTTTGATTCAAATTCATTTCTAAGTAATATGATATAGTTTTCTTTAAATGCAGTTTCGAGAAAGAATCTGTGGTGATTAAAACCATTAAGAAGGAGAAAAGAACCGTGTGAGACCAGGTCCTTTGAATGTTATTCCAAAGATCAAAAATCTGTTGTGGGCAGCACATGACTTTCCCTGCAGACCTTTATTCACGTTCTCTTTATTTTAATTATATTTAATTCACTTTTAATTCAATTTTTGTTCTCATTTGATAACTGGACTTCTTTTCGAAGGTGGCGTAGAGAAAATACGAAAAACTAAAATATCTCGAGAACGGCTAGGCCTAGTGTAATGGGGTTGCTCTAATTCTTTTCTCCGTTAAACTTTACGTATTAAACAAGCATTTCATGGATATATTTGAGCCCACGTAGATTTTTAATTTAGATTTTGGAGATTTTTGCGGGCCATTTTGCAAAAAAAGGCAGGTTATTTTTTTCCAAAATCTAATCAGCACCAAATCCTACCAAAATCTAATCAGCACCAGGGTGTCCCACAAGTGACTTACCTACCAAATTTTGTTTAATTCGGTCCATTAGTTTTTCGGCGAGAGTGGATAAAACTTTTGCGGGCCATTTCGCAAAAAAAGGCAGATTCTTTTATCCCGAATCATACCCAAAACTAATCAGCACCAGATTCGCCCACAAGTGACTTACCTATCAAATTTTACGAAATTCGGTTAATTACTTTTTTAGTTAGAGTGGATACAAAATCTGCACAGACAGACAGACAGACAGACAGACACACAGACACACCCACAGACGTAACGCTGAAATAGTTTTTTCGTATTATAGAGGTCTTAAAACGTGCAGATCCGTTGAAAACACGAGCTGCGATTTTCGGCATGATTCCAATACTTTCTCTGTACATTACCATGTATTGCAGCGAAAGTAAAGATTGACAAAACACACACGAAGACTGGCACATACCTCTGTATTTCGAGTCTGTAGCTAAGCATGACTGCAATCTTTACCGATCCTTTTGCTGACATTTGGAGTCAGGCTTCGTTTTTTTCTCAAACATCCTCAATACTCAAAATAATCTATACCATTTTCGCTACTGAAATTAAATAACACTGTTTGAAAATACGACTCTTTCATCTATCTCTTGAATATCATTCTATTTCTTCGCTTTTGAACAAGCATTGAATTACATACGTTGACATTTCTCCTTGTCTCCGAATCATTTTGCCTGGAGTCCAGATACGCCCTCGTTTCTCTCATTGGATGCTCCTCAGTGCGATGCCGTATCTTTGCATTATTGGCTCTTTCAGTTTTCAATGAAGCTTAGTTTAAGTCTTGGCCCGAGGATATTTTACCCCAACCACACCTGCAATTTGTATGACGTTTATGGGGGTCATGTTTTTTCCGGACAGGATTGTCATAAAATTATGCCTAAAATTCTGCGCTTTGTTTCACTGTGAACATAAAAAACAGTATATGATACTTCCTGGTCTCATAGAATCGTCTGCATAATGCTATTTCTATGGAAGGTTAAATTTTGCGAGTTCTTTTTTTTGAATATCTTGACAATCTCTGGACTTGAAAAGACGAAATTGACAGGGTTGTCCTTGGTGAAGCAGAGAATCATGATGCCAATTGGAACACATTTTCGTCATAAACTGTGGATTTGTTTACGAAACAGACTAACAAATGAAAAAACAAATATAATTTCAATTGTATATACATTCCATTTTGTGTATGCCAGTATATTTAAAATATTCAAATGCATAGAAATTTAAGTAATATATTTTTACAAAGAAATTTTAATTTCTTCATACGTGTGTTTCAAAGATTTTAATTAGCTTTTTAAATAAGTGTTAATTAGACAATTAAGAAAAGAACACGGTTCACAAGGCTGAAAATGAAACACGCATAACGCAAAATTTAATATTATAATTTTATTCATGAGCGAAACGATTCAGTATATTAAGGTTGAAAGCCCGACTTAATTAAATTTAATGGCTGCATGATGATATAAAATTGAGTAAAAATTTAATTTTCTCAAATAAATTTTAAATAGCTGTGTTGGGTTTGGCATTAAAACATGTTGTGTATAAAATTAAAAATGAAGACATAATAATTGGCTTAAAGAAAATTTATTTATTAAAGTAATATGTCAAATTAGTTTAAAGAACAAATTACAAAACTCTGCTCACAGGCAACCAATTCAAAAAGAATTAACACGTTTAAATTTAATCACACACATATTTAGAATTTTAGAATTATCAATTTAATGAAATTAAAGAATCAGTATAAGAATTTTAAACTAGATTAAACCATATTTAAATCTCATCATAAAGTATTAACAATAGAATAATAAATTTTAAAATTAAGAATTTTTCCAGGCTCTAATGAATTAAGAAGGTTTAAAAAATTGCTCTCTCAGAAATAAAGCTTTAGAATTTAAAATTCAAAGCAATAATTTAAAATAAAACATTTTAGATATTGAATAAAATAAAATTTAGCATTTAAGAAATTAAAAGTTCCAAAAAAGTCAACTGGTATATTCACCCAACAGGATCATTTAAAGTTCGCCAGTAACGATGAAAAAACCAGGAAGATGATCAGAAAAGTTCGTGGATTCCATGGAGACAGAAAAGATGCAGCATATTTCTTTTAAAAGGTGGATAAAATCAAGAATTTAGACCTAACAGCCACATAGGGAACGTTCGGATATTCGTAGTTGACAGCCGGAGGAAAATTCCCGAACTTGACATTGTCAGTCACTTACTTCTTTCCGCATAGCAGACGGTAAACTTCAAAGACGCATAACCGCAATAATCCTGCGATATATAAAAAGACCAAAAGACGAAGAAACTCAATCTAACAACTAATTTAAGAATTATAAAAAGAAAACATCGCGTGGAACGTAAATTCCATTGAAAAGTGAGCAGCTCGCTTTTTGCCCAAACAAGGAGACATTTTGACAACAAAACTGAAACTGAAAAATTCCGGGAGCGGATTTATATGAGCGTAAATCGAAAGAAGTTTAGAAAAACAGTAGCAATTAAAATCAGGTTACAGAAATTAGAGCTGTCAAAATTAAAACTCAAAACTCCGCTAACAGACGATTTGGAAAAACTCTAGCCAATTAAAACAATTCACGAATTCTGGAAAGGCTCAAATCACTTTGGCGTCGCACCAATCGCGTCGCAAAACGCGCTAAGCCAAAAATTCGAAAATGACCGCAAATGAAACTTTTGAAACACACAAGACAATGAAATAACTGGAAACTATAGAACAAACGTAATATCAACAAACAAAATGTGAAAATTAGGCATCAAATGAAAGGGAATTTTAAGGGGATTCAAATAAATAATCATTTTTATAAATTTACAAATCAAAAGTAATATTAATTTAAGAAATGGAACATTTTTAATTAAGATTACTAAGAAAATTAATTTTGAAGATTTAAAAAAATCTAATTAACGAATAAATGAAATAACAAATAAATATTACTTAAATATTATCAAATTGAGAATATTGAGCCAGTGAATAAATAAATAAAAGTAAATTGCAAACCCCCCAAATTACATAAATTCTAAAGCATTCCAACACATTTCTTCCACCTATCCCCCAAAATAATTTTATTTGAAAAATGAAAAATATTTGATAACAAAATAAAAATATCTATCAGATTTAACTAATTTAAATATAACAATTTTATTAGAAACCAAACTCTATTTCGGAATAAATATTTAGTTAACAAACTATAAACTAAAAATTACATAATAATGAATAAATTTTGTCTATCAGATCACAACATTTTTGTAGTCAAAAGTAATGGTAGAGGATACGACATTGACTCTCATTAGTACTCTATAAATTAAAAAAATAATCTATACTAAAACATTGGACCAGCCATATAGTTTTCAAAGAATTGAAACAGTAAATTTTGAAATGACGTCGTAAATAACCAATGAGAAACAACTTTTACTTCCACTACAAAATATAAATACCAGCTGGAAAAAAATGTGTAAAAAGAGTGATATAAAAATGTACGTAAGCTGTGTAAAATAAATAAAATTTCAATAGAAGTGTCAAATAATAACTGACACAATAACAATTATTGCCAATGTGCAACAATAATGCACTAAAAGCTCAATAACACATGTATCTCTTCGTGTCCATTGAGAACTAAACAGAACATCAGCAGCAGCAGTCTGCAGTAGTCTAATATACTGTCACTTTCATTTTTGCAGTACTCTGCAATACTTTTAACGACAAACATATGTGTGCATAAAAATATCAATATACGTGATCAGAGCTTATGTCATGAATCACTTTATCAAATGTTTGCAGAAATCTGCACTCTCAATGCAATAAACATTCATATCTAACTATAAATATTATTAATTCATGTAATCCAAATTAATCTTTTCTCAATAATCTATCTAAATCTTACAGTAATCTGCAATATTAATAACAACAATAACAAATATATTCTATTTCAAAACACATTTCTCTTAAATCACTTTACTTAAATCAAGTTTGCAGCATTCTGCAATCACAAAAAAACCACATAACAACCATAAAAACCATACGCTTATTAATTTATGTTGCACAACATTAAAAATTTGTCATTTCAGTTGTTCTTTTGACATAAGTTATATTTCTTATTTAGTGTTGAAATTATATCATCCCCATGAGATACTTGCTGAACTGTATTACTTGCTGAACTGTCAGATTGCAAATAAGAAAAGAACATGGAATCTCTTTCTGGAATTTTTGTTAATCTGTCAGTGTGCACAAACTGAACATTTCATGTGTCATTTATATGTTGAATTTTAAAGTTCACATTAGATACTTTTGTACTACTTTAAACGGGCCTTTATTAAGTTTAGAGAGTTTTTTACAATGTCCTTTTGGAAAAACAGGAATGTATAAAGATACGAAATCTCCAACTTTTATATCTTTTACAACAGCAGGTTTATTTCTGTATATTTCTTGAGTGTTAGCTGCCTTTAATAAGTTCTTCTTTACTATTTCAAAAGAGTTTTGCATACGAATAGTCAAATTACGACTATAGTCACTAACAGTGGTGAAATTCTGTTCATATAAGTTAAAAATATGATGTGGCAAAATTAATTCTCTGCCCTAGAAAAGATTAGCTGGAGACTCACCAGTCGAGGAATGGATTAAAGTTCCGTGGGCCAACAAGGTAAAAGATAAATGGATAAATGTCGATCCCAGTCCTCATGTGTTTCAGACACTAAATGACTAAGTGTGTTAATCAACTTACCGTTTAAACGCTCACACACTCTGTCAGATTTCGGATGATAACTTGTAGTGGTATGTTTTTTAATGCCCAATGTTTCAAACAACTTCATGGCAGCATTAGAAATAAAATTAGAACCTTTGTCACTGATAATGTGCTTCGGCAGACCATGAAGAGGAAATAAGTTTTCTAAGCAATTTAAGATAGTTTCAGATTTAATGTTGGGGATATCATAAGTTTCTGGCCAACGAGCAAACTAATCTATAATTACTAGTATGTACCTATTTCTAGAGTAAGTTAGAGGCAGAGTAAGTTGGGGGCCAATGCAATCCATAGCTACTCTTTCCAGAGGGTACGTAAAATTTGGAAAATTTTGTAAAGAAGTTTTTTGTTTTTGTTTAAATCCTATTTTCTGAAAACACTCAGGACAACTCTTAACACAATTTAAAATTTGAACATACATCCTAAGCCAATAAAATCGTTGCTGAATTTTCCTCAAAGTCCTTCAAAAACCACCATGTTCTCTAGTGATTGATCATGACAATAATTTAGAATTTCAGAGATTAAACTTTGTGGAACAACTATACGCTCCTTTCTTTGATATTTTAATTTAGGTCTTCTAGTGGTACATTACAGCACATCATCTTTTAAAATAAACGTCAAAGTTTTAGGAAATGGGTAAATATTTTTGTCTAAGCTAATTCTTATACAATTGGGGTCAGAATTTTGAGAATTACGTTGTCTTAAAAGAAGGTTAGTATCAACATCCAGTTCTATAGTGTTTACTTTTACATTATTTAAATATCTAAGATAATCAGCTGTTAAATTTAGAAGTCAGGTTTATGAATAATTTTGTAATTAAACTGCGCCATAGACATTATCCATCGAGCTATTATATTGTTTGAAATAGTAGGCTATCCAGACAACTCCTAAAAGTATCTTTCTCAGTCGTGCTATAATTTCTTTCTGCATTTTTAGTTTGTTCTTGCATAAGCAATAGGATGCAAAAATCCATCCTCTCCTTCCTGACAGAGATTCCTTCCCAAGAGCAAAATTTGACGAGTCGGTAAAAACAGAAAAATGTTTTGAAAAATCGGTGAGATGTAAAATGGGTACTTAAAGTAACTCAGATTTTAAGGTTTGATAAGAATTTTCTGCTTCAGGTGTCAAAGAGAATTTAGTATTCTGTTTAGATACATTAGTTAAAGGGAGAGCTTTTAATGAGTAAATTCAATAAATCTTCTGTAGAAGCTAGTTAATCCTAAGAATTGGCGAATTTTTAGAAGTGCGTTTTCGAAAATTTCTAACAGTTTTTAAATTAGAGGAGTCAGGCTGAACAATACCTTCAGAAACTTGAAAACCTAAATATTATATTAAAGATTTAAAAAAATGCATTTACACATCTTTAAACATAATTTATGGAGATAATCTATCACACAATATCTTTAATTTCATCAAATGTTCCTCAAAGTTGTTAGATGCAATAACAATATCATCATTATATACAAAGTTCCCAAAAACGTTGGCCTCGGCTTTTATTACTTAAATATTGATCTCGTACATTATAATAAATTACAAAGTTGCGTAAAAACAGGTACAGAATTTTATGAAATCGATAAAAATTTTCAGAGATTAAATTTGGAGAAAAACGAAATTTAAATTTTTATACGGCTCCCGTACAAAAACACTTCCAATGAGTAAAATGTGATCCATACACTAATAAGGTGATGTACAAAATTTCAGTATTTTATCATAAAAAGTCTCAGAGATATGTTTAAACAAAGTTGGTGACGAATTAATCACTAATCTAAATGTAAATGTTTACAACAAGAGTGCAAATGACTCAACGTAGAAATGAATCATAGGCAAATAATATCTGGATCTTATCTTTAATGGATCTTTGGCATGGATGGGAAACATTTTGAACAAACATTGAAATATTTGTGTAACGTTATTATTTATACACAGTTTAGATACTTTTGAACAAATAAATAGCAAAATTATAATTACTTTCCTTATATACATAATGTATAAGGAAAGTATTGTGATGGGGTCGAAAATTCGAATTCGAGTTTTCGACGGGAGAGCACGTTTCAAGCATCCCTGATCACGAATCAAACATTTTTGAAGTGATGTCAGTGTGTGTGTCTATGTGTATGTGTATGTGTGTGTGTGTGTGTGTGAGTGTGTGTGTCAGAGAGACTGTAGAGACGATAACTGATGAAGGAATGGACCGATTCGAACCAAATTTGGTACAAAAATCACAATCCGTAAACACTGGAAGGCTACTGTTTTTATACGCAATCGATTGTTCAAAACCCCCCTAAATTTTCGAATGAAATTTTGAAAAAATCGTCATAAAATCAAAACCACTAATAAAGTTACGCTAATAGACATTTCTTATGTAATTTTTCATTAGAAAACGATTGGCATAAATGTTAGAACGCTAACACAAACCCTTCTTGAGATATTGCACATTTTTCAAAAAAATTATCAAAAAGTCACATAAAATAAAAAAAAATATTTCCTATTGAGAAACATGTTCACTTTTCATACGTAATACCATGCGATAAATTGGGTGACATCATTCTCGTGGATCTAGCTCGTTCCATTCATGGAAAAATATACTTTGAGTAATACTTTTGTATTTGAACGCCAATGGTCATTTGTCTGCTGTAAGAATAACTTATTCCTTCATCCTTAACGCTTGGCTAGATTTTGGCGACGAATTTGGCGGAATGTCGCCATCTTGGCGACTTTTTGAAATGTTGCCAAATTAACGAAAATCTTGCCAAATGGATAAAAATGACGCTAAATCAAAGAAAATGACGACTAATTGTCGAAAATTCAATATCTTGGAAAGAATATTACTATCTACTATAAGAAAAACCTATTTTTTTACTGTAAAAGTAGTAAATTCATTACATTATGTAAGGAAAGTCATGTATTGCCTACATCAGATTTTTTATTTATGCAATCATTGTTTTCTTTCGTAATTTGTGTATGTCTCCGGAAACGCGATCTTCCACATGATTGTTCTCCTCTGAGAACTTATGTCGATGCATCAAAAAGGGTTTTAAGTTAGCATTTTTATCTTTTCATATCTCTGGGACTTTTTATGATAAAATGCTGAAATTTTGTACACCACCTTATTAGTGTATGGGGCACATTTTGCTCACTGGAAATGCTTTTGTACGGGAGCCGTGTAAATATTTAAATTTTATATTTCTTTAAATTTAATTCCCTTGAAAATTTTAATCGATTTCACAAAATTATGTACCCTGTTTTACGCAACTTTGTAATTTATTATGTATGTCTAAGGTCAAGTTTTAAGGAATAAAAGCCGAGGTCAATGTTTTTTGGACACCCTGTATCTAGAAATTTGTAATGGGTAAAGCTGAGATAGGACGATGGACATAAGTCGTTGAAAGGAGCTGGGGGCATTTTTCAAACCAAATGGTACTTTTTCCATTCATAGTGGACTAAATGTGTTGGATTTTATTTTCAATTTTCAAACTCTTTATGATATTTATCCGTTTATAAAAAACAAAAGTCATGGACGTGCATTGTCGTTTCTTCATGCGATCTTGCAACAAATAAGTAGTTGTTAATTGTAACGGTTAATCAAAATACTCATGCTCTCTAAACTCAGGTGAAACGTTTGATTTGATAAAAAGATATCCGGCAAATAGAATCATAGACATACTGACATATAGACTATTACAGAAGACAAATCGAATGCGAGCAGCACATGACTTTTACTACATAATACGATAACTTTCCTTCTTTAATAGCGAAATAATGACGCACAAGATCCACTGTTTCCGACGTTTAAATGTACACTAAAGTTTGCCGCTTTTCTTAATGGCAATATCTAAAACTATTTCGAAGTAACAAATTAAATTATATTTTCTAGAAATCTAAGTTGACCATTAACAACTACAGAGCGCGAAAATGTATAAGGACAAGCGAAAACTCGCCAAATCTAAATCCTTTAAATGGAAATGTATGCAAATTTCTTAAGTGAAAATATTGATAAAATTAAGTTCTTTTTCAGCCGACGCAATGGTTGAGTGGTCAAGACGAGCGTTTCCGCAGTAATCGCTCGACCGCCGCGTTGTGGGTTCGAGTCCCACGTAAGGCATGGATGTTTGTGTTGTGGGCGTAGTGTGTTCCGCCCCCCTCTGGTGCGCCTAGGGCAACGTCTTAGGACGGCTAAATGGTTCACGTTCTGGCCGCTGACGAAAGGCGAATGACGAAACTCAAGTGCCTGGCCATTAAAAAAAAAAAGTTCTTCATGTAAATTAGGTAAATTTTCCAAAAATAAATATGTATAAATTTACTTTAGAAATTTTAAGCCCATATGATCTTGGAAAAAAGTATAAAGACAACTGTTTTTCCTTCTAAAATTATAGTAAAATTTGCATATTTGAAAGCAGAAAATGACTATTTTAAATATAAAGACTGGGTCTCTAAACAAATTCACACTTGCCTCATTTCTGCACGATTTTTGTACGATGCCAAATGAACCCATCTGTCTGACCTTGAAAAGGGGAAAATTCTTGCTTTTAAAGAATGTGAATTGAGGGGACATAAAATTTCGAAAAAAATTAAAAGATCTAAAACTGTAGTTTATAATTTTCTAAAAGAACCTGGAATGTATGGAATGGAAAAAACGAACTGGAAGACAAGGAATTCTAACTCATCGACAGAAAAGAATGGTTGTAAGAAGAGCTTGCGAGAAAAAAGAAACTGTAAATGAAGTTAGAAGAAATTTGGACTTACCATGTTCCACACGAACAGTTCAAAATGTTTTGAATAAACATCCGAATATTTGGTATGAGAAGTTAATGTCACGTCCGCCTCTAAAAAAGAACATAAGAAACAAAGACAGGAATTTCTCTCGGTCCAAAATGAATTGATGTAATCTTTTCGGGCGAAAAGAAGTTCAATTTTGATGGGCCAGATAGTTTTCGCAATGGTATAATCTGCGTAAAACCAAAGAAGTTTTTTCCAAACGTCAATACGATGGGGGCCACAGTAATGATTTGGGACACTTTTGCAGCATACGGAACAACGGCTATAGTCTTTATCAACTGCAAAATGAACTCTGACAAATATGTTGATATTTCAGGCAAACATTTGTTACCTGCGGCCCCACTAACTTCATAAGATTATATTTTCCAACAGGATAACACTTCCATACACGTTTCTAAGAGTGCAAAACTCTGGTTTGAAGCTAATTCAGTAAAATTACTTGTTTGGCAGGTGAGGAGTCCCGATCTCAATCCAATAGATGATTTATGGGGCCTTCTAGCCCGAGAAGTTTATAAAAATGGTACACAATATCAGTATAAACAGGATCTTGTGTTAACCATCAAACAATCTTGGCAGAACATTTCCATAGACACTTTAAAAGAACTTTCATTATCGATGGCCACTATACTTATTTAAGTAATTGAAAAAAAAAGGTTGTTCTCTCGATTATTAAGAGAAATATTAAATAATTTAGAATATATCCTTATACTTTCTTCTATATTTTCTTTATTGATAATCTTTATAAGGTCAATTTTTGTAAGGTTCATATTTGTTGTTTTATGTGTTGTAAATGTTACGGTATAATTTCATATTAGAGGTCAGAAATATCAAAAATTCATTTTGATAAAGTGAAAATAAAGTATATTTTCATTCAATTATATGTTGTCCTTATACTTTTTTCGCGCACTGTATAAGCAACTGTCACACAATACACATGGATATGTAACTTGAATTTAATTAATATCCCGTAAAATAAATGACAAAATTATTATTACAAATTTTTACAAAATGTGTCAAAAATTATTACAAAATGTGTCATCTTTTGAGAATAAAACGAGCTAAATCCACGAGAATGGTATGAATAGATTGATTGCATAACATTGCATATAAAAGGTGATCTTAATTGACGATGTTTGCTACTTTTTTAATTTTACGCAATTTTTTGATTAATTTCTTTTAAAATCGTGCAATATCTCGTAAATAGACCATGCTAAAGTTATAAAAAAATGGTATTTGTTCCCAGAAGATAAAACTACGCATTCTTTAACAGCATTGAATGTCCTAATTTTTTTATCAAAATTTTATTTTCAAAATTTTCTTTAAAATGTAGGTTTGATCACATTTAAAATCGATAAGATTCCAGTATTTATTGATTATAATTATAAATGGGATTCCGCATCCACAGATTAATACTCACGTACATACATACATATACTTAACGTTGGATGTGATTTAGAAAGGCTTAAAACAGTTAAAACAGGTAAATTTGTCAAAATTTCAAATTCGAATTTTCGACGCGGCCACTAAACTTTCTCCATACGTTATACGTTTCATTACGTACTTTACATTCAGTAATTTTTAAAACATGAAAATCCATCAAAGGTCAACAGTTTATTTTCTTTTTTTTTATGTTTAAAATAATTATATTACATATAACCTCTATTACTTTAAAAGCTAATTTTAAAAAAAATGTTAAAGAACACT
This sequence comes from Amaurobius ferox, assembly GCA_951213105.1. NCBI lineage: Eukaryota > Metazoa > Arthropoda > Arachnida > Araneae > Amaurobiidae > Amaurobius > Amaurobius ferox. Next base: position 48,685,410 of record OX578149.1, read on the forward strand.
AATTGTAGTTTAACATTTTTAAAATGTATTTGTTTAACAATAATACTCGTATCTCTAAGGTATTTACCACTTAAGTATAATTAATCATATACATGGCAATTTAAATATTTAAATAAAGAACTTTAGTTAAGAAAATTTAAATAATTAACCGGACAAAGAATGTTACACAACCTTATATATATGTATTTAAAGGGGTTTTAATTAACTGCATGTATATACGATTTTAAGTACATAATTTAAAAAAAAGTTATAAAAAGGTTCAAAGCTGAGAATTAAACGACAAATGCATAAATTAAAATTTAGTATTATGATTTTATTCATAAGAAGAATGATTACGAAGATTAAGGTTGAAAGGATAACTTAATTAAAATTAATGGCCATATGTTAATTTGTATTTGTATAAAAATTTGCTTGTCTCAAAAGATTGAAGTATTTTATGCAGACACGTGCTTAAGTGTGTTAATTTTGGACAACATTCATATAATACTATAATGATCCAAGTCTATCTACCTATATATTTATATATTTGTCTATCTGAAACGCTTCCAGAAAAATTTGGCGGAAAATTGGCAATCTTGGCGTTGAATTTGTCGAATTTATTTCAATGTCAAGAAATTGAGGAAAACGATGACAAATTGATAAAAATTTAAAATCATAACGTAAGTAGCATTTCTGTATAAAATTTTAAAATTACATAGGAATTCAAATTATTTAATTGTAAGATAGTATATGAATATGTATCAATAGAATCTATCTGTCTGTCCGTCTGTCCCACTTGGCGATGAATATAGCAACTTTTCAAAAACGTCGCAAAAATGACAAAATATCGCCAAAGAGACGGAAATCTTGCCACATTTTTTAAAGTTAAATGACTCAGAAAATCTATATTACGTATAAAAATTAAATTTGGTAAACCTTGTTGCTTTCAGGAAATTATTAATATTTCATTTTTTATTTAAACTATAGTCAGTTTAAATATTTTATTGGAGCGTAAATTAATTGCGTTTTGTTAAGGAATGATATAATATGTATTTTTCCACAGGGAGTCATATAAGTAATAATATTGAGGTGTGTGTGGATATTGGGAAATCCTTTGTGACTGTATGCATGGTTAATGGAACATAATCATTTAAAATTTTGTCCTATCATATGACGAACTTGCCCTTCTAGTAGAGATAATAGTTGAAAAGAAAGCCAGTATACATTTCGTAATTTAGCAGGGATTTTATTCCCACATTAGAGTGTTCTTTTTCTTCGATCAAGACCATCCGACCTACCCGAAAGTGTAAGATATCTGTTTCGATGAACCGGGAAGTGTCACCCAATTTAGACCGGAATCCAGAGGGGGGGTGTAGCATCCACATGAACCGTACCCTCCTTCCCCTAGCACCAACCTCACGGAAGGACTTACAGACCCGCATGTTTAACGTGATCGTACTCCGCATAAACACGGCGACAGTTTGGACAGAGGCCGGAATCGAATTCGGGTTGTATGAGTGCAATCCTCGCGCGCTAACCGCTAGACTGTCGCCCCCCCCATTAGAGTGTTAAAGAAATTAAAATTTAGCTGCAACTGAAATAAAATTTTATGATTGAAAGAACATATTTTTTATATAAAATAATGACTGCGGTGCGCTCTGCTAGATGTATGACATTTTTTTCTTTCACTTTTTTGGTGGTGACATTTTTTACCTCTCACTTTTTTATTTCTTAACCAGAAACTATTAACTGTGATTATTGTAAATTTTTCTGCGGTGCATTGTTAGATCCAATTTTAGGTGCGTTATTAATATTTAGTTAAATAATAAAAGATATTTTCTTTTCCAAAATATTTTTCGCAAATGAAAGCATATTTCACTCCAATTTGAAAAGCACTACGACTTCATATCTTGAGAATTTGTGTTTTAAATCTTGGGAACTTCATACATAACTGCATATAAGATCTCGCGTGTTTTAACAGACCATTCCTAAAAATAACTGACCATTCCTAAAATAAGAAAATTGACACGTCTATAACAAATATACTACAAGAAAATACAATCAAATACACAAATCACAACAAAATACCTACAAGATTCTTCTAAACTTTTACTTTCGAAATTATGACATAAAGCATAAAAACAATCTCCAAATATTTTAAATACAACGTGCCAAAGAGTGACTTTGACACATTATATTTGACTATGCGTGACTTTTGTGACATATAAGAAAATATCAATATTGTGGTAAAAAATTAATACAAACTCTAGTACTTAGTTATAATTATAATATTGCTGTACCTCAAAAAATTTTTATAAGGCCGGCACAAAAATGACAAAGGCTTTTTATCTTGTGCTAAAAATATTTTATCTTGTCTTGAATTGGCTTTTATCTGCTCTTAAATTGTGAAAATAAAATTTTCATATTGCAGTGTTTCGATCTGAAAATGAAAATAACTAAATGCACAAAGCGTATTCACGTTTTCATTTTGCAATATTAAGCCACGTTATACAAATAAACAGTATTCTTTACTGAAAGAAAACAATTCCTATTATTACAGATTCCCCATTGATTATTTTTTTATGCTCGAAACGTGAATGTGTCCTTTTAAATTAAAATGCTATCTATCCTCTCCATTAGCTTATTAAAATAATCGAATTGTTAAAATTATTCACATCCATTGGGCTTCTTGATGATATTTTCAAGTTCATTAGATTTAATTCTCTCTCACAATCAAGAGCAATCGGAAGAATAATTATTCAAAGAGTGCCCTTTACACATTTCTTTATGCAATAAAAATACTTCGGTATGATATCATTAAAATTTGATTAAAATTATCCTTGATATGCAAATTGAATCCTAGTACGTATTGTGTGTAATATTATACTTAAGTAATGCAACTGATAATAAACATATTTTACCATACTTTTGATTGTCCGAAAAAGTTTTATTTGAAATATTTATTGCTCAAGATTTGCTATAGAGCTAAGAGGATGACTGATGTAATTTTAGCATCAAATTTCGAAATAGATTAGAGGGGTGGGGGTTTCATCAAGAATTTTCTCTTCCGGTTCATTATCCATTTTCGGTTTGAAAAGTTTCCTTTTACAGGAATCATCCATTTCTCAAGATCGGATGTAGATATATAGCTTACTTAATATAGATTCAGCATCACATTGTGAAGGGGGTAGGGTGATTTACTCAGATATTTCACTGCCGGTTTCTATTTCATTTCCGGTTAAATGTTGTTGTTGTTGTTGTTGAAACCCAGACCGTCCGACCTACCAGAAAGGTGTAAGGTAACTGTTTGGACGGTCGGGAAGTGCCACCCAATTTAGACCGGAACCCAGTGGGGGAGGCATCCACAGGGACCGTGCCCTCCTTCCCCTACCACCAACCTCTCGGAAGGACTTTCGGACCCACATGTTTAACGTGATCGTACTCCGCATGAACACGGCGGCAGTTTTGGCAGTGGCTGGAATCGAACCCGGGTCTACCGAGTGCAACTCCAGCGCGCTAACCAATGGGCTACCGCGCCCCTCGGTTAAATGTTGTACTTGAATCGCCAATTAATTTTTCCGACTTAGCTATGAATAGAGCTTCTATAAAGACTGATATGTATTCAGCATCAAATTTTAGAAGGGAAAGAGGGCTTTATTAGAGATTTTATACTTCCTGTTCTGAAAATTTTGCTCTAATACTAAAAAAAAATATACTTTCTTTGAAACATCTATTTCTAGAGATCTGATATAGCTTAGGAGATGACTGATATGGATTCAATCATAAATTTAGGATAAGAGTAAGTTATTAACAGCGGATTTCCAAAGAATGTATTTTAATCATCTATTTAGAACAATTGGCTAGTTTAGTTGATGACTGATATGGATTTAGCGCCGAATTTCAAAGTAAAGAGGGATTTCACTAGGTGTTCCATTTCTGGTTCTGGGTATGTCACTTCTAGCTTTTCCGAAAATTTTCATGATTGTACTAAATAAGTATGCAAAAGATAATAAAAATGCTTATATGTCATTGCATCTAAGTACGTGTATTATATATAATATTATCCTAGTAAGTAAATTGTTTACAATCCTCATATTCTTTGCATTCTTTGTTAGTGAAAACATAACTTTCTACAAACATTTTACAATTTACAGATATCAAAATCCATATATAAACCTCTAAGACTTCTACAATTCTCATAAAATATTAAACATCCATATAACAATCCGTCATACCATAGTAATATTTACTATAAGAAGTAATACTTTAAGAGGGTTCTGCAATATAGTGATTAAAAGCAAAACATTGTTCACAGCGAGGACCAGAGCAGATCAACTTCAAATAATTATGTAGGCGATATGCCAGCATAGTGGTCCTCATTGGAAGAAAATGCCATTTCTCTGCATTGTTGCTAAATTGGACGAAAAGTAGCAGATTGCACCACTTTTTAATGCTGTTTGCGACTTTATTTTGATCTCTGTAACTGGGCTTACTTATTAGACTATTTCTGTTTTCGCAGACGCAATTTTCTACTACAACTAGCATATTTTATATTTCTGATATCGTTCAAAATTATTGTCGAAAACAAACTAATTTAATATTCATTGCTGATGAAATGGGAAGAATCAGCTTAGTTTTTTTATTGCCGCCAACTTTGAGTATGTAGCCATTATTGTCGTTTGTTACTAATGGCTGAAATGGCTTTTGTGATTCGATATATATGATTCCCAAGCGAAAGTCGAGATGCAAATTAATTATCCGTTCCATAAGCAGATGAGTTTCACATGTCAGGATTAAAATAGCATGCAAGTTGATGAAAGAATGGACGCTTCTTGCAAAATGTGCAAAATATAATTTAAAGCCGATGAAGAAAACGTGTGAGGACAATAGGGAAAGCACGAACAGGAATATTTTTCAAATTCATTTACAGCTTTAAGTTATAATGAGTTGTAACAAGTTAATGAGTTGTAACAGTTTGACTGATGTTATATATTGCACTTCAGGAATACTTCTCCGACCATATATAGTGGACATATCATAAAGCTATTCAGGGTGGTCATTTTCACCCCTCACCATAAACTTACAATTTTTTATAGAACACGTACCAGAAAAAGTGCTGTCCGTATTTTGATTGGACGTTACATTCCAAAAATTCATGGGCTCTCAAATTTTAGAAAATATTTTAAACAAGAAAGATCAATCATGCTTAAAGCATTGATTATGAAACACTTTCCAACTTCAATGCAATTTTATTTAAACAAGTCTAAAATGCAATACATTCCTCGGTAATATTTTGAAACTTATCACAATACTGCATTAATTTATTATATTTGAAAACTTAAACCTTCATCGAAAAAAATGAACTTCATTCAAATGACGGCATTGAAATATAAATTGTCTGGTTTAAACATCTCTAAAATGTTATACATTCCTCGGTAATAGTTTTAGAATTATCATAATATTACGATAATTTATTATATTTGAAAACTTCATCGAAAACAACTGAAATTAATTCAAATGACGTCATAGACAAAATAATACGCCTGGATCTCTCTATAAAAACAGGATTTCATTCATAACTTTCTCCCATTCATTTCATTCATCACAATACTATAATAATTTATTTTATTTAAACATTTTGTTTAAGACCATGGAGCTACAAAAAATTAAACAATATGCTTGAAACTTCATCGAAAAAAATCGTCCTTCTCTTTATGAAATCAATTAATATTTCATTCATATCAGCCATGCAGACTCCATGGACTAAATTATTTTGTGTTAAAAAAATACAAGAATTCTAATGCAACTCATTCTATATATTTTGACGTTTACATTTTACATAGGTGAAAAATAGGCTTAGTTGTAGAAATAATCAAATTTAGATCAGCATTTAAACTCAAATTAATATTGTCATTGCGTTGTTTCAGTATGTAGATGCACAGAATTTAAGCAAAAATAAAGTAGTTTTAGGACGGATACAACACTCAATATGAATTAAAAAGAACTTAAAAAAAATCACGATTTTGAAACAAGATGAATGCCATATATCATTTTAAAGTGGGTCATGTGATCGTTTCATATCATGGTCACGTGATCGTTTCATATAAGAGGTGTAATTATTATTTTAATTTTTATTTAAAAAAACTACTGAATATATTTCGCTGAATTTTTTTTTGTATACTTTATGGAACAATTTGAATATTACCTAAAATTTTCGAAGCAATTTGTGAATTTTAAATCCGCTTAAAAAATGTTTGAAAAATTTTAGTCCCATAGGGCTCAATGTATTTCATTTTTTCGACCCGGGTTCAATCCAAAACTAATTGGGTGATATTATTCATTTATATACCCATAGGTTCTACAGACCGTCTGAATAACATACTAAAATTTCATTTTGATTAAGTCATTTTTACGGCAGTTATCGTGCTAACGGACAGACAGACAGACAGACAGACAGAATGAACAAAGTCATAAACACTTTTCAACTTTGTTGTAAAGTGTTAACAAACAAGAAAGATCAATCATGCTTAAAGCATTGATTATGAAACACTTTCCAACTTCAATGCAATTTTAATTAAAAAAGTCGAAAATGCAATGCATTCCTCGGTAATATTTTAAAACATATCACGATACTACATTGATTTATTATATTTGAAAACTTAAACCTTCATTGAAAAAAATGAACTTCATTCAAAAGACGGCATTGAAATATAAATTGCGTGGTTTAAATATCTCTAAAATGCAATACATTCCACTGTAATATTTTTAAATCTATCATAATACTACGATAATTTATTATATTTGAAAACTTCATCGAAAACAACTGAAATTAATTCAAATGACGTCATAGAAAAAATAACACGCCTTGATCTCTCTATAAAAGCAGGATTTCATTCATAACTTTCTCCGTTTCATTCATCACAATACTATAATAATGTATTTTATTTAAAAATTAAGACCATGGAGCTACAATTCATAAACTTTATGTTTAAAACTTCATCGAAAAATATCGTCTTTCTGTTTATAAAATCAATTAATATTTCATTCATATCAGCCATGCAGACTCCATGGACTGAATTATTTTGTGTTAAAGAAATACAGTAATTCTAATACAACTCATTCTACATATTTTGCTGTTTACATTTTACATAGGTGAAAAATAGGCTTAATTGTAGAAATAATCAAATTTGAATGAGAATTTAAACTCAAATATATTGTCATTGTGTTGTTTTAGTATGTAGATGCACAGAATTTAAGCAGAAATAAAGTAGTTTTAGGATGGATACAACACTCAATATGAATTAAAAAGAACTTTAAAAAATCACGAATTTGAAACAAGATGGATGCCATATCTCATTTTGAAGTGGGTCATGTGATCGTTTCATATCATGGTCACGTGATCGTTTCATATAAGATGTGTAATTATTATTTTAATTTTTATTTAAAAAACTACTGAATATATTTAGCTGAATTTTTTTTATATATTTTATGGAACAATTTGACTATTACCTAAAATTTTCGAAGCAATTTGTGAATTTTAAATCCGCTTAAAAAATGTTAGAAAAATTAGGTCCCATAGGGCTCAATGTATTTCATTTTTTCAACCCGGGTTCAATCCAAAACTAATTGTGTGATATTATTTATTTATATTCCCATAGGTCCTACAGACCGTCTGAACAACATACTAAAATTTCATTTTGATTAAGTCATTTTTACGGCAGTTATCGTGCTAACGGACAGACAGACAGACAGACAGACAGACAGACAGACAGAATGAACAAAGTCATAAACACTTTTCAACTTTGTTATAAAGTGTTAAAAAAGGACAACCAAAAATGAAAAATGATCATTTAATATGCAATGTTTCGTTACACATGCGAATGAAACTCATCTTAGAACTAACCATGAATCGTTCTTAAGACATTCCACGGTTTTGAATAAACGTATGAAAAACGTTATAGAAAATGAACTGAGAATATTGAGTATATATTTTTATGCTATATTTCTATTTACATACTTATTCTGGATCTAGCACGTTCTGTTCAGAAAAAAAGACATGCATTTCATTTCGATGACAGCAAATTCTCAAATTGTCGGCAGGTGTATCTCTGGAATGTGACGTCCAATCGATAAAAGCATAACACGTTTTAGGGACAGTTTTTTTTTAATAGGAATCAATCGTATTAGATATGTTTATTGTGCGAAAAATTATCAGCATCCTGTCTAGTATGAAGCTTTTTGATGTGTTTGACCTTCAAGCATTTCGATCAAATTTCAGTTAAATATTTTCAGCCCATGAGAAAGAAAATGCATTATAATATTTTCAAAATAGAAAAAAATTGCAAAGAGAATATGGTTAAGGAAAAATATATATGATATAAAGAACTAAATAAAAAAGTATGATTCATATGTAAACTAATTACACATAATGAAAACTATTACATTGTCCAATGACGTCATAGTGTTGACAAAGGCTCCTCTATATACGAGCTGACTCATCAAGCATATTGAAGCCCACCATAGCTGGAAGCGCAATCCATTAACATTAGCTCTATTCGTATTGTCACTTTAGGAAGTATAATTGAAATAATTATGGGTTGTTGTTCTGTACCGAACTGTTCTAATCATTCTAGAAAGGGTTTTGGGCTATTTCGCTTTCATAGAAACGAAGAAAGAAGAAAACAGTGGGTAATAAATAATTGAATACCCGGCACTGGAGCATACTTGTGCGAGCTAAGTTCTATAATATTTAAATTGAAACTTCTTTTCTTATATGAAGTATTTATATTAAACACTTATTTTATAATTTCTGTAACTGTAGTATGGAACACTATGGGCTTCAATATGCTTGATAAGTCAGCCTGTGGTAGAGGAGATCTAGTGTTGACGATGTCACCGTAAAATGTTAGTAATCACAAATTGGGCTACTTTTTAAGGGATCTGGCTACTTTTTATCATCGTATCTGCTACTTTTTCTTCAAACCAACTCGCAACACGGATTCATTGATGTGTACGCTACAGTCATGATCAACGCAATTGTGATCAGTTTTGTACTTGGTTTCAAACTCCATGTTGCACTTAGTACAATTCCTAGTGCCACCCAATTTAGACCGGAACCTAGTGCAGGTAGCATCCGCAGGGATCGTACCTTTCTTACCCTACCACTAACCTCTTCGAAGGACTTTCAGACCCACATATTTAACATGGCCGTACTCCGCGTGAACACGGGTCAGTTTCTGCAGAGCCGGAAATCAAACTTGAGTTATCCGAGTGCAGTTCTTGAGACATAAACATTGGGCCACACCTACAATTCACACACTTGGCACCAACCCCGCAATCAGCCACTTTATGGCCTTTTATCCACAGTTAATGAACACTTCGTAGTTGTGACACTACTTTCTTATATGCTAATAATGTCTGCATTAACAGCAGATATTTATCCTTAGATACTACTTGCAGTCAGACCTGGTGCAATCAATGTTGACTTTTCTTCTTCTCGCCTAGACGGTAGATGTTGAAGGATACAGACAGACTACCCAATTAGAGTCTTATTTTCTTTTAAACTGCGATTTAATATTGATTATTGAAGTGCCATACAGCTCTATGTAGTCTGAGAAACAAATTCATCATTCAGATTTTTTTAACACTTTACAACAAAGTTGAAAAGTGTTTATGACTTTGTTCATTCTGTCTGTCTGTCTGTCTGTCTGTCTGTCCGTTAGCACGATAACTGCCGTAAAAATGACTTAATCAAAATGAAATTTTATTAACACTTTACAACAAAGTTGAAAAGTGTTTATGACTTTGTTCATTCTGTCTGTCTGTCTGTCTGTCTGTCTGGCTGGCTGGCTGTCTGTCTGTCCGTTAGCACGATAACTGCCGTAAAATGACTTAATCAAAATGAAATTTTAGTATGTTGTTCAGACGGTCTATAGGACTTATGGGAATATAAATGAATAATATCACCCAATTAGTTTTGGATTGAACCCGGGTTATAAAAATGGAATATATTGAGCCCTATGGGACCTAATTTTTCAAGCATTTTTTAAGCGGATTTAAAATTCACAAATTGCTTTGAAAATTTTAGGCAATATTCAAATTGTTCCATAAAATATATAAAAAAAAAATTCAGCGAAATATATTCAGTAGTTTTTTAAATAAATTTTTTTAAAATAATAACACCTCTTATATGAAGCGATCACGTGTCCATGATATGAAACGATCACATGACCCACTTCAAAATGATATATGGCATCCATCTTGTCTCAAAATCGTGATTTTTAAAGTTCTTTTTAATTCATATTGAGTGTTGTATCCGTCCTACAACTACTTTATTTTTGCCTAAATTCTGTGCATCTACATACTTTAACAACGCAATGACAATATATTTCAGTTTAAATGCTCATCCAAATTTGATTATTTCTACTATTAAGCCTATTTTTCACCTATGTAAAATGTAAACAGCAAAATATGTAGAATGAGTTGTATTAGAATCGCTGTAATTCTTTAACATAAAATCATTTAGTCCATGGAGTCTGCATGGCTGATATGAATGAAATATTCATTGATTTTAGAAAGAGAAGGACGATAATTTTCGATATGAAGTTTTACGCATAGAGTTTTACTTACTTGTAGCTCCATGGTCTTAATTTTTAAATAATATAAATTATTATAGTATTGTGATGAATGACATGAATGGGGGAATTATTTATGAATGAAATGTTGCTTTTATAGAGAGAGCCAGGTGTGTTATTTTTTTATGACGTCATTTGAATGAATTTCAGTTGTTTTCGATAAAGTTTTCAAATATAATAAATTATCGTAGTATTATGATAATTCTAAAATTATTACCGAGGAATGTATCACATTTTAGAGATATTTAAACCAGGCAATTGATATTTTAATGCCGTTATTTGAATGAAGTTAATTTTTTTCGATGAAGGTTTAAGGTTTCAAATATAATAAATTAATGTAGTATTGTGATAAGTTTTAAAATATTACCGTGGAATGTATTGCATTTTAGACATGTTTAAATAAAATTGCATTGAAGTTGGAAAGTGTTTCATAATCAATGCTTTAAGCATGATTGATCTTTCTTGTTATGTGATACTATCTTCAACAAAAATATCTAGGGTTATCTTTTCAGAGGCTTTCTAAGTAGAAAAGCATGCTGCAGAGAATATTTCTACCTGGATTCCTGTAAGTATATCAATATCGTTTTCCTTGCTAATTTTAATTATGATTCCTTCATGACCAATCTTTCTAACACCCTATGTTCTTGGGGGTTTATCAAAATCTATACCTCCCTTTTAATTTTATCTGAACGTTTCTGCACAACAGGGTGGACCGTAACCACATGGGCTGTCCTCCTTTCACTTACTGACCCTCCTCGTTAATCTCCTTTCTCAACTATTTGAGCATAGGTTGTGTTTTTCCTGTTATCCTCGGCTGTCCAGTCTAGTGGGCAATAATAGTCTGTTGTTCAGTAAATATAGAAGCTCAGATATGTTGCTCAGTAACCATGGAAGATAACTCCTCCCACATTTTAATCTGCAACGAGGCAATTGCCGTAGATTTAGCAATTTTAGCAACAATATAGTTGCATCAATCAACAAATCTCTTAATGAAGTTTCGAACATCAGTGTTAATATTAGCATTGAAGGGGGAAATAACCACCTCCTCCCATTCTAGGCGAAAGGAATTGTCAGATCACCAAGCAAAGGCAGAATACCACTACTAATGGATTAACGTTCCGACGCAAACAACAAGCACAAAATCAGTGTCAAAGGCAGAAGATGTGTTGCTTTATGCTAGAACGGACTATATCGCCCCAACTTTAGAAAAGCCTTCTACTTCGTCAAAGCGTCGATCGCGGCTAGAGTAACACTTTAAATGCAACAAAGATACAGCACGAAATCAAATAGCTCAAGATAGCTACTAAACGTCTTCTATTCCACTACAGTACTATAAATCAATACAAAGCCAAAAAATTGCTGTAATAATAAAAACAAGAACGATCAATCATGCTTAAAGCATTGATTATGAAACACTTTCCAACTTCAATGCACTTTTATTTAAACATGTCGAAAATGCAATACATTCCTCGGAAATATTTTAAAACTTATCACAATACTATATTAATTTATTATATTTGAAAACTTAAACCTTCATCGAAAAAAATGAACTTCATTCAAATGACAGCATTGAAATATAAATTGCCTGGTTTAAACATTTCTAAAATGTGATACATTCCTCGGTAATAATTTTAGAATTATAATAATACTACTATCATTTACTATATTTGAAAACTTCATCGAAAACAACTGAAATTCATTCAAATGACGTCATAGAAAAAATAACACGCCTGGCTCTCTCTATAAAAGCAGCATTTCATTCATAAATAATTTCCCATTCATGTCATTCATCACAATACTATAATAATTTATTTTATTTAAAAATTAAGACCATGGAGCTACAAGTAATTAAACTCTATGCGAAAAGCTTCATCCAAAAAAAATCGTCCTTATCTTTGTAAAATCAATGAATATTTCATTCATATCAGCTATGCAGACTCCATGAACTAAATGATTTTGTGTTAAAGAAATACAGCAATTCTAATACAACTCATTATACATATTTTGCTGTTTACATTTTACATAGGTGAAAAATAGGCTTCGTTGTAGAAATAATCAAATTTGGATGAGCAGTTAAACTCAAATATATTGTAATTGCGTTGTTTCAGTATGTACATTTACAGAATTTAAGCAAAAATAAAATGGTTTTAGGATGGATACAACGCTCAATATGAATTAAAAAGAACTTTAAAAATTACGCTTTTGAGACAAGATGGATGCCATATACCATTTTGAAGTGGGTCACGTGATGTTTTCATATCATGGTCACGTGATCTCTTCATATAAGAGGTGTTGTTATTATTTTAATTTTTCTTTAAAAAACTACTGAATATATTTCGCTGAATTTTTTTTTTATATATTTTATGGAACAATTTGAATATTACCTAAAATTTTCGAAGCAATTTGTGAATTTTAAATCCGCTTAAAAAATGTTTGAAAAATTAGGTCCCGTAGGGCTCAATGTATTTCATTTCTTCAACCCAGGTTCGATCCAAAACTAATTGAGTGATATTATTCATTTATATTCCCATAGGTCCTACAGACCGTCTGAACAACATAGTAAAATTTCATTTTGACTAAGTCATTTTTACGGCAGTTATCGTGCTAACGGACAGACAGACAGAATGAACAAAGTCATAAACACTTTTCAACTTTGTTGTAAAGTGTTAACAAGCAAGATCAATCATGCATAAGCATTGATTATGAAACACTTTCCAACTGAAATGTAATTTCATTTAAAAATTTCTAAAATGTGATTCATTCAGTGGTAATATCTTTTACATTATCACAGTACTACAGTAATTTATTATACTTAAATACTTAAAACTGTATCGAAATATAAATCATCTGATTCTTTATGCAAAATCAATGAATATTTCATTCATATAACTTGTATTCCAGACTCCAGAGCTAAATAATTTTGTGTGAAAAAAAATTCAGCAATTCTTATGTAATTCATCTTACAATCGCTTGAGATATTTGCATTCTGCATATGTTAAAATCAGGCTTCCTTGAAGAAATAATAAAAGTTTAGGGATCATTTAAAATCACAACTATTTTAATTGCATAGGCACGGAATTTAGATACACAGATAATATATATGTGTATGTGTATGTACTCAAAGTATTGGAATCGTGCCGAAGATCGGAACTCGAATTTTCAAAGGATCTACACGTTTTGGGACTTCTAGAACACGAAAAAACTACTTTTAGGAAGACGTCTGTGTGTGTAAGGGTGTATCTGTGTATGTTTCTGTGTGTCTGTGTGGATATTACATCCACTCTAATTGAAAAACTAATGGACCGAATTTCATACAATTTGGTAGGTATGTTTTTTGTGGGAAATCCTGATGTTCATTAGATTATAGTACGATTCGTAATAAAAGAATCTGCCTTCTTTGCGAAATGGCCGCAGAAATTGCCTTTATCCACTCTAGCTAAAAACTAATGAACCAAATTTAACAAAATTTGGAGTATAATATTTCAATAACCTACAAGTGATTTATATACCAAATTTAACAAAATTTTGTATATAAATCATTTGTAGGTTATTCTACTACTATTCGGGAAAAAGGAACAGGCTATTTTTGCGAAATGGCCAGCAAAAATCGTTATATATAAAAATAAAAGACTACGTGTGCTCAATTATATCAATTAAATTCCTATTTTATATGTGATTTTTGACAACAAAAAGAATAAGACTAACCCCATTACTCAAGGACTAGCCGTTCTTGAGATATTCTAGTTTTTTCGCGTTTTCGCTACGCCACCTTTGACAATAAGTCCAGCTATCAAATGAGAACCAAATTTAAGTTTAACGTGTAAATTCAATGTCATTTAAAATAATTATGTTGTGCAGATAAACACAAATTATCATTGAATAAATAAAGAGAACGAATATGAGTCTGCAGAGAAAGACATGTGCTGTCCACATCAGAATTTTTAACAATATTACACCAATGATTTATAGAAGTGAACGGGGATTATTTTCAGGCCATTTCGAAAAAAATGTATGATCTATATTTAAAGATCCATCAAATTTTTGTCGAATAAAATGTTCAACAAATTTAAGCTGTGTACCAAATTTTAACTCTCTAGGACGTAGGAAAGTGCATTTAAAATGCCATCAATTAAATTTATCATGAAGAGTTATATAAAATTTAAAAAAAATGAAAAATTGTTATCTACCAAATTTATTTTAAAATATGAAGCCACTCCCATATGCAAAATGTTTAAACAAATGGAGAGATATTTATTATATAATATCACTCTCTTTTCTTTCTGGAAGATATCCCAAAGTCAGAATTTAATTGAATTTGTTTTTTTCCCTATATTAAATAATTTTTTTAATTAAAAAACTACTTAACATATTTTACTGAATTTTTTTTTATATAGTCTATGGGATAATGTGAATATTTCCTAAAAATTTCGAAGCAATTCGTGAATTTTAAATTTACTTAAAAAATGTTTGAAAAATTAGGTCCCATAGGGTTCAATGTATTTCATTTTTTCAACCCGGGTTCAATAAAAAACTAATTGGGTGATATTATTTATTTATATTCCCATAGGTCCTACAGACCGTCTGAACAACATACTAAAATTTCATTTTGATAAACACATTTTTACGGCAGTTATCGTGCTAACGGACAGACAGACAGACAGACAGACAGACAGACAGACAGACAGACAGAATGAACAAAGTCATAAACACTTTTCAACTTTGTTGTAAAGTGTTAATAATTGCTATATTTTGACTGATCCCTAGGGGGTATTAGTAAGTCAAACCTTATTTAAAATCTATATATTTTAATTTTTTTTTACTCAGTTACTAAAAAGATGGCAATTTGTACCTTTTCGCAGGTACATTCCCCTGTTAGGGAATCCCCAAGGTTCCCAAAACCCTCTTTGTAAATCACTGCACTAGAGCATGAAGCTGTGACCATCACGTTTTAACACTTTACAACATAGTTGAAAAGTGTTTATGACTTTATTCATTCTGTCTGTCTGTCTGCCTGTCTGTACGTTAGCACGATAACTGCCGTAAAAATGACTTTATCAAAATGAAATTTTCGTTTGTTATTCAGACGGTCTGTAGGACCTATGGGAATATAAATTAATAATATCACCAAATTAGTTTTGGATTGAACCCGGATTGAAAAAATGAAATACATTGAACCCTATGGGACCTAATTTTTCAAACATTTTTTAAGCAAATTTAAAATTCACAAATTGCTTCGAATGGTTTAGGAAATATTCAAATTACCCCATTGAATATATAAAAAAAATTCAGCAAAATATATTCAGTAGTTTTTTAAATAAAAATTAAAATAATAATTTCAGCTCTTATATGAAGAGCTAACGTGACCATGATATGAAAAGATCACGTGACCCACTTCAAAATGAAGTATGGCATCCATATTGTCTTAAAATCGTGATTTTTAAAGTTCTTTTTAATTCATATTGATTGTTGTATCCGTTCTAAAACCGCTTTATTTTTGCTTAAATAATATGAATCAATGTTCTGAAACAAAGCAATTACAATATATCTGAGGTTAAATGATCATCCAACTTTGATTATTTCTACAACGAAGCCTAAATTTCACTTACGGAGAATGTAAACAGCAAAATATGTAGAATGAGTTGTATAAGAACTGCTGCATTCCTTTAACGCAAAATTATTGAGCTTATGGAGTCTGCAATGTAGCTAATATGAATGAAACATTCATTGACTTTACACAGATAACCAGACGATTTTTTCGATGAAGTTATAAGCATAGAGTTAAATTACTTACACCCCCATAGTTTTAAGTTCTTAAATAAAATAAATTATTATAGTATTGTGATGAATAAAAGGAATGTAAAAACGTTTATGAATGCAATGCTGCTTTTATAGAGAGCCAGTCGATTTATATTTCGATGACGTTATTTGAATAAAGTTCATTTGTTTTCGATGAAGTTTTCAAATATAATAAATTATTATAGTATTATGATAATTTTAAAAAAATATTATCGAGGAATGTATCGCATTTTAGAGATGTTTAAACCAGACAATTTATATTTCAATGACGTCATTTTAATGAAGTCCATTTTTTCGATGAAATTTTAAGTTTTCAAATATAATAAATTAATGTAGTATTGTGATAATTTTAAAACTATTACTGACGAATGTATCACATTTTAGAGTTGTTTATATAAAATTGCACTGAAGTTGAAATGTGTGCCATAATCAATGTTTTATGCATGATTGATCTTTCTTGTTTAATATTATCTTAAATTAGTAAATCTCTATTAACAATATAAAAGTTAAAGTAATTTTATGTAGTATTAAATTATATATTTTTTATGCCAGTTTTTAATAAATATTTACAAAAGTTTTAATTTATTTGTTACATTCTTTCTTGAGAATGTGTGTCCTAACCAATCACTTTCCTTAAAAATAAACAAATTCAAATTTCGATATTTTGTACAATATTAAAACGATTTTTACTTTCCTTATATACATAATGTATAAGGAAAGTATTGTGACGGGGTCGAAAATTCGAATTCGAGGTTTCGGCGGGAGAGAACGTTTGAAGCATCCCTGATCACGAATCAAATATTTTTGAAGTGCTGTCTGTGTGTGTGTGTGTGTGTGAGTGTGTGTGTGAAAGTATGTGTGTGTGTGTGTGTGTATGTATGTGTGAGTGTCAGTGAGCCTGTGGGGACGATAACTGACGAAAGAATGCACCGATTCGAACAAATTTTTTTACAAAAATCACAATCCGTAAACACTGGAAGCCTATTGTTTTTACACGCAATCGAATGTTCAGAACCCCCCTAAATTTTCGAGTGAAATTTTGAAAAAATCGTCAAAAAATCAAAACCGCTGATAAAGTTATGTAAATAGACATTTCTTCTGTAATTTTTCATTAGAAAACGATTGACATAAATTTTAGGACGCTAACATGAACCGTTCTCGAGATATTGCACATTTTTCAAAAAAAATTGTTAAAAAGTTATATAAAATTAAAAAAAAATACTTCCTATTGAGAAACATGTTCACTTTTCATATGTAATACCATGCGATAAATTGGATGACATCATTCTCGTGGATCTAGCTCGTTCGATTCATGAGAAAATATACTTTGAGTAATACTTTTGTATTTGAACGCCAATAGTCATTTATCTGCTGTAAGGATAACTTATTTCTCCGTCCATAAGGCTTGGCGAGATTTTGGCGACGAATTTGGCGGAATGTCGCCAACTTGGCGACATTTTTAATTGTTGCCATATTAACAAAAATCTCGCCAAATTGATAAAAATGCCGCTAAATCAATGAAAATGACGACTAATTGAAGAAAATTCAATATCTTGGAAATAATATAAGTATCTACTATAAGAATAAAAATTTTTTAACTGTAAAAGTAGTAAATTCATTGCATTATATAAGGAAAGCTTTTATGACCTGATTTGCTATTTGCTTATTGTTTATGCCAATTAAAATAAACACTCCCAATTCCATAAAAATTGCTTCATTATTTCGAGAAATATAATTTTCCCGGTGGGCGAAATAACAATAATCTATTAATATTATGAGAACGGTGAGTGATAACTCGTGTAAAGGTTTTAAATCATTTCAGACTGAAAATATTGGCAAAGTATCCACTTGTTACTTTCCATATATACATAATGTATAAGGACGGTATGACGGGGTCGAAAATTCGAATTCGAGTTTTTGACCAGAGAGCACGTTTCAAGCGTCCCTGATCACGAATCAAACGTTCTTGAAGTGATGTCTGTGTATGTGTGTGTGTGAAGGTATGTGTGTGTGTGTGTGTGTGTGTGTGTGTGTGTGTGTGTGTGTGTGTGTGTCAGTGAGTCTTTGGAGACGATAACTGATGAACGAATGGACCGATTCGAAAGAAAT
Source organism: Amaurobius ferox (assembly GCA_951213105.1). Taxonomy (NCBI): domain Eukaryota; kingdom Metazoa; phylum Arthropoda; class Arachnida; order Araneae; family Amaurobiidae; genus Amaurobius; species Amaurobius ferox. The sequence continues at coordinate 48,703,928 of OX578149.1, forward strand.
TTGGAACAAAAATCACAATCCGTAATCACTGGAAGCCTATTGTTTTTATACGCAATCGAATGTTCGGAACCCCCCTAAATTTTCAAGTGAAATTTCGAAAAAATCGTCAAAAAATCAAAACCACTAATAAAGTTACGCAAATAGACATTATGTAATTTTTCATTAGAAAACGATTGACATAAATTTTAAAACGCTAACATGAAACGTTCTCGAGATATTTAACATTTTTCAAAACAATTATCAAAAAGTCATATAAAATAAAAAATATATATTTCCTATTGAGAAACATGTTCACTTTTCATATATAATACCATGCGATAAATTTGGTGACATCATTCTCGTGGAACTAGGTCGTTACATTCATGGAAAAAGATACTGTTAGTAATACTTTTGTATTTGAGCGCCAATAGTCACTTATCTTCTATAAGAATAACTTATTTCTCGGACCATAACGCTTGGCGATATTTAGGCGACGAATTTGGCGGAATGTCGCCAACTTGGCGACAATCGTCGATTTTCAATGAAAATGACGACAAATTGAAGAAAATTCAATATCTTGGAAAAAAGTATCTACTAAAGAATAATATTTTTTAAACTGTAAAAGTAGTAAATTCGTTGCATTATATAAGGACCGCCATGTGTTGCCCACATCAGATTTTTACTTTCCCTGCAATACATGGTAATGTATAGGGAAAGTATTGGAATCATGCCGAAAATCACAACTCGAGTTTTCGACGGATCTACACGTTTCGAGACCTCTAGAATACGAAAAAACCATTTTTAGCGTGACGTCTGTGCGTGTGTCTGTCTGTCTGTCTGTCTGTCTGTGTGTCTGTCTGTCTGTGCAGATTTTGTATCCACTGTAACTAAAAAACTAATGGACCGAATTTCACAAAATTTGGTAGGTAAGTCACTTGTGGGCGGGGCTGGTGCTGATTAGTTTTGGGTACGATTCGGAATAAAAGAACCCGCCTTTTTTTGCGAAATGGCCCGCAAAAGCTTGTATCCACTCTAACTGAAAAACTAATGGACCGAATTTCACAAAATTCGGTAGATGAGTCACGTATAGGTCACTCTGGTGCTGATTACATTTTGGTACGATTCGGAAAAAAATAACCTGCCTTTTTTTTCCAAAACGGCCCGCAAAAATCTTCAAAATCTAAACTAAAGAACTTGGTATACTTAGATATATCCATTAAATGCCCGTTTAATGCGTAATGTTTAACGACGAAAAGAATAAGACCAACCCCATTACACTAGGACTAGCCGTTCTCGAGATATTTTAGTTTTTCGTACTCTCCCTACGCCACCTTTGAAAATAAGCCCGGTTACCGAATGAGAACGAAAATTGAATTAAAAGTGAATTACATTTAATTCAAATAAATAGAACGTGGATATAAGTCTGCAGGGAAAGTCATGTGCTGCCCACGTCAGATTTTTTAATTTTAGTAGGGTGTATTAAATTTATTATGACTTTTTTCTTCAGATTAAAATCGCGCATTCTAAAGAACAACAGAGATTAGTGTCCCATTAATTACGCAATTCCCTTTTATATATCGAATATAATATATAATAGCTATTTCCATAAAATTTAGCATAATTTTCTCGAGTTTTTGAAAAAATATATTTGGCAAGGAAAAGATCTTTGCCTATTGTCTATTCACCCTCAAAAATCAATGGACGTCTGACATTCATCAATTGAAATAAACGTACCGGATTTCATTTGATTTGCTCAATTTATTTTAGATCATATCGTGTGTCATTAATATTTCAAGAATAACTATAAATAATTGCTATATAGTAAAATCCATTCATATGTGGTTGCAAGTACCCACAAAGAGTGCATTAAATATATTTATTTGTTTTTCATTTTTTACCTTTTAGATAAAAAGAATCTTATAATATCTCGAGAACAACTTACGTTAAAGTCTCGTAAATTATGTCATTATCTTTAATGAGCCATAGGATTCCTAAAATATTAAGAAAAAAATCGTCATATTCAATATTTTATATTTTCATATGCAATATTTTATATCTTGATATTCAATAATTTATATATTCATATTCAATATTTTATATTATTATAACTATACATGTTTTTCTTTTTAGTAATAAATCCATGTTTGTATTTAATGTATAAGTTTTAAAAATATTTTCAAGAAACTAATTTATATAGAGTTTTAGAATATGAGCCATTTTTCGAACAAAAATTTGTATAGCAGCTTCTATGTTACTAAAAATGTTACTATTTTTTTTCCATCCCAAACAAACTTTTTTATATCGAATTATATCTGAAGCATAACTACTTATTATGAACCTAAATAAATTTGTATTTAACGAACATTTCTATTAATTTCAATATTGCACTTAAATTTCAACAAAATAACCTCTTAAATATATTTTTTTCCAATAGAAAAACATGAAAATAGTTAAACTCATTTCATGGAGACTAACATACGTTATATATGCATTATGAAATTTCCAGGAAAAACATTAAGATGTTTCAGAGTTCTTCTACTGCAATGTCAGAAAATCATATGTTGAGTAAAACGGCTTTAAATTTATTTCTTTAAAACTGTTATTACTTTTGAAACCTGAAACATTTTGGGCTATAACTCCATCAATAAGGATTTCGCTATGTGGATTATTTTAAAATGTTTAAAAAAGTTTATATTTTCATATATATTCTTTGAAAAATAAGTACAAACTTTTTAAGGTCTAACAGTTCTGTGACCTTTCAAACCATGTTATATATAAAATAATTATTTTGGTAGTAGTTTTAATATAATTAAATTTTTAAAATTTTCTACGGTATAGCGAAGAAAAATGTTTTAAATATTGTGAGGATTCTCTTGTTCTGTTCATATTAATATCAATATGCCTCGAATGCTTATCGATTAAAATAATTAATGATGCTAAGCAGACAATGTTATATTCATTGAGATTTTGAGATGGTTGTTTATTTGCAATGGGCCGTATAATCACTCGAGTGTTGAACAATGTAGTGTTAATAAGCATTAGGTTGGTGGAAAAGGAACTTGAGAAGCAAAAAAAAAAAAAAAATCTGATGTGGGCACATGACTTTCCTTATATAATGCAATGAATTTACTACTTTTACAGTTAAAAACATGTTATATAGTAGATACTTATATTCTTTCCAAGATATTGAATTTTCGTCAAGATGTCGTCATTTTCATTGATTTGGCGTCATTTTTATACATTTGGCAACATTTTCGTTAATTTAGCAACATTTAAAAAAGTCTCCAGGTTGGCGACATTCGACCAAATTCGTGGCCAAAATCTCGCCAAACGTTATGGACGGAAAAATAAGTTATTAGTACAGCAGATAAATGACTATTGGCGTTCAAATACAAAAGTATTACTCAAAGTATCTTCCTTCATGAATGGAGCGAGCTAGATCCACGAGAACAATGCCATCAAATTTATGGCATGGTATTACATATGAAAAGTGAACATCTTTCTCAATAGGGATTTTTTTTTTATTTTATATAATTTTTTGATAATTTTTTGGAAAAGTGTACAATATCTCGAGAACAGTTCATGTTAGCGTTCTAAAATTTATGTCAATCATTTTCTAATGAAAATTTACATAAAAAATGTCTAGTTGCGTAACTTTATTAGATGTTTTGATTTTTTGACGATTTTTTTAAAATTTCACTCGAAAATTTAGGCGGGCGGGGTTCTGAACAGTCGATTGCTTATGAAAACAATAGACTTCCAGTGTTTACGGATTGTAATTTTTGTACCAAATTTCGTTCGAAACGGTCCATTAGTTCGCCAGTTATCGTCTCCACAGACTCACTGACACACACACACACACACACACAGACATCACTTTAAATATGTTCGATTTGTGATCAGGGATGCTTGAAATGTGCTCTCCCGTCGAAAACTCGAATTCGAATTTCCGACTCCGTCACAATACTTTCCTTATACATTATTGTATATAAGGAAAGTAAAAATAGTGAGTTACATTGTGTGAGGTCTAAATAACCTTTCGATTATTAATTTCCTCAGTTTGCATTATAATTTATGTTTCGTTAAACTAAATATTGTAACTGGTTCGGTTGTTAAGTCAATCGCCGATCTAATCAACATACGTTTCTGCGTTCCTGAAGTGAAAACAGGATGTGTTTCGGATCATGGAAGATTCAGTGGAGAAATTGGATGATTAAGATTTCGACGTGAGTGAGTTGAAGTGAAGGAGAAGGCACGATGGTAATTTGGATGAGTGTGGAAGTTGGCCCGCAGTCCAGTGGAAAGAAACCCATTTAGATACAGCTATGACTAGGAAAATCTGGTATCCTGGGTTTAGGCGCAATATAGGGAGAGGTGAAAGGAATGCCATTAGCATAAAATCTTTAAAAATCGTCTACGGAGTAACAATTATCACCAGGCCCGTCAAGGGTGGTATCTTGTATAATTGTTATTCACTCTGGGCATGTGCAATAACAGTTGTTATCTATGTCATCAGTTGCTTTAAACAGTCAGCTGTTGTACTTTCTGTGAAGTCCACAATAAAATTAGTTTGATTTAAATCAATGCAGTACTATGTTATTGCCCTGGACAGAAAGGTATGAATATCAAGTACTTTAAGTTAGAGTTATGATATGTAAGGATATGTAATCCTGCAACAAAAGTATTAGAGTAACCATCAGAAGCCGATTAAGGCAAATACTCTACAATTGTTACTCGTTATAGATTAATGTGAAGCGTCAATTTTTTTGCATATCTTGAAAGACAATAGGTCGATGTACTGTGTTGGATGATGGTATAAGCAAACTAGGGAAAGGTTTTAATATTTTTTTATCTAAAATTTAATTTTTTTTCACTTTTCTACCAGAATATAGTATAACTTCAAGGGTATATGAAATTAGAAGATATACATATTGGGTTCTATTGAGGTCGCCAAATACTTTTACTCACATCACATCAAAAAACCGATTGAGCGATAACGAGCTTAAATGTCCTCTGTGGAAAGTTCTGAAAAAAAGACACGTGACTCGGAAGATCATTAACCAGTAAAAAAAATTGAGTAGTTTCAAGAACTCGCCAAAAGTCGCCATGTTAGCAATATTTCGCAAAAATTCGTCGACAAGGTCAGGCGACCCTAAGCGTCAAACTCCAATGGTTTTCCGTTACGTACGAATATATTTTCCTTCTTTCTTTCGACCTAGACCGTCCGACCTACTCGAAGGTGTAAGGTATCTGTTTGGTCGGCCGGGAAGTGACACCCAATTTAGACCGGTACCCAGTGGGGGAGGCACCCACAGAGTCAGCACCCTCCTTCCCCCCCCCACCCTCTCAGGGGACTTACGGACCCACATGTTTAACGTGAACGTACTTCGCGTGAACACGGCGACAGTTTGGGGAAAAGCGGGAATCGAATTCGGGTCATCCGAGTACAATTCCCGCGCGCTAACCACTGGGCTGTCACGCCCCACGTATGAGTATTATTTTAATCCAAATTAGTGTAAAAGTAATGTGCATTTAAAGCCAAAAATCCGTCGAGATTTCGACTTCAAAATTAGTCTAATTCTGGGCAGATGATAAAAGGCAGTAGAAAAAATCGCAGCTTCCAGAAGCGGGTGGTGGGCGAACGATATCACAGCCTTTCTGTCCCGACCAGTGATATTTTGAGTGCTATTTTATTCACTATTTTCTAAATTCGTGAATTTAAAAGATTATTTTCCATATTCTAGAATAAATATTTTTTTCATTATTAGAGGTTGCTCTCTGAAAACTCCACTTCAATCGAATGAAAACTTGCTGAGATAGCAATTATTTTTTTTATTTCTTTTTTCGGGTAAAGAGACTTTCTGAGACTTTAAATGTTTCCATTTATTTGTGACAGGTTTACGTAGTACGTATCAAAGGAGCTTATTTAGGGTGTATAAAACGGGCGTATTGCGCAACCGTTGTATAATTGCCATGGGTGAGCATTGAAAAAAAAAGGAGCGCAGCAGTTATTTTGGTTAAAAACAGACGATTGGGCGAAATTCAGTGGGGTTATTTGTATCTCTATTATTCATGTAGCGGGCACCTATTTTTTACCTGGATAATCTTGGGTAGTTTGTTCTAGTTTATAATATCCTTGGTAATTTTTAAATATAATTGTCTGAAAAGAATAGTTGAAATCGCTAAGAAAAATCGGGTTAAAATATGATTTTATATTAAAGGTGTTAGTTTAAATATATATAAAAGTAAAGTCCACTCGATTTTCTCATTCATATTTCATATTGATTAGGTCCATATAATTTACAATGATTAAAATTATAATTAACAAAATTCTCTAATCTCCAATACTGAAAAATGTTTAGGTATAAGTTTATTTTAAATATGTTATATTGCCTGTATAAAACCAAAACAATATACGATTAGCACGTTGGCTCAGTAGTTTTTCGGTATTAAATTATTTTATGACGTCATACATATTTTATTGAGGGATAATGCCTTTTGAAATAATATACTTTATAAGCGAAATAAACATATTAATTTTTTAGCATTTCGAAAGCTCTTGCCAGATATCCTCCACTAACATATATTAATCCTTCGGAATTTCTTGGTGCTCAAACTCAATCTTTCCATTTAGTGCAACTGGTTTTGGTATCATACACATTTTTCGCAGACAAAAAAGAGAGTGAAAACTGATTTGAAATGCAATAATTTCCGTCTGCAATGGCTGGAATTTTTTAAATACGACTGTCTGAGAGTAATAATAGTTGGAATTCTTGAAAAATCAAAGTTGAAATAGGAATTCTCCTTTGTGGTTGTTAGATAATATTTTGGAGGTAAATGAAAGGAGTTAAAACTTCATATTGGGGAAAATCCCAAATCATTTGAGACAATAATTCAGGTAGAGCTGGGGTGAAAAAATCTGATGTGGGCAACACATGAATTTCCTTATATAATGTAATGAATTTACTACTTTTACTGTAAAAAAATAGTTTTTTCTTATAGTAGATACTAATATTCTTTCCAAGACATTAAATTTTCAACAATTAGTCGTCATTTTCATTGATTTAGCGTCATTTTTATCAATTTGGCGAGATTTTCGTTAATTTGGCAACATTTCAAAAAGTCGCCAAGTTGGCGACATTCCGCCAAATTCGTCGCCAAAATCTCGCCAAGCGTTATGCACTAAGAAATAAGTTATTCTTACAGCAGATAAATGACTATTGGCGTTCAAATACAAAATATTACTCAGAGTATCTTTTATCATGAATGGAACGAGCTAGATCCACGAGAATGATGTCACCCAATTTATCGCATGGTATTACATATGAAAAGTGAACATGTTCATCAATAGGAAATATATTTTTTTATTTTATATAACTTTTTGATATTTTTTTGAAATGTACAATATCTCGAGAACGGCTCGTGTTAGCGTTCTAAAATTTATGTCAATCGTTTTCTAATGAAAAATTACATAAGAAATGTCTATTTGCGTAACTTTATTAGTGGTTTTGATTTTTTGACGATTTTTTCAAAATTTCATTCGAAAATTTAGGGGAGTTCTGAACATTCGATTGCGTATAAAAACAATAGGCTTCCAGTGTTTACCGATTGTGATTTTGTACCAAATTTGGTTCAAATCGGTCCATTCGTTCATCAGTTATCGTCTCCACAGACCCACTGACACACACACACAGACACAAAAATGTTTGATCAAAAATGTTTGATTCGTGATCAGGGATGCTTGAAACGTGCTCCCCCGTCGAAAACTCGAATTCGAATTTTCGACCCCGTCACAATACTTTCCTTATACATTATGTATATAAGGAAAGTAATAAGTGCAATTGAATGTATGTATTTCTGCAGTAAAATTTTAATATAGAATTAAATTATGTTTATTTAAATTATTAATTTTGCTGACAAAATAATTGCAATGCACATCAAAAATCAAACAAAATAAAATATTACTCTGTATTCAAATTTATTTTATTTCTCGATTGACTTTCGTATTTCTATATTCTGTACCACGTGCACTATAAAATAGTAGTTATTAATTCTAATCATACTTAGGAAACTTTAGTTTAGAAATAATCAAAAATGCATACACTAAATACAACGCCTTTTCTATAGCGCAAAATGAGAAAAGATGAAACTTAATTTACACTGGTGACACCTAGATATAATTCGCAACTTTAATTTTAAAGTAATCAAAAATACGTATACTAAACACAACGTCTTCTTGTTGTGCTAAATGAGAACAGGTGGAATTTAATTTTTATTGGATACCTAAATATACCTAGATCTAATTCTCACCAAAATATACATTCTTCTGCAAAAAGAAAAAAACGTAGCACCCCTAAAAAATAATCCGATCATCTCGAAATTTCACATGCAAATTCCTTTATACCAACTTTGCAAATGATTAAATTTGCAAGGCCAATGAGCGTTAATTTCGGTCATAGCTAGCATATCTACTACACGACTATCAGATCAAACAGTGCAAAAACAGGTTAAGATATGGACTGTTTATCTTTGCTCGTTATCGGCGTTTCAGTTTCGTGGAGACACAACCAATAATGCCGTTACGACATTTCCGAAGACCTTATAAGAAATTAGACGAGTTCGAACGTGGTCGTATAGCTGGAATGCGCGAAGCTGGCTGGACATAGCGATCAATAGGCCGCCACCTGCACAAACATTGCTGTGCAAAGGTACTGACAGCAATGGTTGCTGCTAGGAACTAACTCATCGGAGAAATGAAGGCTCTGAGAGGTCAAGGTGCACGAATGCGAGGCAAGATCGTATTGATTGTGCGACAGGCCGGAACTGACCCAACGACATCATTGTCCTCCATCCAACCTGCTACAGCATCTTCCATACAACCCGTGATACCTTCCACCATTTCACGACGCTTGGCTGAAGTTCGGTTACGCTCACGGCTACCTTTAAGACATCTGCCCATAACCCCACAACATCGACAGAGTCGTTTGAAGTGGTGTCGTAGCCCAGCATCATGGATGCCAGCAGACTGGCATCGCAAAGTGTTCAACGATGAAGAACGCTTCAGTATTTCAGCAGATGACCATCGGGTATGTGTGTGGAAACGCCAGGTACAGCGGTCCCAATAAGTCTTTGTTTTACACAGACACACAGCCATTACCCCTGGTGTGATGGTGTGAGATGCTATCTCTTACGACAGGAGGTAGCCCAAGTCATCCTGCGTACAACTTTAACAGCTGAACGATATGTTGATGAAATCATGCGGCAGTTTGCATTACCCTGCATGGTACGTCATTATGGGGCCATTTTCCAATAAGATAATGCCACGCCACATACGGTTAGCATATATGTGAACTGTCTCCGTGCTGTTGATACTATTCCTTGGACAGCACGATCACCAGACCTTTCGCCAATCGAGTATGTATGGGACATACTAGGCCGCCAGATTCTGGCACCCCGAAATGTAGCAGATCTGGAGCAACAATTGAGGATTGAATTGAGGATGACATTAGGAAACTTTATCACTCCTTACCTAGACATATACAAGCATGCATTGCCGCCAAGTGGGGTTTCACCAATTGCTGATTTGAAAATTCAATGTGCAATTGCTGACCATTGATGGGTCCTGCGGCCTTGATTTTGTAATAATTTCATTACATGTGTATGAGCTGTACGCATATTTAAATTCAATAAAAACAGTCACTTTCTTAATGGTTCATAGTTTTTCTTGCAAAAGAGTTAATTCTATACCTAGATATAATTCTCAGTTTGAATTTTAAAATAATCGAATACACATATACTAAGTGCAACGCATCTCTATTATGCAAATTGAGAGCATATTGGACTTACTTTACACTGGCGACACCTAGATATAAATCTCTCAAAGCGTTATAGGATTTTCAAGGATATTATTCAATGGGATTTTATATTTTTCTCTCTAACTCCACGGTTTAAATATTTGGAATTAAAAGTCACAGTCGACTCTGTCATTTATTCATTATCCATTTTGTTCAGAGTCATATTGTAATTCACAATGTTACACATAAGAATGCCAATAACTCTGTCTGCCTTGGCGGGAAATTCGGTAACATATCACCTAATTGCTAATTGTTCACAAGTATTTATATACACTTTTGCATTACACTTTTGTTCACAAGTATTTTTATAATTATTTTCGCGTATTTTTCGTTTTTGCGTTAGTTGATTTTTTTACTTTCCTTATATACATAATGTATAAGGAAAGTATTGTGACGGGGTCGACAATTCGAATTCGAGTTTTCGACGGGAGAGCACGTTCCAAGCATCCCTGATCACGAATCAAACATTTTTAAGTGATGTCTGTGTGTGTGTGTGTGTGTGTGTGTGTGTGTGTGTGTGTGTGTGTGTCAGTGAGTCTGTGGAGACGATAACTGACGAACGAATGGACCGATTCGAACCAAATTTACACAAAAATCACAATCCGTAAACACTGGAAGCCTACTGCTTTTATATGCAATCGAATATTAAGAACCCCCCTAAATTTTCGAATGAAATTTTGAAAAAATCGTCAAAAAATCAAAACCACTAATAAAGTTACGCAAATAGACATTTCTTATGTAATTTTTCATTAGAAAACGATTGACATAAATTTTAGAACGCTAACATGAACCGTTCTCGAGATATTGTTCATTTTTTAAAAAAAATTATCAAAAAGTCATATAAAAAAAAATTCCTATTGAGAAACATGTTCACTTTTCATATGTAATACCATGCGATAAAATGGGTTACATCATTCTCGTGGAACTAGCTCATTCCATTCATGAAAAAATATACTTTTAGTAATACTTTTGTGTTTGAACGCCAATAGTCATTTATCTGCTGTAAGAATAACTTATTTCTTAGTGCATAACGCTTGGCGAGATTTTGGCGACGAATTTGGCGGAATGTCGCCAACTTGGCGACTTTTTGAAATGTTGCCAAATTAACGAAAATCTCGCCAAATGGATAAAAATGACGACTAATTGTCGAAAATTTAATATCTTGGAAAGAATATTAGTATCTACTATAAGAAAAACCTACTTTTTTTTACTGTAAAAGTAGTAAATTAATTACATTATATAAGGAAAGTCATGTGTTGCCCACATCAGATTTTTTTACAATGGTTAGCCACTTGTCAATTAAATAATTCTACTTTTCAGCAGCCGACACTTGATCCAATTTGCTTTTATGCCATTTGGCACTGCAGGGGTGAATTGCATTACGCCTTTCAGCCACCCAATTAAGTCCGGAAATCAAAAAGGTGGCAACCACAAAAGATGATGATAATGGTAATTTCTCTAAAACCAGCTGTTCTGTGTTTTCTTTGTATAAGGTTAGAGTCTGTTGTTTTATCACGTTGCCGCATTATATATATATATATATATATAATAGTAAAAATTGAAAGATTGGACATGAAGTCAGCCAACAGGTAATACATAAAAGGCCTAGGGGGATTGTGACCCCTAGTTCCCGTTTACAAGTCGACTTTTCCACCAATGGCAACATTCTCGGAGCCATGCATTACCTGCGGTTAAATTCAGTACAACGTCGAAACAGAAGACGCCCATACGAAGTATATATCAAACGTAAAAGGAAAAAATCCCCCAACATAAGAGCAATATAATTGAAACGACACAAGACTAAACCTACTTAAAATATACGAACTGCAAATACAAATATTTCAAGCTGCATTGCGCTTATTGGTCTAGATATCTGTTTTTGTACTATTTGTACTATGGTAGATTCTGTTATATGACATTCTATATATATATATATATATACATTAAATGCATTATACATATACATTACATTAACAAACAGAGCTGAAAATGTATAGAAACGAATTAAAATCCCACCTATTTGCCTGAAACATAAATCACAACTATGTATAAGTATACACGAAAACAATTTTTACCTTAAAGCAGCGATTCCCAATCCGGAATATGCGATAGGTTGTTTAAGGGTACACAATAAAAGTTATAATGGGGGAAAAACTAATATATATATATTACCAATTAAAAGTACATACCGATCATAAATTTTCTGCCCTGCATAGCCAAATATTGTGGCTCCCCCAGCAGTCAGGGAGGGGACACCACGTAACGACGCGGCACAGCGGCAGCAGTTGGTCACAGACCGAGCACTAGACCATGGAGTTAGAAAGGAGGAGATAAAAGTCCTATGGATGAAACGCTTGAAAATGGCATAATACTTTGAGAAATATATCCAGGTGTCGCTAGTGTCTGTGAAGTAGTTGCTATTGTTAGTTGACACTATAAAAAGGCGTAGTATTTAGTATATGTATTTTTAATAATTTTTAAATTAAATATTCCTTAATTATGAGTATAATTAACCAGTATTTTTTCATAGTTGTAGGATAGAGTACAGAATATGTGGAGATAGAAATGAATCGGAAAGTAAAATAATTTTGAATACGTAGGAATATTCTTTATTGATTAAGTTATTCTTTGCGTTGTACTAATAATTAATTTTTACAAAATTGACAGTTTAAATAAATATTTTAGGTCTTTCGCCATAGAAATGCATACAATACAGAGCTACTTATCTTATCCCAGCGCCACCTGAATTATTGTCTCAAACGATATTGGCGTTTTCTTAATATGAAGATTAAACTCCTTACTTTTACCTCCATGCACTAGACGCAAGTAACCGCCTGGACAGCGGGACGGCAGCACCGTCAATCTTCACAAATGTGCACTTGTTATTGTCCGTTGTCCCTCCACAAAACCCGATTCGGCGACAAAAACTGCCGGTCATGCTTCCCGTTTGATCAAAAAATATTTTATAAAATGTAGTTTTTGTGATTTTGTTGACAGAAACAAGAAAAAGGACAAAACTAGTTTCTCCATATTTTCTCGTCGTTCGGTATTTTTTTTTCGTTATTTATTCAGTAATTTTATTAATATCTTAATTCATTTATCATTAGATATGGATAAGTGGTTGGAACACGGAACAAGAAAAGAGAGCTAAAACTTTGGGGAAAGTGTTCAATTAGCAAGTACTTCTCAAGACTTCGGATCAAAGCACTGAAAAGGCAGAATCCTTATTTGCTGAAAGAGAAATAAAGTGAAAGTACTGCGAAGAATACATTAAATATGGATTTCTATATATAGGAGATGAAAACTGTCCCGAACCACAATGTGTAGTATGTGGGGATCCAATGGCTGCCTGAAACCTTCCCTACTTTTACGACATTCACAAATAATAAAACATCATTAATAAAACATCAATTAATAAAACATCTTGGTCTCATTATCTTTTGATCGACTTTTTCTTCATACTCCTTGTGAAGAACCGGAATTGCAGTTTTAAATTTGTGATTGATTATCCAATGTAGATAGTGCATTGGTGAGAGATTCTAGCTAGAGAATAATTGACCAACCTATAAAAAAATGCTATTCTGCATTTCAAGATCACTGCATAAATTATAGTAATAGAAATTAATTTAGCACAGCTTATTTTAAAAGAGTTTGGTTAAATTTATGTACTAAGTTATATTATAGTTTATATACGAAGTTATGTTTTAGATTATATGCAAATAATTTTGCATAGATTGCTGGTAGACAAGCGGTAATCGATTATTCAGACGTAATTAGGCACTTTTTGTAGGAAGTTATATTATAGTTTATTATAGTTCATATACGAAGTTATGTTTTAGATTATGTACAAATAGTTTTGCATAGATTGCTGGTAGACATGCGGTAATCGATTATTTAGACGTAATTAGGCACTTTTTGTAGGAAGGTATATTATAGTTTATATACGAAGTTATGTTTTAGATTATGTACAAATAGTTTTGCATAGATTGCTGGTAGACAAGCGGTAAATGATTATTTAGACGTGATTAGGCACTTTTTGTAGGAAGTTATATTATAGTTTATATACGAAGTTATGTTTTAGATTATGTACAAATGGTTTTGCATAGATTGCTGGTAGATAAGCGGTAATCGATTATTTAGACGTAATTAGGCACTTTTTGAAGGAAGTTATATTATAGTTTATATACGAAGTTATGTTTTAGATTATGTACAAATGGTTTTGCATAGATTGCTGGTAGATAAGCGGTAATCGATTATTTAGACTTAATTAGGCACTTTTTGTAGGAAGTTATATTATAGTTTATACACGAAGTTATGTTTTAGATTATGTACAAATAGTTTTGCATAGATTGCTGGTAGATAAGCGGTAATCGATTATTTAGATGTAATTAGGCACTTTTTGTAGGAAGTTATATTATAGTTTATTATAGTTCATATACGGAGTTATGTTTTAGATTATGTACAAATAGTTTTGCACAGATTGCTGGTAGACAAGCGGTAATCGATTATTTAGACGTAATTAGGCACTTTTTGTAGGAAGTTATATTATGGTTTATTATAGTTCATATACGAAGTTATGTTTTAGATTATGTACAAATAGTTTTGCATAGATTGCTGGTAGACAAGCGGTAATCGATCATTTAGACGTAATTAGGCACTTTTTGTAGGAAGTTATATTATAGTTTATATACGAAGTTATGTTTTAGATTATGTACAAATGGTTTTGCATAGATTGCTGGTAGATAAGCGGTAATCGATTATTTAGACGTAATTAGGCACTTTTTGAAGGAAGTTATATTATAGTTTATATACGAAGTTATGTTTTAGATTATGTACAAATGGTTTTGCATAGATTGCTGGTAGATAAGCGGTAATCGATTATTTAGACGTAATTAGGCACTTTTTGTAGGAAGTTATATTATGGTTTATTATAGTTCATATACGAAGTTATGTTTTAGATTATGTACAAATAGTTTTGCATAGATTGCTGGTAGACAAGCGGTAATCGATCATTTAGACGTAATTAGGCACTTTTTGTAGGAAGTTATATTATAGTTTATATACGAAGTTATGTTTTAGATTATGTACAAATGGTTTTGCATAGATTGCTGGTAGATAAGCGGTAATCGATTATTTAGACGTAATTAGGCACTTTTTGAAGGAAGTTATATTATAGTTTATATACGAAGTTATGTTTTAGATTATGTACAAATGGTTTTGCATAGATTGCTGGTAGATAAGCGGTAATCGATTATTTAGACTTAATTAGGCACTTTTTGTAGGAAGTTATATTATAGTTTATACACGAAGTTATGTTTTAGATTATGTACAAATAGTTTTGCATAGATTGCTGGTAAATAAGCGGTAATCGATTATTTAGATGTAATTAAGCACTTTTTAGGGAGTTTACGTCTGATGCAGCATCAGGTATATTGTTATTCAAGAAAGTGAGCCAATCGCTGTTGCATGTATCAGGGCGCATCGATGCTCTCTGGCACTTTTGCAAGGAGAATACGCGGATAGCAGATGTACGCTCACGGAAAGAGCATATTCGTGGTCAAGAGCTGTTTTAAGAAATATATATTCTTGTTAAGATCTGTTAAATATTCGCTGTAGCCGTGGCGTAGTCGTATCTTTGGTTTTCTCTTTATTTGTTCTAAGCTATTATTTGTCTAGAACTCCCTTTGGTTTTCGAGAATTCGCTGTGAGTTCCAGTGTAACTCACAGCGAATTAGGTAAATCGTTTTCGAGTCAGGTAATTCGTTTTCAATCAGGTAATTCATTATATGCTGGTCCCATCTGGAGGAGTGATTATAGACAAATTGTTGCATCAAATCTTTAAGTAAGTCTTTATGGAAGACGTGTTTTTAGTACAAATTAACGGTTTTGAAATTTCAAGGAAATTGAAAATTCAAGTCTGACGCGTGAAAATTCAGAAGCTTAGCTCCATGACAGAAAATATCACCAAATGCAAACGCCGCCTATACAACTTTAGAATACAACCATATTTCCTTCATACAATCCATCTAAATCTACTTAGACAATAAAGAGATCTTCACGCAGACTGTATATAGTGCCTGAAGACCACTGAATTTTACTGAATTCTATTTTCATTCGCGCAGACTATTTATATTAATAGAAAGATTTTTGAACGTAAAACACTTTTTCTCCATTGCAAACTTTTGTCTCTTCAGGATTGGCAATGATTCATATCCTACAAAGTGATGAGGTTTTTACTTAAAGTTATTAAGTATTATTAAGTATTATTGTGTCAAGTATTATTGCTGCAAACTTGATAAAATGAATTTTTCAAAAAGTTTCAAGAAATATTTTAAATGAATAAATTGTGAACAAAGCTCGTAAAAATATACCAGCTTTTAGTATTTTACTGGTTATAATCAGGTGTTGTTTTATTTGTACTGTCGTCTTAATCTGACGACATAAATGTAGAGATTTTAAATTTCAAATGTGGTGGTAAACGGGTTTTTGGGGTTTGGGTTATTTGAATAAATCGATCTTTGAATAACCCGGAGAATCAGATATTCGAACAATCCTAATTTTTGAAAAATATTTTCAGGATAACCGCATCTGGAATAATTATTTTGAATGTGGTTTTTTCTACTCGACATTCCTATCATTCCTGTCATTAGTTCAATTTGTATCACATACAACTTGATTAAATCGTACTTTGAATAACCCGGAGAATCAGATATTCGATCAATTCTAATGTTTTGAAAAATATTTTCAGGATCACCGCATTTGGAATAATTGTTTTGTATGTTATTTTCTACTTGACTTTCCTTAGATTGTCAATCGTTCAATTTGTGTCACAAGCATCTTGAATAAATAGTACTTTAGTTCAATTTTTATCACAGGCAACTTGAATAAATCGTACTTTGAATAATGCGGAGAATCACATATTCGATGAATACTAATTTTTTAAAAATATTTTCAGGATTAACGGAATTGGAATAATTATTTTGAATGTGCTTTTCTACTCGACTTTCCTTAGATTATCATTAGTTCAATTTGCATCACAAGCAACTTTATATATAGTATATATATATATATATATATGTATATATATACATATATATATATATATACAGGGTGTCCCAAAATCATTGACCTCGGCTTTTATTCCTTAAATATTGATCTTAGACATATATAACAAAATTCAAAGTTGCGTGAAAAATGTACAGAATTTTATGAAATCATTAAAAATTTTCAAGGGATTAAATTTGAAGAAATACAAAATTTAAATTTTTATACGGTCCCCGTACAAAAATATTCCCAATGAGTAAAATGTGCCCCATACACTAATACGGTGATGTATAAAATTTCCATGTTATCATAAAACGTCCCAGAGATATGTTTAAACAAAGTTGATGAGAGAATAATCACAAGTTAAAATGTAAATGTTTACAGCACGAGTGCAAATGACGCAACGCAGAAATGCATCATAGGAAAACAATATCTGCCTCTTATCATTAATGGATCTTTGGTATGGATGGAAAACATTTTGAGCAAGCTTTGTAATCTTTGTGTAAAATTATTATTTCTACGCAGTGTAGATATTTTTGTACCAATAAATATCAAAATTATTATTTATTTATGTAATCATTGTTTTTTTTTCGTAATTTGTGTATGACCCCTGAAACGCGGTCTGCCGACATGATTTTTCCTCTCTGGGAACCTTTGTCGATGCATCGAAAAGTGGTTTAAGTCAGAATTTTTGTCTTTTCATATCTTTGGGGCATTTTATGATAAAATGCTGAAATTTCGTATATCTTCTTATTAGTGTAACTCAAATTTATAATTTTACTCTTTTTACTCAAATTTGTAATTTATTATATATGTCTAAGATGAGTACCTAAGGAATAAAATCCGAGGTAAATGTCTTTGGGACACCCTATATATATATATATATATATATATATATATATATATATATATATATATATATATATATATATAATTCAACTTTGTTATCCAAGTTTTTCTTTTAAAGTATTTTGTTAAAATACTTCAAAAATTTCATTTCTCAGTTGCCAACAGCTTAATTGAGCCGATTTATGTATTTGGCTTATCTGTATTCAAACAAGCTATTTTTATAACAGTGTACATGCATTCAAGTTATCAAACCCCCTTTATACTGTGTATGTACAAACCCTAATATACAAACCCCTTTACTCTCATTATTATGAGAATTATCATCCTTTTTTACAGTAAATAATTCTATGAAATTCTAAAACAATAAATTATTCTAGTTCTAATTATAAGAATGACTAAACATTTTTGTCTATTTTCACCTTTTCTGTTGATGTACCTATCCGTAAAATTTTAGTGGCATGAACATTCTTTCTTGAGTTGTCGTGTCCACATTACACACATACGCACACAAGTACACATACACATACGCACACAAGTACACATACACATATGCAAGTACACATACACATACAATAACACACACACAGAGAAGAGAGAGCGATGGGAGAGGAAAGAGAGTGATAGAGTTAATGAGAGAGACGGCCCTTATTTCAAAGGTGTTCAAAACGGGTACAGGAGCTCTTAACCTTCAAAATCTTGAATTTAAAATAATTGAGGAAAATATAACTTTCTTTATACAATAGTACGGTAAAGTAATTAGCAGCTAGCTATAAAACACGGCTAGAAAATCTTATAAATTTTAGTACTCTTATCTTACTAATAAAGTATGATCTCAAACTTCAAATGGAACAGAAAATTCGCTGATAAATAATATAAATCACTCAGCGCTTCCTTTTCCGCCTGAAAGAACGTCTCACGTCCCCGAATAGAAATGACTGGTTTTAAACGAATGGCGGGTTTTATGATGCCAGATTCCATTTTATACGGATTCGGAAATGAAAATTGCTGCTTTTTCATGACTTGGATTGAAATCAGATGGTATTCTTTGTCTTAAGAGGAAAATCAATGCCACGAAGCACTAAAAAGTCCCATCATATCCTGATGGTGTTCAATTCTCAATCTAAAACATCTTACTTTGGAAGGATGCGAATTTTTCTGAACCCAAAAGATGCGCTTTGGTTCCGTCACTCTTACTGTATTCATTGAAATGAAGTGTTTTGTTTTAGTAACTCAAATTAATTTGTATGCAGTGCATACTTTCATATTTTTTGTTAATTCACATATCTTGTTCTACGACAAACTCCTTAGCAAAATTCATTTCCTTTCTCTTAAAGACCCTATGTCTGTTAGTAATCGATGTTGCGTTTGCATTATGAATCACATTCATCCAAATGCGGTATTAGTTACGTTGGTCAAACAAAAATAGTTCTTAAATTTCGTATTAAGGAACAGGTGGCATATGTTTCTAAGCAAAATGTATGTAAGTCTTTAATTGTTGAACATTCTTGGTGCTCAAATCATATTTTAATTTTTGTATCATTTCCACTCCTAATTTCATTTTAAAGCTGTATTTTCTTAAAAATGTGTGGCTGTTAGCTCTCGCCATTTACTCCACCTACGCCATTGCAACTCGAAGCCGCGTTTCTCTAAGTATCGCCTAACTGAGGAAATCGCATGCAATATTTTGTTTTAGAAGCCTGACTTTTAAAGTCTCTCGATGGGAATTTTAATATAACTTTAACGCTGTGACAGCAAGTTTAGCACTTGCAAGCAATAATATTCGGCACCGGCATCTGTGAAAACTAATATGATGGTGCACTTTACAAACACGTGGTGTACATGAATGGCAGTCCCATAAATCAGCTCCATGACCGGTAACGACCAATGAGATGATGAGAGGTCGGTCACTCCTTCTGGGGCGTTGTACAAATATTAGTCCAGAGAAAAACTCTCAACAATTCGGACTGGACACTTGCGCTTGAAATCTCCATTTGACTTGCTCTTGAACTTTTGAACTGCTGAGACGAAACATCCGTTCGACTTCTTCAAACTTTCATTGTCCTAGGACGCTACTGCTCTAGACTGCACTCAGGGTTTGTCAGCCTGCCGCAGAATAGCTCTGCAAATGTTTCTTCCTTAATTAATATAATGTCTATATATATTTATTCATGTAAATAATAGATATTTATGTATGCAAAAAAGCTCTTAGTCTACAAAATATCAACAAATGTTGGGGATTGTTCCCATTCGCAATTAAACAGAGGATATGGGCATTAATACCGAAAGTCAGGTTTAGCCCACAACAATCAGCGATCTCCTCAAATGTCTTGAATATTTTTCAGTCAAAGCTCCCTTATTGACGATAATTGTTTTTAACACTTTACAACAAAGTTGAAGAGTGTTTATGACTTTGCTCATTCTGTCTGTCTGTCCGTCAGCACGATAACTGCCGTAAAAATAACTTAATCCAAATGAAATTTTAGTATGTTGTTCAGACGGTCTGTAGGACCTATGGGAATATAAATGAATAATATCACCCAATTAGTTTTGGATTGAACCCGGGTTGAAAAAATGATATACATTGAACCCTATGGGACCTAATTTTTCAAACATTTTTTAAGCGGATATAAATTCACAAATTGCTTCGAAAATTTTGGGTAATATTCAAATTGTTCCATAAAATATATTAAAAAAATTTTAGTAAAATATATTCAGTAGTTTTTAAATAAAAATTGAAATAATAATTACACCTCTTATATGAAGCGATCACGTGACCATGCTATGAAAATATCACGTGACCCCCTTCAAAATAATATATGGCATCCATCTTGTCTCAAACTCGTGATTTTTAAAGTTATTTTTAATTCATATGGAGTGCTGTATTCGTCCTCAAACCGCTTTATTTTTGCTTAAATTCTGTGCATCTACATACTGAAACAACGCAATTACAATATATTTGAGTTTAAATGATCATCCAAATTTGACTATTTCTACAACGAAGCCTATTTTTCACTTATGTAAAATGTAAACAGCAAAATATGTAGGATGAGTTGTATAAGAATTGCTGTATTTTTTTAGCGCAAAAGTATTTAGCTCATGGAGTCTGCATTGCTGATATGAATGAAATATTTATTGATTTTACAGAGAGAAGGACGATTTTTTGCGATGAAGTTTTCAGCATAGAGTTTAATTACTTGTAATTCCATGGTCTTAAGTTTTTAAATAAAATAAATTAATTTAATACTGTGATGAATGAAATTATTAGGAAAATATTATGAATGAAATGCTGCTTTTATAGAGAGAGCCAGACGTGTTATTTTTTCTATGACGTCGTTTGAATGAATGTCAGTTGTTTTCGATGAAGTTTTCAAATATAACAAGTTATTGTAGTATTATAATGATTTTAAAAAATATCACTGAGGAATGTATCGCATTTTAGAGATGTTTAATCCAGGCAATTTATATTTTAATGCCGTTATTTGAATGAAGTTCATATTTTTCGATGAAGGTTTAAGTTTTCAAATATAATAAATTAATGTAGTATTGTGATAAGTTTTAAAATATTACTTAGGATTGTATTGCATTTTAGAGATGTTTAAATAAAATTGCATTGAAGTTGGAAAGTGCATTTTTACTTACCCGACAATACATGTTCAAAATCAATGCTTTAAGCATGATTGATCTTTCTTGTTTTCTTCTCTTCTGCTTTGGAATCTCTGGCTTTACTACTTTATATCATGTGCTTTTCCTTCTTAATTTTACGCAGTTACTTTTTTCGTATTAATTCAATAATTCAATTTATTCGATTATGTTCTACATGTGATCCAGAATTTTCGTTATGATCCGAAAGATTTGTTAACGATATTTTCTCTTAAAGCCTCTAAAATCTGCTCGTTCATTCATTTTATGTTCTATTTCTTTCCCTTTTCACTATGCTTTATAAACTTTAATTTTACAATTGTTTTGAACGACTAATGAAACTTCCGAGACCAGTGAATTGCATTTTTACTTTCCCGACAATACATGTTTATGTATAAGGAAAGTATATTGGAATCGTGTCAAAAATCGCAATTCCAGTTTTCGGCAGATCTATACGTTTCGAGCATTCTATAACACAAAAAACTGTTAACTTTTACAGCAAATGCATCACTAACTAGTAATACTAGTTTAATTGCCATGAAAAGTACTTTCGTTTTTCAATAAAAAGAAAATAGTATGATGCTAAGATAAGATGTTAACATCAAATAAATGGTGTGCAAAGGTGAAATGAAATGAAACTTGCCGTGCGTTTAGACACCGATATGATGCCACACAGGGAGATGGAATGATATAAAGGAATATTAAATCTGGTTGAAGGACAAGCTCTATTCTTTTTTATAGATACACACTCTAAATGCAAATTTTTCAAAAGAAATAAATCTTCTAAATTTTTGGTAGTTATTTAAATTTTTCAAAGTATAAATTTCAAAACATTATTTTATTTTTAAAAAATATTTGTAAATTTAGGTTTAAGTTAAAACATACCTTATTGTGACTCTGTGTATCGTTACGAAACGGATCCTCTAGATTCGTGAGTGTTTACACAGGACACAAGAACGAGTCCAAGTTTCTGGATAACCTACGTTTATTTACAAGCACAACGTAAACAGGAACAGTACACAGAAGAACAACACTTAAATGCTTCAGTAATTTCACGAAACAACTGATATTATTCACATAATGTTGTCGAAAGTAACTTTTCTAGTATTTTCGAAACATTGATAAAAATCACAGTCCAATATGGCTCGTATCACGTCAATTCGTCAACTCCGCTCCGACGGAGGGGTGAGTCCTTTTTATAGACTCTCCATAGAAACTTCTGGATATCTCTATATCTCAAAGAATAATCGTTCTATCGAGAAATTTCTGGAACATTCCGGAAGTCGCCAAACGTCACCAAATATCGTAATAAATCGCCAAATATGGTAACCCGTCTTCTAACAGAAATTCTGGAAACCCTGGGTCCGCGTCATCTTCACGTTTTGCTGATGCCAATCACTGTATTTTCTTCGGCTGACATTCGAGATAGCCGAAAGAGGAGGCACCAAAGAGAACATTGCGAGTTCGCAACACTGCGCCTTCTTTAAGACTGCACGTCTCAGGCAGTAGCAATCTACAGTGGTCCAAAAATGGGACCAGTCTGCCGATATGGACGACTTTTCTCTTGGTTGAAGACGATTTCTGGATTTAATAAATGACACTGTTCGTTCTTTACATGATGACGTAGGGTCATTACTAGTTGTGCCGTAGTTTTGGCAAAAATACTGGTCGTCGCTGAGAGTTCAACAGCTACACTTTGTCGACTTCCTGAAATCGTACTTCTTTAGCCTTAGTATCGTACCGGGTCTTCATTTTATCCGTAGCAATGTTGATCCTCTCACGAGCGGAACGATGAACCTCCTCCAACCGTACATACAGATTTTGCACAAATTCACCAGGCGATGAAGGAGCATTTACATGGTCTTCCAAATATTAGGTCACATGCTAATCGTAGGTCCTGTCCAAAGAGCATTTTCAATGGAGAACGCCAGGTCAATTCGTGGACCTCACTTCGATAGGCCAGCAGGAACAACGGTAGGTGACGGTCCCAGTCTTGCTGATGTCTGGATACGAATATGGAGATATGACTAGGTACCGTTGAATCCCTCTGCCATGCCGTCCAATTTAGGATGAAGATGAAAAGTTCGTGTTTTGTTCATTTTGAGTAGTTTGCAGAGTCCCTTAGTATGCCAGAGCTAAAGTTCGCTACCTGGTCAGAATGGATAAGAGAGGGAAACCCGTGACACATATCCAGTTCCGAGTTAAAACTTCACTAATAGTTGTAGACTCTTGGTCAGGGACTGCGTAAGCTTCTAGCTACTTCGTGAAGTAGTCCATTATTACTAGGATGTACTTGTTATAGTCTGCACTTCGTAATAGTGGCCCCAAAACGTCAAGTGCAAATCTCTAGAAAATAGCTCCGACATTGTAACACTGAAGAGGCAGAAGTGTTTTCTTTTTCAGTCCTTTCCAAGCTCCGCATTCCGTGCATTCTTTGCAAAAGAGCTCCATCGAATCTCGCGTTGCACCGGAAGGAGCGTTTACGAACTTTGTTCAGAGTTTAGCTGAAGCCAAACTGTCCTCCAGTGGGGCTGCCATGTATACTTTTTATGTCGTCTTGTCCAACTTTCATCTCGTTTTATCCGACTTTCTTCTCGTCCTGTCCAGCTTTCGTCACGCCTCGTCCGGCTTTAATCAAAGCCATCATTCCGTCTGCACCGGTTTTCATCAAAGTTTTTATGTAGTGGGGTTATCGATATTGCATATGTCATACGTGGCTTATCTGTTACATGATTGGATACGTGGACACGCAGCAGACGCGGTACTCAGTCGGCGGCTAATGCAAGATAGCTTTAAAAGAAAAAAAGCTTTTCCAAAAAGCGACAGGGATAGTTGCCGAAGGTGTCAAGTATTCAATAAAGAAAAAGAAATCACGCATTGTCCTTTAAATAAGTTACAATTAGATAAGTTACAATATTCTTCCAACACCAAGTTCATAAAAAATAGATCCATTTTTCCTTCAAATAATGTAGCATCTACTAAATGTCCTACCAAACTTAAATTCTTTCGCAAGAGCCATACAACAAACGTGACACAGATGCTTTTCTCCCTAACGGAATCTTGAACTCTGTTTTCATTGGGGGTAAGAAATTAGAGGTTTAGGACTACCTCCCAATCTTCGCCATTCTACTCCAGAAGAAGTTTCCCGCCAAAAGAACATGTTCTTAGCACAGCAGTTCGACGATTTTCTGCTTCTCCTTATTTTCAAGATCTTTGCAACTACTTTTAACGACCTCCTAAATGTCCTCGAAATGTGCGAAGAGGAAACGAGGGCTAAAGCTGTTGGGATAATGAGGAAAAACAAACTTTGTGGTTTGTTTGTTAGGTTTCTGAACGATAGCATTCATATGTTTATATATTTTCGGGCAACAATAATGCGAAATCATGTTTAATATGCAGAATTGTACCAAAGAACATTTTTACTTTCCCTGCAATATATGGTAATGTATAAGGAAAGTACTGGAATCGTGTCGAAACTCACAACTCGATTTTTCGAGCAATCTATATGTTTGTGACCTTTAGAACACGAAAACACTATTTTTAGCGTGATATGTGTGGACGTGTGTGTCTGTCTGTCAATCTGTGCAATGCATGTATCCACTGTAGCCAAAAAACTAATTGATCAAATTTCTCAAAATTTGATGGATAAGTCACTTGTGGGTTAAAGGACTGAAAGGTGGCGTTGCGAAATTACGAAAAAACAAAAATATTTCGAAAACGGCTAGTTCTAGTGTAATGGGGTTGGTCTTATCCTTTTCATCGTTAAAAATTACGTATGAAACAATCATTTAATCGATATATTTGAGTATATGTAGCTTTTATTTTAGATTTTGAAGATTTTTGCGGACCATTTCGTAAAAAAAGGCAGTTTCTTTTTTTCCGAATCATACCAAAATCTAATCAGCACCAGAGTACCCACAAGTGACTTATCTATCAAATTTTATAAAATTTGATCTGTTAGTTCTTCAGCTAGAGTGGATACATTCAATTTTTGCGGGCCATTTCGCAAAAAAGGTGGGTTCCTTTATCCCGAATCGTACCAAAGACTAATTTGCACCAGGGTCATACATAAGTAACTTACCTACCAAATTTTATGAAATTTGGTTCATTAGTTTTTGAGTTAGAGTGGATCCAATTCATTGCACAGACTGAAACGCAGACAGATCGACACACACAGACGTCACGCTAAATATTGTTTTTTCGTATTCTATATGTCCCAAAACGTGTAGATCAGTCGAAAACTCGAGTTGTGATTTTCGGCATGATTCCAATACTTTCCCTATACATTACCTTGTATTGCAGGGAAAGTAAAAAAAAATGATAAGGAAGAGCAAATTCAGTGTAATTTTAAATAATTATGTGAGCTATTTTGTGCAATTGAAATTAATGTAATGAATTATTAAATAAATAAATAAATTTGAAAAATAATATATTTGAAAAATTAAAATAAATTTGAAAAATTAAAAAATAAATTTGAGCCTTTATGGAAAGTCATGCGCTGCACACATCAGATGTTTTAATTGTTGCTAAAATGCTGTACTAAAATAACGTCCCTCCATAAAATATGCTCTTGATAGCATCTTAGAGTTATTGCAAGTTAAGAGCTCTTACAAACAGTGACCACAGTTTTCGCCGAAGGGGTCTATTTTGAACTTGTGTTCGTGTGATTCCCGTTGAACATTTCCAATGTTGACAAATGCTGACGGATCTTAAAAGAACAAATGCATTAGTTATATACCACTTTTTTTCCTAATTTAGCAATACTGTTTTTAAAATTCGGAGCAACATTTAGCTATTGGGGTACGGAATCGCATTGGATCAAGGTTGGTTTGAAATTAATCATGGATCAGATCGGTTGTATGTCGATCGATTGATCAAATTGTAGTTTATCAAGTTAATGTCTTGAATCTACCGATTTACCTGTAGTTTGAGATGATCAGATTGGAGTGATTGATTATCATCGAATAGGTAAATTGAGTGCATGTTCCTGGTGGACTTCAATCAAAGTGATTGAAGTCCACCAGCTCGTCATTTCTGCTCGGGGATGTGACCCGGGCCCAGACCATGGAACTATCAATGGGTATCTATTAATAGTTCCATGGATAAGCCGAATCGAAGTATATGGTATTGGACAGGAGTGTTTCATGTTTGCTACTGGCGTGAACAAAGAATAATTAACTTTGTTGTGGTAGACATGAAATCCCATGAATACGCCGAATCGAAGTATCTGGTATTGGCCAGGAGTGTTTCATGTTTGCTATTGGCGTGAACAGAGATTAATAACCTCTGTTGTGGTAAACGTGAAATCGTGGAATGCTTCTGGAGGAAAGCGTGCGGGATTTTTTATATAACTTCGGAACTTTTATAACTTTCATAAGAATTCGGGGAAACAACTTGGACAGAATTTCTATTCCATTTTTTAAAACATCTTGAGCATATATCTAATACTCACAGAACTATGTGGGGTATTCCCAAAGTCGTGTGTGTGAGATGCTGCTCCCAATGCAAATAGCAGTATCCATGACCAATTTCATGCTTATTATGCATTCGTCAAGTAGGATATAAGCCATATATATATGTAACACTGGGATAAAAAATGCTATATGTCACAATTTTACGTATAAGGAGACCAATAAATCGAGTCTTGTCACGAAATCAGCTTCGATCTGTAAAGGGAATTCGGTTGTGAATATTTCGAACAGTTTTAGAATAATGTATCTCGCTGTATGTGCATGTGTATGCGTATATGCTCGCATATGTATAAAAGTATAATTGATGGTTTTCTTTACGACATACACTTGTTTATTTAATAATTATTCTATTCAGTACCCGATGTGGGACACATTTTGTCGCTGCACTTCGGGTACTAAATATACTGGAATTACGAAAAGTGCAAATACTTTGGATGCCAATTTATCCGAACTTGATAGATAAAAATGTACATAATTTTTTCTTGTTTTGTTGGTCCAGATTATGAATATATAGAATAATTTTAATACTTAGGAAATTTTTTAGAAAACACTTAAAGCATCAGTCCGAGCGGGTGATTGTTTAATTTTTCTTACTTTCACTCAAACTTCAAAAGATAGATATAAATAGTAAGCGACAGAAATATGTATTAGCAAATTTAGTTTTTGAATCCAATTTTTTTAAAAGCTAATTTATTGTACCTTATTGATTTAGTTTTCGAGTACTCGTCTTGTCAAGTTGAAGCAGATTGAAAATATTTCGTTTTACAAGTTTGTAATGCTTATATCCCAAAAACTAAAAGTGTTAGCTATGAACAATAAGCAAGAATTTGTAGTTTTTTTTAAGTCTTGCGAATGTATATAATTGGGGTTTCGGATCGAGTGGTTATAGTTTCGATAGCTTTGTTTTTAATCTGGATTTTCCAATAGCTGGGAAAGCTGCAATATTTAAAATATCACGATTGGTGCAGGTCGGTGTCATTACCTACTCCTTGGTGAGATGTGTGTGCAGAAGCACGAGATATTTTATTTCGTTTAAAAAAATTAGAAGGTTAAATAAACTTGGGGATTCTAAAGATGTTTAATGGAGTTCCATCGCTGATTTTTTGGGTGAAAATATACTTAAGTTTGTTGTACAGTAAATTATTTAAACCGAAAGTTTAGATTGAGCGTTGTATTTTTTCTGGGAATTAAAAATAATATTTATGTATTAATGTTTATATGTATATATATTTTTATGCATATATTTTTATTATATTTATATGATTTGTGAGGTTTCTATATATAATATTTAATAAATTATTTTTAAATTAAAAGCAGTTTCAAATTGTTTCTTAATATTATATTTTAAAACCTATAATAAACAGTAAATTATTTATGATTCTGAATGGGTGAGGAAAGATTAAATTGTTTTCCATTTAATTTCTATTCATTTTGTGCAATGTTTCAAATTTGCGATGTATTTTTTTCGATAACATCTATTTTATAACTTTTCAAAAACGCATGTATTTAATGAAAATACTAAATTGCAACTGCTCACTGCAGTATACATGTATAAAAATTTTTCATGCAACGGAATTTTTTATATTCTCTAAATTAACTACGAACATCACACACTAAACCGGGTACAAAGTCAATAATCCACTTTGAATCTGGCTTTAAATTCATCCGTAATAATAAAGGAAGAGTGCTGAACCAGTAGTGGACACTCTTAAGGATTTTCAAAGTTAAGTCATAAAGAAATCTAAGTTATAAAAAAATCATTTCTCAGAAAGAGGCTTTGAAAATTAGATTACACAGTCACTGATTTATTATCATAACATACTTAACGAACACTGTTTAATGACAGTGGAGAATTTTGTTTACAATCTGACTTCCTGCGCTTCACACTATTTTTTGCGAACAACATCATTTTTTGGCACATATATAAATATTTTATCTGGTTATGCAAAACTAGTAGTTAAGCACATTGAAGTGATACAATATTTATGGACGGAGAAACAATTATAATTATCCGAACTTTCCGAATGTAACCAAATTTATTCACCAAATCTCGAAGATGCGAGCCACGGACGAGCCGCCTTGTGACGTCATATTCCGTGCGCGTCAAAATGGGTCGTTTATCCACGAGAGTCAGAAAGGCGAACTTTAATTGCTAATAAAGCATGAAATACAGCTCGGAGATTAAAATTGTTATCCTTTTGCCCGTTTTGCAACATTTCCAATGAAATAAAAAATAAAAAACATGCCGGAATTGTCCATTGTGGAATCGTAACGAAATGTAGTATGAAGGTACGTGTCAGGCAGATATGCAAATGATTAGAAATACAGTGTGATTACGCATTGCGTAATGCCACCAGATGTCGTTGAACTTCGGTCTTCCTGGCGCAGAAAAAAGGTACGCAGAGGCTTTTTGCCTGTACTTATTATTTTGCGGAAGGACGCTTTTTCATTAGGGTTGCCGTTTTGTAGCCATCGAAGACAATATGATCAGCTGTCAGAGTTCGAGACAGGAGGAATCATCGGGATGATGAAAGCCGGTGGTCAACTCGGTCAGTACCTCACCATCTGGACTGACATTACTGTGAGGAGGAGTTGGGACCAGTGGACGAGAGAAATTTCGCATACACGGCAGCCAGGATCAAGACGTCAGACCAATCGCTCGTCAGACCAATAGCCGAGAAGACCGTCAGATCATTCGACAAGCACGCACGGCGCCAAATGTTCGCCATCTGGACGCAGGCAGCACGTTCACTATGGGCCCCTGTGTCTGCCCGGCCCGACTGAAGGGCATTTGTTATCGCGGCGCCCATTACGTATGCTGCAATGACCACACACCGTCGTCTCCGTTTGGAGTAGTGACGCGCTCGACGGGATTGGACTGCAACCAAATGGAACCAGATGGTCTTCGGTCCATCGAGATTCAATCGAGAGATCCGAAGAAGAATCGGAGAATCGAGATTCAATTTGGGCAGTGATGATAACCGTGTACGTGTATGGAGACCCATGGTTAAGGCCTCAATCCTGCCTTCGCTTTACAGCGGCAAACCGCTCAAACAGCTGGTGTGATTGTATGGGGGTGCCCGGTCACCTCTAATATTTATCCACGGAACCATGACAGTCCAGCGGTCCGTTCGTGACAGCCTTCAGCCACATGTGTTGCCACTCAAGTCAGGGTTCCCAAAAAACATTTTTCAACAGGACAATGCTCGTCCACTTACAGCAGAGGTGTCACAAGAATGCCTCCGCCACATTACCACTCTTCTCTGGCCTGCTCGATCCCCAGATTTTTCACCGATCGAGTATGTCTGGGATGACTTGGAACGACAAGTTTGACAGTCTACGAGTTTGATCGAACTAGAGGCGCGCTTACAACTGTGGAATAAAATGACGCAGGAACCATACGGGCCCTGTATTCCTCAATGCCCGTCCGTATCGCATCGTGTATTCAAGCTAAAGATGGCCCAACATGGTACTAGAACCTCCATTCATTTGTAGTTTTTTATGTGATAAATGATCCTGTTGCTTTGATTTTGTAATCAATTATAATATCAACGTTGCACTCACATATATAAAATGTTATTGAATTCTGATATTTCTTGGTGGGCAAAACTTTATGGTAATGAGTGTATTTTAATTCTATGTATTTTTTTCTGCAAATTTATTTAAAAATGCGCTATTTTGTCAAAGCCGGATTCCGCTCGACACGGCGAGACCAGAGAGTTTAACTTTATCCAATTTTTAAATACCCAAGTTCTAAACATACCTCCTGTCGGCGAGTAAAACTCACCGAAGACCTGTCAATCCAAAGAATCCAAAATAAAAACCCTTACCTTGAAGGATTTCTCAACAGCAGCTGAAACACAATTATACAATATCAAGAAACACAGAATACTCAAATAAACACTCTTAATTTTCGTTTTAATTCTCTTCTTTATTTAAAGACCAAATATATGGAGTTACTCAATTACAACAATAGCTGAATCTATATCAGGTCCCAACTTCCACTGGACCGAAACTCTCTAAAATACCTTCGGCTTTTATCCGGAATAATTATTCATTTACATAAACATTAATATCATGATAATTTCTTTAGTAATTAACTAATGGTATGGTCAACCAAGGGAGCCACAACACTCGAGGAATTTTATTAACATTTAAATTATAGCTTAATTACATTGAATTTAGATTTAATAATGATGAAGCCAGAAACATGGGCGAGGAGGTTTCCAAGTCCGACCACTCAGGTCCAGTCGAAGAGCTTGACAGTAACATTTAACTGATCAAAGTCTTACCTCCAGCACACCGAGGTCGCTGAAGACACGATAGGTACATCAACCAAGAATACCCACGGGAAGAAGCATTCCCGTCCGGAAGGAATGTCTGCTCACTCAACGCAGGCAGGCTTCCAGCATTGGCCCGGCATGGGCCAGGTGTCATTCACATTCCGCACAGCTCCCGAAAACCATCAGGATCAGGAGGTCGTTCAATCACTCAAACTGTGGTCGTCCGGCAATCGAAGAAGTTCTCAGCACCGGCAGTCGGCAGGTCCCAGCCATGGCTACACTTTCAACCCACAGCTACGGCAGTTCAACGTTGGGTGTTGAACCCCGAGTTCAACGTGAGTTCGATAAGATGTCAGTCGAGAGAGAGTGCACGCCGAAATCACATTACATCCTCTTTTATGCATTCTGGACGGATTCAGGGCCCAGCCACTCCCGGACCTCCGAAAGGCTTACCTCCAAACTCCTCCAATCAAAAAACTTCGCTCATTCGAATTTCATTCGAGGGTCGTTTTCCAACCAACATTTCTTCAGCAAGGCACGTGTATTAAAAAGTGAAACTCTGCACAATGTACCCGAGGAAGCAGAAAAAACAGACTTCTGTCTCCGCAGGCGAAAATTCGGTGACCTCGAATTAACGGTCGTTTATTCCTAGAGAGAGGGCAATTTATTAATTTATAAAAGAAAATGACTACAATTCTGAGCAGGGAAATAAATGCATTTAAAATTGATAAAAATACATACATATGACAAAAGGGTTCAGGAGCAAAATTAATATAAATATAAAAATATAGAAGTTTAAGAAATAATGTAGATTTACAATTTTACACACAAGTGGCGCGAGATTAAGAATTCCGTCACGACAATTTTTTGATCCTGCCAAAGTTCTAAAATGGATGCCACTCTTTTTCTAAAAATAAAATTCGTAAGACATGATTATAAATTTAAAATTATTAAAACCATATTATAATTAATTTATCAAAAATTAATTCGAATATAGGGTGATATCCGAACATTCGATCGGGTTTAAAATCAATGGAATTTCAGTATTCACTGATTGTAACAATCGTACCAATTTTTTGTAGTCACTCCATTTGTTTGTGAAATATCGCTATTACAGACACACTGACACACACAAAAACATACATATAAACACATGCTCACATATATAAACTCAAAAATTTTCTATTCGAGTTCAGTGATGCTTGAAACATGCTCTTTCCTCAAACACACAAGGTTTCGATCCAACCACAATACTTTCCCTATACATCTTACTCGATATGTATGGGAAGTTATAAACAAGACAGATCAATCATGCATAAAACATTGATTATGAAATACTTTCCAACTGCAGTGCAATTTTATTTAAACATCTCTAAAATGCGATACATTCAGAGGCAATATTTTTAAAATTATCACAATACTACAATAAGTTATATTTGAAAACTTAAAACTTCATCGAAACATATGAACTTCATTCAAATGACGCTATTGAAATATAAATCGTCTGGCTCTCTATTAAAAAGCAATAAATATTTCATTCATACCCTTTATCCTATTCCTTTCAAATATCCCAATACTACAATAATTTATTTTGTAGTATTAACTCAAATATATTGTAATTGCGTTGTTTTAGAATATAGATGCACAGAAATTAGGCAAAACCAAAGCGGTTTTACGACTCAAGATGGATGGCATTGATCATTTAAACACAAAGGTATTGTAACTGCGCTGTTTCAGAATATAGATGCATAGAAATTAAGCAAAAATAAAACGGTTTTAGGACGGGTACAACATTATAAATTAAAAATAGCTTTAAAAATCACGTGACACAAGATGGATGCCATATTGCATTTTGACGTGGGTTACGTGATCTCTTCATATAATGGTCACGTGATCTCTTCATATGATATGGATGTACTCATTATTTTAAATTTTATTTACAAAAATATCGAATATATTTTGCTGAAATTTTTTTATATGTTTCATGGGATAATTTGAATATTTCTTAAAACTTTCGAAGCAATTTGCGAATTTCAAATTCGCTTAAAAAATGTTTGAAAAATTAGGTCCCATAGGGTTCAATGTGTTTCATTTTTTCAACCCGGGTTCAATCCAAAACTAATTTGGAGATATTATTCATTTACATTCCTATATGTCCCACAGCATACTAAACAGCATACGTCTGAACAGCATACTAAAATTTCATTTTGATAAAGTTATTTTTACGGCAATTATAGTGCTAAGGGACAAACAGACAGACAGATAGAATGAACTAAGTCAAACACTTTTCTAATATGTTGCAAAGTGTTAAAAAGCGATAATGTAATCAATAAATATGAGAATTATGCTGATTTTCACTTAAATATCATCGATTTAATTAAAAATTATAACCTTCAACATCATGCCTAATTTGAAATTGTATATGGCTAGATTTATTACTAAATAGCTATATCAAAACACTGATAAAAAATCTGATGTGGGCAACACATGACTTTCCTTATATAATGCAATGAATTTACTATATGACTTTCCTTATATAATGCAATGAATTTACTATATTTATAGTTTAAAAAATGGTATTCCTATAGTAGATACTTATATTCTTTCCAAGATATTGAATTTTCTTCAATTAGTCGTCATTTTCATTGATTTAGCGTCATTTTTATCAATTTGGCGAGATTTTTTTTAATTTGGCAACAATTAAAAATGTCGCCAAGTTGGCGACATTCCACCAGATTTGTCTCCAAAATCTCGCCAAGCGTTATGGACGGAGAAATAAGTTATTTTTACTATTGGATAAATGACTATAGGCGTTCAAATACAAAAGTATTACTCAAAGTATCTTTTCTCATGAATGGAACGAGCTAGATCCACGAGAATGATGTCACCCAATTTATCGCATGGTATTACATATGAAAAGTAAACATGTTTCTCAATAGGAAATAGATTTTTTTTTATTTTATATGACTTTTTGATAATTTTTTTGAAAAATGTGCAATATCTCGAGAACGGATCAAGTTAGCATTCTAAAATTTATGTTAATCGTTTTCGAATGAAAAATTACATAAGAAATGTCTATTTGCGTAACTTTATGAGTGGTTTTGATTTTTTGACGATTTTTTCAAAATTTCATTCGAGAATTTAGGGGGTTCTGAACATTCGATTGCGAATTAAAACATTAGGCTTCCAGTGTTTACGGATTGTGATTTTTGTACCAAATTTGGTTCGAATCGGTCCATTCGTTCGTCAGTTATCGTCTCTACAGACTCACTGACACACACACACACATACACACACATACTTACACACACACACACATACACACACACACACGCACACACACAGACATCACTTCAAAAATGATTGATTCGTGATCAGGGATGCTTGAAACGTGCTCTCCCGTCGAAAACTCGAATTCGAATTTTCGACCCCGTCACAATACTTTACTTATACATTATGTATATAAGGAAAGTAATATAGAAAAGAAATGATTAAACTGGAAAACCTTGTTGCGTTCCCCCGGTTATCAATCAGTTTGGCTAAATTTTTTAATTTGGTGCGTCCTTATTAGGCGCATCTTTCTGGATGTATTGCCGTTAAGAATTACTTGAATTCTTACTCTACAAGATCGTTTTTTATGTAAAATGTACTTTTAAAATATTATCGGTTCTTGAACTTAATAAATAATATGACCCAATTAGTTTTGCATTGAACCGGAGTTGAGAAAATGAAATACATTGAACCCTATGAGACCTAATCTTTCAAACATTTTTAAGTGAATTTAAAATTCACAAATTGCTTCGAAAATTTAGAAAATATTCAAATTATTCCATAAAATATATAAAAGAAATTTTAACAAAATAGATTGGCTAGTTTTTTGAAAAAAAAATTAAAATAACAATTACACTCATATAATATGAAGAGATCAAGTGACCCACTTCGAACTAAAATATGGCATCCAACTTTTTTCCCAGAGTCGAAATCATGATTTTTAAATTTCCTTTAAATTTATATGAAGTTTTGCATCAGTCATTAAACCACTTTATTTTTGCATATTTTCTGTGCATCTATATTCTGCTCCAATGCAATTAAAATATTTTTGAGTTTAAATGATTATCAAACTTTGCTTATTTCTACAATGAAGCCTAATTGTAATGAGTGCAAAATGTAAAAGCATGATAGTAAGTTGAGTTGTATATAATTGCTGAATTTTTTTCACTCAACATTATTTAACTATAGAGTCTGGAATAAAAGTGCATGAATAAAATATTCACTGCTTTTACGTAGAGAGCCAGATAATTTATATTCGGATTACGTGATTTGAATAAAGTTCATTTTTTTAGATGAAGTTTCAAGTTTTCAAGTAACATAATTTATTGCAGTTCTGTGATAATTAAAAAAATATCACTGAATGTATTGCATTATAGATGTTTAAATAAAATAGCATTTCAGTTGGAAAGTCTTTCATAATCAGTGCTTTATGCATAATTGATCTTTCTTGTTCATAAATATTTTAATTTTAATTTTTTTTGTGATGTGCGGCGATAGTTAAGCCCCGAATGAATAACATTATAACAAGTGATGTCCTAATAAATTATGTAAAAAAAAATTATATATGTACTGTCGAGCCATAAGAAAAAATAAAATTTAGACTTAATTTCGTAGGAACAGTCCTTATACTAAATACTTATTATAAAAGTTATTACACTTTTCGTATTTTTCATTGGTATCTTTAGCACCTGCTGAAATAATGATTTGGAGTGAGTCCATCGGTTTGGATGTGAGTCCAGCAAAACGACGGCCAATCATGTCCCATACATGATCGTTGGATGAGAGATCTAGAATTTAACATTATCCCTTCCCCCCTTTTTCACATGTATTACAAATACACATTATTTTAATGTCGAAAAAGAACTCTGAATACAAAAAATAGAAGTGGTCAAATGTGGGGGGGGGGGGACCAAATACGCTATTGATACATGCAGCCCTGGTTGTTCCAAACACTGGGCTGTGCTTATCAATTGATAATATAGGGATTATCCACTTTTCAACCAATAAACTAGAAGTAGATGTCAAATCTTTTTATATAAGTATATAAGCGTCGAGCTAAGAAATTGGCTTATTATCGTCTGTCAAATAGCAACGAGCTAAGCCTTTATTAAATTGCCTTAAATATGAAGTTATTACCTTAAAAAGGAAAGCCTCACTGCATGGTTTAAAATCATCATTAAACGTATAAATAGAGATAGAGAATCCTTTTACCTCCAGAGTTATATTACAAATCTTAATTATTCAACAAAAACCTGAAGAAAATAATAAACTTATACATTAATTCAGCTGGAGTTAATATAATATATAATACACTACACAACACAGAAAATGCAACACCATGAAAGAGTGAATAGAGTGTGGTGATAAAGGACACACAGGCAGAGATGGAATATAGAAGTAATTCCAGAAGGATAATGCAATACAGTAATAGCATAGATAATGTGATCAGAAGGGAGTAAGACCACCTCTGGCAGCTATACAAGCAGTTTCTTTCAAGGAACAGATGCAATGAGCATGTAGATAGTTTCCTGGGGGATGGATGAACATATGCCTTGAACCATCCTATACAGGTCGTTCTCTGTTTGAGGCGGGGGCAGAGCAGTCAAACGACGACCAATCACGTCCCATACATCTCGATGGGTGAGAGATCTGGAAACAGCGGAGGCCACGAAAGCAGCTGGATACTTTGCAAGGTTTGTCTGTTAATGTTTGACTATGCAGTTGCGCGTTATCTTCCTAGAAAAC
This sequence comes from Amaurobius ferox, assembly GCA_951213105.1. Classification (NCBI taxonomy): domain Eukaryota; kingdom Metazoa; phylum Arthropoda; class Arachnida; order Araneae; family Amaurobiidae; genus Amaurobius; species Amaurobius ferox. The sequence goes on from OX578149.1 coordinate 48,740,843, forward strand.
AGCATTCCTCAATCGCGCTGTAAGTAGGGCAGTGTTCGCTTCTGCCTTTACAAGCAGAAGCGAGATTCATCCGTAAATAATACTCGACGCCAATCATTGGTTTAGTTGCGATGACGACGATACCACGACAGACGTGCATCTCTGTGTCGAGCGCTTAATGTCAATCCAGCGACTGTTCGCCGTGCACGCAGCTATAACTCATGCAACCTGTTGCGAATGGTTTGGGCGTCCACAGGGGGAATCGCTGATGGAAGCAGGCTGTTTCGGCTGTCACTTGCCGTTGCGAACATGTCTTGACGAGCCGTTCGGTGAATCTGCCTCTCTGTGCACTCTGTCATGCGCCTGTTCGATCCACACCATCTTTGGCGCGTTTTCTGATGTTCCTGCGTCCATCGTGTCACACATCGCTGGATGATACTCACGTCGTGCCGAACACGTGTGGTAATTGCATGCATCGACAAACTCATGTCAAGCAGCTCCAGGGTACGGTCTTGTTCCCCAGACGTTAACTGCTGTTATACAGCTTGCTGAGGTTTTCGAGTCATCGCTTCTTTACTTTTTCGAAAGTTTGGCTGCTGAAAATTGTAGCTTGATAGCATTAACGAAAGGAGCAGACTGCTGTTCTTTATCACCCGAAACTGGGTACCACGTGATCAGACACGTACGAAAACTTAATCATTTGCATATGATTATATCTCCTACCGGTACTGTGATTTGCATATGGCTACGTTCATTCCTGCATGGTGTTGCACTTTCACTTTAGACGAGTGTACAAAATTAAAAATGAAACATAAAAGCAGTTCAACAATTATTTAATTAAGTAATAAATAATGAAAGGATCAAATCTAACATCAATCAGTTGAATTTAAGGTTCTTTTATGGAGAAAAATTCCATTATGAAGTTAAATATCTTTTCTTTTATTTAAGAATTAAATAAGTATATTTATAAGTATTCTAATAAATTAAAATAAAATTAATCGGAAATAAATTGATTTTTAATCTTCTAAGGAATTTATATTCTTTCTATTATATTTAAATTCTTAAACTAAATGATTGAATGCAGTTTAAGATGCTGCTATACAAATATTTAAATCAAGAATTAGAAATATGAAGAAGAAATATCTGAAAGGCATTCAATTAAGAATATTTTTATTCAATCAATGATTTTTGAGAAACTAGTGATAAATGAATGGAAGAATTTTAATGAGCAATTTAATGAATGCAGTTTTAACTTAATGGTACCTGAACAAGTTAAAAATAAAATTTTGCTGACATAAAATTTCCGAATTCCATGGCGCTTACTTTAAGTCATAAATGACACTTTAACCAACATATTTGTACAGAAATGTAACCTACCTACATTCCTATAAAGCAAATCACCATCTTATCTGGAATACATTTCTTAGCGAGTAAAATGATTATAAAAATTAGTACGTATTAAATTAGTGATATAATTTGATTTAGAAAACATGTGTTGATAGTGCTTAGTAATTCCAATACTTTTTTGATGTGCATATTTCAATTCAATATAAAAATAGCCGACGATCAGGGAGATTACCACACATCGAGGGACAAGCGACAAAGATAGATTTCTGTCGTGAGAAAAAACTTTACCAATTTATATAAACATCACTTGCCTCGAATGACATCATCTTAGTTGCGATTGTTATTGGTTTTTGTATTATGTAGATATATAAACAAGTTGCTATATAAACAAGTTTCTATAAACAATTTTATTTAGATTTTTAAGGCAAAATGAATTGGAAATTTTTGGGAAGTGATGTGCAACTCACATTAATTTTTCCATTTTGGAATATTACTGTCTTTCTATTTTCTTCAAAGAGCCGTGCAGACTTTCGCAGTTATGTATTCTAAATGTGCGATTTGTATAAGGTGAGCGCGCTCAATTTCTCCAGTAAAACATTTCCTATTTTTTAATTTTTAATTTTTTTTAAATATATATTCAGTGAATTTTTAAAATGAATCTGATGATTTGCACATGATTTTTGACAAGTTTACAACATAAGATAATAATTGTTACAACCGGTGAAATTGTCATACACGGTGCATACAACTTCTCAATGATGTGGTGAAATTGAATACCAAGGATATTATATAAGTGTGAGATCAGAAATAGATCTCACACGAAGTGCTGTGTTTGTGGTGAGACTCTTTTATGTCAAATTTATGGTGTCTGAAACGGCAACAATACGTCGAGTCAAAAAGACGCCAGGGTTTACAGCATGTGAACCCAAAGGTCAACTGAAACCATAAATTAGGGGACTCAAGCCAGAAGGGGTCGAACGAACTCTTAAAATAATGTAAAGAACGGCTTTGGATGGAATGCTAGCCAATTCATATGAAGCTTGTTGCGTCACTCTCAATGCTACAAATGAGACCAAAGGGGTGATTGACACCCCCGACAAATGGAGAGAACCACACCCTGTGACCGAAGAAGGACATTGATCAACAAGAGCAGTGACGAATTAATAACGACATAACGACGACTAGAAATGTAGATATTCAAAAATAATGGATAGACATTGATTTGTGCAGAGTTACAGCAGTACAATATGTTCAACGAATTTACGAGTCGGAGCATTACACCAAGAGTTAATGCCGGTAAATGGACGACATATAAATACGGATGCTGACTAAGTGCAAGACAAGTTTGAAGGTATGTGCCTATTGAAAATGATATCTGATCATAACCACCATTTAGGATTTTCCGTACTGGCCACATATATCCCCTCCGCTGAAATAATATAATTAAATATTGTAATTGAATTATTCAAGTATTTATGTTTTTTAATAAGTGTTTTTGTTAAAGTTAAAATGGTGTGATCTACTTAGCATTTTATTAATTAATAATTCCTTTACAGGACTCACGCAAAAGTTAAATAATTGGAGGGTTATTCCAAAACACAACGCACAATAATGATAAATAATGTTAATCATAAGTTAAGTTCCTTTATTTTTAATTAAGTTCCCACATTTGGTTCCGTGACCAGTATCAAATGTGGGTCTCGAATGTGTGGTCCCGTGACCAGGATCATTTCGTATATGACCAGTACAGAAAATCCTAAATAGTGGTTATGACCAGATATCATTTTCAATGGGCACATACCTTCAAACTTGTCTTGCACTTGGTCAGAATCCGTATTTATATGTCGTCCGTTTACCGGCATTAACTCTTGGTGTAATGCTCCGACTCGTAAATTCGTTTAACATATTGTACTGCTGTAACTCTGTACAAATCAATGTCTATCCATTATTTTTGAATATCTACGGAGCACTCTACATTTCTTGTCGTTGTTATGTCGTTATTAAGTCATCACTGCTCTTGTTGATCAGTGTCCTTCTTCGGTCACAGGGTGTGGTTCTCTCCATTTGTCGGGGGTGTCAACCCCCTTTTGCTCTCATTTGTATCATTGAGAGTGGCGCAACAAGCTTCATCTGAATTGGCTAGCATTCCGTCTAATGCCGTTCGTTACATTATTTTAAGAGTTCGTTCGACCCCTTCTGGCTTGAGTCCCCTAATGTACGGTTTCAGTTGACCTTTGGGTTCACATGCTGTAAACCCTGGCGTCTTTTTGACTGGACGTATTGTTGCCGTTTCAGACACCATAAATTTGTACATAAAAGTGTCTCATCACAAACACAGCACTTCGTGTGAGATCTATTTCTGGTCTCACAATAAGGTTATTATTATGGATCACAATAAGGATGCATCACAATAATAATAATAATTATGGATCACAATAATAATAATATTATCACAATAAGGTTAAAATTATGGATGGTAAGGATGGTGACAGAATAATAAATCAAATATATCACAGTATATTGATTCATGATGAAAAATATACGAGCAAGCAAATTATATCATTACATTTATTTTTAAATTTCTATGGTTAAACATCTTCATGAGACTATAACATTTTTTTTACTTTCAATCTTCAGATATACATCAGACATTTCACACCAGCAAATCACCGGCCACACAAATAGCTACTGTAAACCTTCGGGTCAGTCGTGTGGTCTCGGCTTTTAACACCAGCAAATCAACCAAAACAAAGTTGAAAATTTAAAATAATCCTACTTTAAATCAGTTAATTAATTAATTGCAAAAAAATCTAGATGCACATTTAGTTATGCCAAGTTTACAGATCTTTACGACCATTCCATTGACTTGTACAAAAACCATCTCCTATACACACTACACAACTTGCATGCACATACATGTATACAATTTGCAATCTGATTTAGAACAGCGGTTCCCAACCTTTATCCCCTTGAAAACCAGCGTCTGTTTATTTTCTTAAATCGTACCCCCTCCCCCATTTTTTGAATCTAATAAAATTTAATTAATAAAATGTAATGTAATAAAATTTAATTAATATAAAATGTGCGAGATTAAATCCTGTTAGATTTTTCAAAAATTACAAGAACATCATTAGAAAATATATAAAGATACAAATAACTTGCTGTAAAATGAAATGAATAAATAGTTTACTGTACTTTCGTCATTTAAGATTTAAAAATCTTCCATAATGGAACTTCTTGAACTAAACTAATGTTTCAAGAGAGAAGTGCATTTTCCCAAATTAATATAAATTTTACAATGTTGACTATTTTAAAAGAAAATTTTTGATTAAAGTTTGCATTATTCAACCTTAAAAAAAGGAATATAAATAAATTTTGAAAATATAAGTATAAATGTACTTTTAGTCATTTATTTCTTAATAAAAATATCTTTGGTTTAATAAAATAATTTAAATTAGTCATATTCTTCAATACTGAAATTTTTGCATGTATCTGAGGTTGGGAAACACGACTTTAAAATATACATTATATTACGAAAAGAACACTTACTTATTCACATAAAAAAGCTAGCATTGCCTGGAATTTAATATGCAAATCTTTGATTAAAATTCTAGTTGAACTTGTAAGAAGTCTTCGAAAACCAACAAACACTTTAAAAATACACCTGTTTAAAACAAAAAATAAAAAACCCCGCTCACCTGCCGCGCCACCTTGTGCCGCGCGCTGTAAGTAAACTCCATCAGCCGTCACAGATTCTGCTCGTGGCAAAGGGGTGGCACCCCCCCCCCCCGATTGAATACAGTGTTCACTGTTAACGTACAAAATTATAGTTTACAGCAAATATAAAATATTTGTTTTTTTGTCTTCGCAATTAGAAGGAGCTGGTGGAAGCTGATCTTTTTTAATCACAGTAACTCTGCTGTTGATGGCCTTTCGAGATTTTCTATCTGGTTAAGTAGATATGAAGTTCCTATGTCTTGATGAGTAGTCGCTTTTCTTAAGTACATTTGATGTTATTGGAAATCTAATCTCATTGAAACGCCTAATCATCCCCAGTGGCGAAATTGCAAGAAAAGCAGCAGTACTCGTTTATGATAAATAACTAAACACACTGACAATAAAACAAACATCTACGTAAGAGTTTCAAATGCAGATAATCATAACTAGTTCAGCGACATATTAACATTTATGATTCATAAATTCTAAGACGCACTAACCGAGTAAGAAGCAAGATTAACCATGTTCTTTATAATAAAAATGACTACTGGTTACTAATACTTTGAGCTTTTTGTCTGATACGCTGTGAACCGAAGCTCCTCCTCTCTATAAAATGTACACTTATGCCATCTAGTGGGTCATATTCCTCCTCAGGATTTCATTGTGGGTGGCATATTTCTAAACACTGGCAAATATGTGAACACCTACTGTATATGCATGGTGATCGTAATTAAAATATCCAAATTCAAATTTTTCCTTTAGAATTATTATTGACTGGACGTTTTCCAAATTTAGGACTATTCGCTTTAAGTATCTCATATATAATGAATTATTAAAACTTGTACACAATTTTTGTAACCATAGAGGTTTTTTTCATTCGAAAGATGACTTTTAACCGACTTATAAATATTGTGGTTTCTGCATTACTGTCAGCTCGAAGGAGAGATTAAGTCTCTCTCCTTTCTCATTAGGGGTTAGTGATTGACATGATTATGACGTCATAACTGGAGTCTTACTTGGCGTTATAAAGCAATCAACAAAAATCGAAAATTCTGCTCAGTGTCTTTGGCGATCTCATGTATTCCGTTAATTACATTTAAGATCTAGCAGCAATGTAAACCTGTACAAACGGCATGCCAATAATGTCATAGAGAGTATTCGTTTTTTCGCACTAAGAATTTCAATTAAGATCAGTAGAATCAGTTTTGAATGTCTTATCGTTCTTCCACGTAATAACCAATATTTGCACCGATAGAATAGAAAATTTGTTTAGCGTTGTACTTTTGTTTTTGTCTATGGGTACCGATGAAGCCATTCTGTTGATTCATCAATGGATTCTGAGACTATGAACTATCTTCCGCCCTGGATTTATTTATTACTTTCCTTATATACATAATGTAAAGTATTGTGACAGGGTCGAAAATTCGAATTCGAGTTTTCGCCGAAAGAGCACGTTTCAAGAATGATCACGAATCGAGCATTTCACCGGATCACGAATCGAGCATTTTTGAGGGGATGTCTGTGTGTGTGTGTGTGAAAGTGTGTGTGTGTGAAAGTGTGTGTGTGTGTGAAAGTGTGTGTGTGTGTGCCAGTGAAACTGTAAAAACGATATCTCACGAACGAATGGAGCGATACAAATGAAATTTGGTACAAAAATCATAATTCGTAAATACTGGAAGTCTATTGTTTTTAAACACAATAGAAGATTCAGAACCCCCCTAAATTTTCGAGTGAAATTTTGAAAAAATCATAAAAAAATCAAAACCTTTTATAAAGTTACACAAACAGACATTTCTTATGTAATTTTTCTGTAGAAAACGATTGACACAAACTGTAGGACGTTAGCATTATCCGTTCTCGAGCTATTGCACATTTTTCAAATAAATTTATCAAAAAATCAAGTAAAATTAAAAAATATTAACTCCTATTGAGAAACATGTTCACTTTTCATATGTAATATCATGCGATAAATTTGGCGATTTCATTCTCGCGGATCTAACTCGTTCCATTCACGAGAATAGATACTTTGAGTAATACTTTTGTATTTGAACGCCAATAGTCATTTATCTACTGTAAGAATAACTTACTTCTCCGTCCATAACGTTTGGCGAGATCTTGGCAACAAATTTGGCGGAATGTCGCCAACTTGGCGACTTCTTTAAATGTTGCCAAATTAACGAAAATCTCGCCAAATGGATAAAAATGACGCTACATCACTGAAAATAACGACTCATTGAAGAAAATTCAATATCTGGGAAATAATATAAGTATCTACTATAAGAATAACATATTTTCAACTGTAAAAGTAGTAAATTCATTGCATTATATAAGGAAAGTCATGTGCTGCCAACATCATATTTTTTTTTATTTAAAACCAGTTGCATCATAGAACTAACTGACTTATCGGCGACAGGGGTTCACAAAGTGAAGACACAAATCGAGGTTTATTGCAACCATCGCAGATTCTTGTCTATTCTATGATGAAAAACGTTGAAGTATCGCATGATTCTGGACATTTGAGTAGAAAAGTAACTCCATATACTGTAAAATGCTCATATTTCAGAAATGAATCAAGCGCCCCTAATTTCAGGGTCCGTACTTTTATATAGTTAAATATTTCGCTTGCTTCTCTTATGAGTCAGAAATAGTATGTTTGCAAACTTATCCATTTTCTAACTATATTTTAAAATGTCGGCTATATTTTCCAATTTGTAGTAAATATCCTACACAAAAGATTAATACTGACAACCACATAGAAAAAGCACTTTAGAAAATGAGTTGTATATTTTAAGCTTTCTGAGCACATTTATGAATCATAAGTTCAATTTCGGAAACCATTGTGAATCTCTGAAATTCCTTAAACCTGTAATATACTATCAAGGTAAAGTATTACGACGCAATATATAAAATTCGTACGAAAATATTTTGGAAATAAATGCAATGATGTTGTCAGTAGCATATATTCCACACGTATTTCGAATATGATTTATAATTTTCTTGAAAAACGTTATAAATATCTAGGTATGACTGTGAAATAAATAAAATTGATAAATTTTCTTTCTATATACATGAAAAATTATTATTAAAAAAAACTGGTTTCAATTTTCACTATACTAGGATAAATTATTATTGCATTTTCCGAATTTTTTTGAGTTGGGGCATTTAAAAAATTCAAAGTTGCCAATAGAAAATGAAATTGGAGCACCATTTTATTTTGTGTAATTTAATAAGTATTTGTTTTATATAATAATAATTTTAGAGCCTGTCAGAAACAGGGGAACTTACACCCTTAAATACATTCGAAAATAATCGTATTAATAGGAATTTGGCATAGATAGGTTCGATCCTGTGGTTGATACTCCACTCTACGACCCGACCCGCACGACTCACCCGAAAGTTTGTGGTACTTTAGTGTGCAGAAGGGAAGTGGTTGATGTTGATACTATTATAATGCAAAGTTTCAACCTTTTAGATCACTGGGGGCTGCTTTCTTTCGTTCTTTCGACTCAGGCCTTCCGACCCACCAGAAGGTGCAAGATGTATCTTTGCACGGCTGGGACAGTGTCACCTAATTTAGACCGGAACCCAGTAGAGACGGCATCTACAGGGACAGTACCCTCTTTCCCCTGCCACTAACCTCTCCGAAGGACTCTTTGATCCACATACTTAACTTGCCCGTACTCCGTGTAAACACAGGAATAGTTTGGGCAGAGCTAGGAACCGAAATCGGCTCCTCCGAGTGCAAACCTCCTGCTCTAACCACAGGACTATTTATCCAATACTAAGAGTTTCTAAAAAGTGTGCAAAGTTTCACCGTCTTTGATTACTGGATTTTTTTTGAAGGGTCTGGAAATACTTCTATACCCCCTCCCCCTTTTGTTCGCTTGCTGGGGAGAAATAGAAAACCAGGTTACATTTCGTTCTGTCTCGTGATCAGTTAAATGTGCAAAATTTTATGTTTGTTACTGATCAGGGGAGGAGATGTGCACTTTTGGGGAGTCTGAAAATATTTTTCTGAAAACAAAGCTTCATTTTCACCGCCTCTGATGAGAGAAATCGGATATTCAGCTCCATTAGGTTTTACTCCGTAGTCGATACTATAAGTGAGCGAAGATTCTGTCTTCTATGTCTCCCGCGATGGAGAGGGGGGCTTCTGCAGAACCTCAAAATACGACTAAAACTATCTTTAACTCTCCCAGGGGAAATCAGAATTCAGCTTCGTTAGGTTCCGCACAGCAGTCGATATTGAATACGCAGAGATTCAGGTTTCTATATCATAGGGTGCTTCTAGAGTGTCTTGGAAGACATAAACACGTTAGACAATTATTGTATAGATTTTGCCAGACTACTGAAGAACGTAATATCTCAGCGGGGGCTCAAATGACCGATCTAACCGACCCAGTAGAAAATGTATCCATTAACTTATGTGGGGATTTTTTTCTGAGCTTCTTATATGTTTAAAGTGGACCTCTCATTATCTTGCTTTATAATTCACCTGGAAGTGCAGCTTTTAATCTGCACCAACTCGTCATTCCTCTGTTTTTGATACTGGGTAGTTTTCTTTTTTGACACCTCTCAGTGAATTGCTATAGATGCCCATAAGCTGAAATAGCCCTGAGGATAAGGAAGGATGGTTGCATGTGATAGCTCCGTGTTCGATCTGCGACGACGCTCATATCTATCCACTTGGTATGGATACGATAAATCTCCAAATATTCAAAATTCCATCCAAAAGTTGTTGGGGGTGATACTGTGAATGTGGTTGTTACTCTAAGTGTGTTCCGGCCCAAGTTGGGTGGCTCTCTCCCGCCCGTCCAAACAGACATTTTACATCTTTAGATAGGTCAGTCAGTCCCTGTAGTACGACACAGTTATCATTATTTGCACCGTCATCGGAAAATTTCAACTTTGGCAATACTCAGTCTATCTGTGTGATAGATTTTGTATTTTTATTTTCAGTGTTACTTCGCTGCATGTTCCGTTCACTTAACTCATGATACTTATAATCATTACATCTGTAGCTTTCTGATGATTCTCAAATGAAGAACTAAATTTTATGTTAGAATTGCTCACCCATTGCATATGGAAGTATCTTTTGACGTATTTTGCGTTTTTTTTTTTTTTTTTTTTTGAGCTCGTCAGAGCGGAATAGCCAACATGGCAGTAAAAAAACTTGATAAATGCCACCATTTTACGAACATCCCCGAGGCAATTAAGTCCAACCATACAACTGGCAAATTAAGTCCAACCATACAACAGGCAAATTAAGTCCAACCATACAACTGGCAAATTAAGTCCAACCATACAACTGGCAAATTAAGTCCAACCATACAACTGGCAAATTAAGTCCAACCATACAACTGGCAAATTAAGTCCAACCATACAACTGGCAAATTAAGTCCAACCATACAACTGGCAAATTAAGTCCAACCATACAACTGGCAAATTAAGTCCAACCATACAACTGGCAAATTAAGTCCAACCATACAACTGGCAAATTAAGTCCAACCATACAACAGGCAAATTAAGTCCAACCATACAACTGGCATAAGATTTTTGGAGATTGAGTCACAAGGCTCCATCAGTTAAATGTGCTTGAAGGGATTGAATTTGTTGATCTCATTGAAGTTTTCAAATTTATTTCACCTAACATACTTTGTGTCTGCCATTGTAGCTATTGTCTATTCCGTGCTAGTGAGTGCATAAATAGAGCGAAATTAGTGAAAATATCCTTACTTCTTGTAAATCTGTTTATCCAACAGAATGTTCCTGTTTCAGTGATCAATCTGCATGTAAAAAACTTTTACATGGGGGGGAAGCACATGATGGAAATTCTTCCACATGATCCAAGCTCCATGATCCATGATCCATGATTCATGCGGAGTACGATCACGTTAAACATTAGGGGAAGGAGGGTACTGTCCCTATGGATGCCTCCCCCACTGGGTTCCGGTCTAAATTGGGTGGCACTTCCCGACCGTCCAAACAGTTACCTTACACCTTTCTGGTAGGTCGGACGGTCTGGGTTTCAACAACAACAACAACATGATCCAAGCAGGTCAACAGCCCTACCGTGCTGAAAACACCGGTTCTCGTTAGATCATCGAAGTCAAGCAGCATCGGGCGCGGTTAGTACTTGGGTGGGTGACCACCTGGGAACACCGCGTGCTGTTGGCACATTTCGGGAGCGATAGCCCGGTGGTTTGAGCGCTGGATTTGCACGCTGCCACAACTGCCGCCGTGTTCATGCGGAGTACGATCACGTTAAACATGTGGGTTCGTAAGTCCTTCCGAGAGATTGGTGGTAGGGGAAGGAGGGTACGGTCCCTGTGGATGTCTCCCCCACTGGGTTCCGGTCTAAATTGGGTGGCACTTCCCGGTCGTCCAAACGGTTACCTTAGACCTTTCTGGTAGGTCGGACAGCCTGGGTCTCAACAACAACAACATGACCAAAGCAACTCATCTTATTCAGTAAAAGTCCCAGTTTTGTGAAAGTTTACCACAAAACTGGGACAAACTCATCAACTCATTCAGTAAAAGTCCCAGTTTTGTGAAAGTTTACCATATGACCCAAGCAACTGATCTTATTCAGTAAAAGCCCCAGTTCTGTGAAAGTTTACCACATGACCCAAGAAACACATATTATTCAGTAAAAGTCCTGTTTTCCGAAAGTTTAGCCTAAAGAGGAACTAACAAACAGTAGAACGTTTATCATTATGAAAATCAGAGCCAACGTTAGATCATTCGCATTTTGATCGAAATAAATGTGCCTTGAAATAATATTAAAATTGTGTCTAAAACCAAGACATTAACAAATAATCTATCGTTAATTATTGCTGGATGATAAGTCACTACTTTACATTTTCTTCTATTTCCATTATTCAAAAATGCTGTTCATTTTTCGTTTTGGATGACTTTGAATCTTTTTATATCATTGAAAGTTTTAGAAGTCTGATTAATAATTTCTCATTACGAGGTATGGCATGACCATAATCTGTTATGTCTTTTTTCTGCTCCACACGCTGAGTTTATATACCTGAATTTTATTTATTTGCTTAATTTTGCTTTTAGTTTTTACTTATTTGCTCAAGCTTATATTTTCTGAATTTTTCTTTTTGTTCTCGTTTTAGTTTCCTTTCGTCACACTAGATGACGCAACTATACTCTGTTCTGTCACTCAGAAATTTTCTATTTAGCCGATATTCTTTAGGGTTCATTTGAGCACTACACTCAGGCAATTTTTTAACTGAAAAAGATAATCTATAGATTTCTGAAATATATGTTTTTTTTAATTTAATTTGATATGTTTTACGTTGTAATTAGTTCATTAAACTACATGTAGTTAAATATTTATATGCGTTTGCAAATTTGGTCTTTTAAAGTACTACCCTTATTTAGTCAATGTTAGCTAATCTATATAATGAGATATAATTCATATACCCAAATGTTAATGTGAATATTACAAATAATGCAGCCAATCTGCATGGCAATCAATCTAATTTCGAAATGATAACACAATAGTTTGACTATATAAATATTAATTTTGACCAGTAGGTTTCAATGGTGACGCTAATTAACAAACTTCGTGGTTATTTATTTCGATGCTTTTGTACTAATTAATAATGTCATTCGTAGTATATTCTTTAAAAACCATTATAAAATATGGGGTGAAATCAAAGATTTTAGATTTGCATTTATTTCACAAAATAATGATATTTTATATATTTTATCAGTGTAGTTAACTGTGTACTGGCATTTGGATATGGGTGAATTTGCTAATCAGAAAATGATACAATAATGATTTTAATTTCATTGTTTAGTTTATTAAATATTTATTTATTTTATTTATATTATTTTAATTTAATACTTAATTAAATAATTATTTACTTAATTATTTTAATTTAATTATTCAAATAGGAAATGTAATTTATAATAGAAATAGAGTATGTTTGACAAACAGAAAACACACACACACGCATTGTTTGTGTGTGTGTTTTCTGTAGGGAAAACTCGAAATTTCGGACAACCACGAAATTCGTGTTACAGCTGTAGCTAAAAGGCCGGGATGAAAGATTTTGCCCAGTATCTTTTAGAGCTATCTTTCCCAGTATTCCCAGTACCGTTCTATTTCGAGGGCAAGTTATTTCTGTTCAACAAATCTAAACAAAATCACGAAAAATTAAGAAATAATGTATGAACTGAAAGACAGAGTCTACATGAACAATAAATCAAATTATCTGCAAACTCATGGAATCAATGATCTCGAAGCCCCATACATAGTGAATGGGAAAGTAACCTTAGTAAGTTAATTTTTAAATTAACTTACTAGTTAGTTAACTCAGCGGCATGAATGGAACTGCAGATGGGCAAATAAGACATCTTATTGCAAATAATAAATTTAAAGAACAAGAATTTGACAAGGAGATTCTCTAAGGACTACAGAATGTAGGGTTCGAAGTTAAATAAGACTTTTTCAGAAAATGCAAATAATGTACATATCAGTAATGCAAAATATCATTACCACTTTGATGTGTATAACAATGTTCTTTGTTTAACAGTTCAACAATTGTGTAACAAGTATTAAGCGTAGTTAAGCGACGTTTAAAGACACCCACGCAACATAGGAGCCCGTATCGAGCATTTATATATTTGCAGCACCCAGAACAAAACAATTATCTGTACAAAAATTTTATTGAAAAGTAAAAATACTTTACTGTTATTATCTCCAAATTTCCGAAGTATAGTTCATATAATTTCGATATTTTGACATTTTAACTTAACTTGGGTGTTCTAGTGGGTGGGAAATCTGTAATACTTAAAATGTCACGATTATGGCATCGTAAACAGTTTATTTACTCTTTGTGAAATATTGATGCATAAGTACGAAATATTTATTTTTGTTTATAAAATAAGGAGGGTGAACTCGAGGATTCTAAAGATGTTTCGTGATTGCCGAGGTTTGAAGAGAATAGATAAAAATATACGTATTTTAGTGCGTATTTATGTGCCGCTAAGCAAGTTTATAGATTAACTTGAATGTAAAATATCATCAGGTGTATTGTATAAGTTTAATTTCTATACCAAAAAGCAAGTTTGTAAAATAATTTGATATTTTAACGTGAAGTCTATGGACGAAAAATCCAGATGAACTCAGGGCCAAAACAATAAACTTTGAAGTTTTATTTAACAAAATGTTATTCAAGAAAAACAATTTCGGCTCCATCGGACTGGAGCCACCACTGATTTTTTAATCTATCGAATAGTTTCCTATGCTATAAATACCCTTATATAAATATCAAATATTTTCTGCCAATATTAATCTATATGTCAATGTTATTCGAGTCGATAACAACTTGAAAAACGGATTTTCTTGCAGATTTTTATAATAATTTAAAATAAAACTCGATTTTTGGGTGACGAAAACTCACTCATTATTACAAAAATCAAATTATTTAATGTTCGAAATAAAATTCCATATAACTGAATGGAAAACATATGCCACTTTCATTCAAATTTCATGGAAATGCAAACAGCGATCTTCAATCTTTCCCATAGTGAAATCAGCCTACATGTCATAAATATGCTGCTGCACTTGCGATTTTCTAATTAGCTCTTAGCATAAACTGAAATTTCAAATTAACATCTCTGTAATACTGGAAACGCAATTTCCCCATCAACTAATGGTAACAAATAGTTAAAAGTTTTGCAGCCATAATTGTAAGCTCGTTACCATATAGGCGGAAGAAATTACGATGTCACATAATGAAAAGTTAGTTCAGGAGAGGTTCATTTACTTCTCCGAATTACTCGAATTCTAGCTCACAGAAAGGAACATTTATTCCTAACAGAAATTATAACGTACTATATTGTAAATATTTGAACATTTATAAAAAAAAATCATATCGGAAAGTTATAAATTATATTCTGTATCTTTATATTCAAAACAAATTGCATTTATTTTCTTAAGAATTGCTTGGAACAAAGAAATTAATTTGCAAACAAAGAAATTAATAAATCGCTAATAACTGCTGGATGGAAGTCTTGGCACTGGCTTGATTCTAAGTCTGCCTCAATTATCGAAAAGAGTTCTTCAATTTTGATGTGGACAATATCATATGGTTCGGGTATATCAGTCTAAAATTGGAGTGTTATCCCTTTCGGGACGGCGGCATTCCGGAGCTCTCGCGGCCCAAAAGACGAAGCGCTTCGCTTCCGAACTGGTCGAAAAGGACGGCGCATTTTTTGCGCTAAGCTTAACTCTCGAAAAAATTCACTAAAAATTACCTATTCAACACAGAAATCTACTTTTTTCAGGAATAAAAGAAATATTTATGTTCTATTTGATGTATAATTTTCATACAAATCTGAATACAAAATACTCGTTAGTTGCTCCCATTCTTTTATCCGAAATAAACGAATAATTTCACTGCCTCTAAAACCCAAACAAAAAAAAATACTCTCTTATATTCCTATGATTCATCAACGAAATCATAACGCTGAAATAAAAATAAAAACCGAAACTCAATTATAAAATTGTTGATGCTACGAGAATTACTCTGTTTGTTTATATTACAAAATGATTTTCACCGCTACAAATGGAGAAATAATTCATTCGATCCTCTTCTGCCAAGGTCATGCCTCTGCAAAATACATTGAAGTTAGTTCCATGGACAAGTAACGCCATCTAGTACACAAATTAAAACGTTCCGCGTGGTGGCACTTATAGGTGCCACTATCCGCTTGCGGTAAAATTTCTTCTCGCCCGAGGGCGTGCCGTTCGTCCTTGAATGCAAGTTTGCAGCTGGCACGTGGGCGTGCCGATCTTCGCGAAAGGGTTATGGAAAATATAAACACGTATATCTCCGAATCTAATAAAAATGCAACCTCTTTTTACTTGTATTGTCGGAAAAATGGTTGTATTTGTAAATATATAAAAATAATTTCAATATTATAATAAGTTGAACATTTTTTGTCGGGAAGTTGAAAATATTTTATTTGAGTGAGTTTTTCCTTCACATTGTTTATTTTCACTCGAAATGTCTTCAAAATATAATGGATAAATATAAACAATGGAGTTACGCTCAAGACGGCCTTTAAGATGTCCGCCCATAACCCCACAACATCGACAGATTCGTTTGGAGTGGTGTCGTAGCCGAGCATTATGGCTGCCAGAAGACTGGCATCGCATAGTTTTCAGCGATGAATCAGGCTTTAGTCTTTCAACAGATGACCATCGAGTACGTCTGTCGAGGCGCTAGGGCCAGCGGTCTCAATCAGCCTTTGTTTTGCCCTACTCTACCTTTGGGAAAGTTTCGGGTTGTGGATGGGGGTCAACAAATCCTTTCTTAAAATATGGTGTCTGGCGGTAATTGAGAAAATCATTGTTTATGGCTCAGGGGTTTGGGGTAAAAGTATAACTCGGGATAAAACTTCTAAATTAACCTTTTTACAAAGGATCTTGCTCTTAAAGATTTCTTCCGGATTTAGAATATCTTCGAACATTTCTCTTTTTTCAATCGCTGGCATCCCTGCCATCCATTCTGCAATTAACACGTTATATAAAAAATTTATGTTCTGGAACTAAAGCTAAAACTGACCTTTTTCTTATTTCCGCTCCTCCGCCCCCTTCTCTTTTTGACTGTAACTGTCCCCTTTCCAATATCCCTCCCTCCCTCTTCTCGCATTGTAAACATTCCCCTGGCTGATCCGAATAAATTTTCTCCTTTAAATATCTACACCGATGGATTAAAAATGATAACAAAGTTGGTTTTTCCATCTGCATCTTCAAACATGATGATTTGGACAGGATCTTAGCTTTCAAACTAGACAGCGGAAATACAGTTAGTTTTTCAAGCAGAACTCGCTGCTATTAATTTTGCCTTAAATTGGGCTTTAAAAATAATACTAAAGTTAATATATATTCTAACAGACTTTTTCAATTTTTACGTTAAATTCAATTAAAAATAAATCCAAATTCCTCTGTAATGTTAAATCCTCCGCTTCCTCTTCTAAATCTCTTATTGACCTTAAATGGGTTAACGCTCATGTTAATATTGTGGGAAACGAAGTCGCCGACTTCCATGCCAAACTTGCCACTGATAATGGCACCCCTTTAAAAATTCCTCTTCCCTATTATTTCTTGTCAAACTTTTTCAAATCTTACCTTATTAATAATTGGCAAACTTATCTGAATAATTACATCTCTCTCCGAACGCATGACCCCTCTCGGATTCTTAATTATCTTCCAAAAGTAAACCCTAATCTCCAAATTTTTAATAAATATCTCGTTTATTTTTTAAATGGTCATGGTCCGTTTTTAAACTATTTATATTATTTTAAATTTAAAAAATCCTCTAACTGCATCTGTAACTCCTATGGAGACGTTGATCATTTTGTTATCTCCTGTCCCTTTCCTAAAAATTTTCATTTGGTCCAACCCTCTCCTGGTTCCAGGGCAGCTTGGTTTTCCCAACTTAGAAAGAAAAAAAATTTTTATTGATAAACTCAAGAACTGAATTCTCGTTGCTAGAGAAATTTCTGATAAAGTTGAGTAATTCCTTTATATGTGCCCGCTGCTTTCAACTTTTTGTGATCATTGTGCTCCACACTGTTCCACTCGTCTCTGTTTTTGGTGACTGTTCTTGTTACGTGACTGTCTTTGCCGTGTTACTGTATCTTTTATCTATTTGCTCCTGTGGCGGCATTCTTACTGTAAATAATGTATTATGGAAATGGAGTAATTTTCCCCTTGACCTGTGACTACTTTGTAGTTCTGTGATGTAAATAAGTATAAATATAGCATATAACTTTACATATGATACTCAATAACATCTATTACATTCTATAAATACATAAAGTTCATTCATATACTCAAAATGTGCATTACATATATTCAGTAATTACAGAGAGTTCATTTATATATTACTACTGTGTTTTATCCTTGTAACTTTATCATGTCTTCTACAGATATTCCTGTTGCATATTTCTAAACAAATTTATAACTGGTGATACTACGTTGTTATACTACGTCACCAAGGTGATCTCACCTTGTTATGTTTTAGCGTTCTTCGGTCTACTTACTTGTGTCCTTTGGCCTTTTCTTTGTGGTTTTCCTTGTATTGTTGTGTTTCTTGTTTTGTTTTATATTTTCTTACTTTTGTATTTTGTATTTTTTTATATATATTTTTGTTGGTTCTCTCCTCTCTTTTGCCTTATTCCAAATCCTTAATTTTTGATTTTCGGCTTCTGTCTAAATCTAACTTAAATCCTACTCTCCCTACCTCAATCTTGGGAATTTCTTAATTATATATGCTCAACTACAGAATACTCAAAATTTAAAACTTTTAATTTGTATGGCAATAACTCTAATTATGTAAGATTGTCTGTGATAAAAAAATATATATCTTCAGATGTAATTTTGGAAAATAATCTTCAATAAACGCTCTAGGTAGTTGCTCGCTGATCGTAAAGCTCGATCTCCGTAAACCTCTTTTCCCTGCCATCCAAATTGCCGCTCATGTCCGAGTGCAAGTCGGATGGTCTGGGCTTTCGACAGGAAAACAGCCATTACCCCTGGTGTGGGATGCTAACTCTTACGGCAGCAGATCGTCCCTAGTCATCCTGCATACAACTTTAACAGCTCAGTGATATGTTAATGAAATCCTTCGACCGTTTGCCTTACCCTTCATGGCACGTCATTCTGGGGTCATTTTCCACCAAGATAATAAAGCCACGCCACATACGGCTCTCATGTATGTAGACTGTCTCTGCGCTGCTGATACTGTTCCTTGGCCAGCAAGGTCACCAGACCATTCACCAATCGAGCGTGTATGGGACATGCTAGGCCACCAGACTCGGGCACCCCGAAATGTAGCAGATCTAGAGCAACAATTGAGGAATGCCTGGCAGAATATATCGCAGGGTGACATTAGGAAACTTTATCACTCCTTACCTAGACGTATACAAGCATATATTGCCACCAAGGGGTAGTTTCAGAAATTACTGATTTAAAAATTGAATGTGCAATTGTTAACCACTGATGGGTCCCTGTGGCCTTAATTTTGTAACCATTTCATTACCTGTTTATGAGCTATACGCATATTTAACTTCAATAAAAACAGTCACTTTCTTCATGGTGTTTCGCTTCTTTTCTGCAAAAGAGTGTAGTTGTCTCATGCGTAATTTTTGACACTAAACCAAATAATACCAACTCCATTGGTCTAAGATAAACTAGAATTTATTTATTTTTGCTAGCTGGTGATGTCTCATAATGTCATTTGTCGCCAGACGAAAAAAAAATCTTAAAACTGCAAATTGAATAATATTTCAGGTAAATATCACTGTCATTTTGTGCAAATAAATTAAACGCAATAGATTATAAAAGGAGTCAAAAAAATTAATTTGAGATTGTAGCGAAAGACATGGGATGCCCCCATCAGAATTTCTTTGAGTCGTGTATTATTTCATAAGCCGTATTTTCGAAATTAATTTCAAGATCCCCATCTTTCTTCAGATAACTACTTCCTGTCCAATATATCCGGCCGCAGTTTCCCATTCAGCGAATCTCTGTCATTTCCTCTTCTGATCCTCTCTATTTCAGATTTCATTCTTCGGTGCCTTTGAACAATAAATTTTCTTCTTATCTAACCATTCAAAAATGTATTTCACTCGCGTCTTACAAGTTCTTAATTTCTATCTTTACTCTGCAAACAATGCACAGGGAAGATATAATGAGGTTGTATTGTGGTGGTGGTGTGTGTAGGTGTGTGTGGGTGGGGGTGGGGGACCAAAATCCGTCTTTTGGATTTTGGCGGATTTACATAGTTTGAGAAACACTGAATTTGAATCAGATAATTTTACTTTTCATAGTGCAGAATATAGCATAAAAAAAGTACTGTTTTTACGAAAATTTTTGTTTTCCAGAATTTGATGCCAATACTCGTATATGTTTTAGAACATCCTAAACACGTGTTGACTATTTTTAGAGTGATGTCTGTCTGTCTGTTTTCGATTTCTTGTGTACACTTTAGCAGCTACAAATGTTAATGGATTTTCACGAAATTGTATATCAGGCTTAGTTATCAAAAAATCTAGAACTAGATGTAATTCTTTTAAATCCGAGCGAATACTTCGCGAAATTTATTCGAAATTTTATATTTTTTTAATATGGCAGCATAGTACAAAATTTGACATAATCATGTATAAAAAGACTTATTTAAGGCTAAATGAACACGATACTTAATAGTTTCAATAATTGTTGGGAAAAATAGCTGCAATACAATTTTTTTTGCTCGTAAAGTCATTGGACTCCATACGGGGATAAGTAACTTTCCAGAGGTGGAACATTGGCAAGTATGGCCTTTAAAGTGAAGGATAACATACTATTATTGTAATAATTTAGACCCCCCCCCCACGATACCGATTTTTCAAATTTTTCCTTGTAAAATTCGGGAAAAAATTATGAATTCTGGTATGAGAAGGTCGAGTTGAACCCCGGTCCAATTAACTTTAACATGGCTATAAAATATAGTATAGAGAAAAGTATTGTTTTTACGAAATTTTTTAATTTCGAGATTTTGATGCCTTTTTAGGACATGTTTTGACTATTTTAAGAGTGATGCATGTATGTCACTTGTCGTCAGTCTGTGGTCGATATGCATTTTTACGAAATTTTATATTCGGCTTCGTTTTCACTCTAAATATCTCCAAAACTAGTACTTTCAAATTAAAAAAAACATTAAAAAATTTAAAAAATACATACTCCTTGTCACCATCAATTGAAATATATCATATGTATATATATCTTTAAATACTAAATGTAAATGAAAGTTAGATTTAATAGAATAAACATTTAGTTGGTAGTAAGGAACAGCAGTTACTAAGATCAGAAATTAAGAATTATCGTATCAAGAAATTTCATCAGATGCACCTTAATAAGAACCTTGTTACACTTAGCAGGTAAAGCTAGCCTTGATAAAGATAGAAACATTACGTTACTGATAATCAACACATGTGCACAGTAATGATACTTTTGTACTTTCCATACAGTACATGGTAATATATAGGGAAGTATTGGAATAGTGTCAAAATCGCAACTCGAGTTTTCCTCGGATCTACACGTTTCGAGCACCCCTAGAACAAGAAAAAGATATTTTTAGCATGACGCCTGTATTTGTGTGTCTGTTTGCATACCTGTCTGAGTGTCTGTCTGTATGTGTGTCTGTGTATGTAATGTATATATCCACTCAAGCTAAAAATTTACTGACTAAATTTTACAAAGTTTAGTAGATTGTGGGGCACACTAGTGGGTTACCATGGCTCTTCTTAGATTTTGGTACACTTTGGAGAAAAGAAACCTGCAGAATTTGTATGTATCTACTCTAGATAAAAAAAGTAATTGACCAAATTTCATAAAATTTGTAGATAGCTTTCTAGTGGTATACTCTGGTGCCGATTAAATTTTGATGTGATTCGGAAAGGAAAAACCTGCATCTTTTGCGAAATGGCCTGCCAAATTATTGTCATAATCTAAAATAAAAGCTTACGTATGCTAAAATGTATCCATTAAATACTTGTTTTATACGTAATTTAGGACGAAAAATATAATAACACTAACCTCATAATTCTAGACTTAACAAGAGATTTCAAAATATTGTAGTTTTTTATACCTTTTCCACCTAGCCTTTGAAAATACGTTTTAGTTGTCAGGTGAAAACGAAATGAAACTGCAAATTAAGTACAGATTCAAGTAATTATCTATGTTATTTTGACTCAGTTTAAAACTGTAATGAAAGGTAAAAGAAAAAAGAGAAAATTAATTTCAGTCTATGCGTTGCCCACATCACATTTTAAAGTTTGTAATACTGATATCTGAAAATTTAATATTTATGACCAGTGAGTGGTTAATAGTTCTTTGTAGTTCATAATTGGGTTTTGAAACGGATTCGTGTTTTCGAAATAAAATGGCTATAATGTATCCTAAACAAAACAAAGGAGACTGACAGTGACTAATCAATTTATTGATATTTTTTGGAGTATTATTTTTGAAGACTCACGCAATAAGATTTCGGCTTTTTCGGAAAGTAACATCACAGATTTTTCGTATACAATAGGAGAAGACATTAAAAATTCAAGAACTATATGTGTTTTAACGCCAAAATATTGGATATCTTGCATCTTGACATACGACTTTTTCTTTCAATCGTATTCTATTTAAATTACAGCGGATATTCCTAAAACTTTGTTTAGAAAGATTGCATACTTAATTTTTCTCTAGAACATTAGGCTCTATAACTAATTTAAAAATCTGATGTGGGCAGCACATGACTTTCCCTGCAGACTCAAATTCATATTTTTTTTTCTTTAATAATTCATTAAATTGAGTTTAATTGCACAAAATAACACTAAATTTGCATTTTTAATTCAATTTCTGTTTTTATTTGGTAATTTTACATTATTCTAAAAGTGGCATAACTAAATGCGAAAAATCTCAAATATCTCGAGAATGGTTAGTTCTAGAGTAATAGAGTTGTTCTCATTATTTTTCTCATCAAAAATTACGTGTAAAGCAAGCATTTAATTGATATATTTGAACATACGTAGATTTCATAAGATTCTGCGATTTTAGAGGGCATTTTCGTAATAAAAAGGCAGGTTGTTCTTTTCCGAATAATACCAAAATCTAATCAGCACCAGAGTATCCCCCAAGTAACTCATCTATAAAATTCTCTGAAATTTGGTCAACTAAAATTTTAGTTAGAGTGGATGCATGACATTTTTGCGGGCCATTTCGTAAAAAAAAGCAGGTTGTTATTTTCCGATTAAAACCAAAATCTAATCAGCACCAAAGTATCGCACAAGTAACTTATCTACCAAATTTTGTGAAATTTGGTCAATTAGTATTTTAGCTAGAGTGGATAAATGAAATTTGTACGGGCCATTTCGCAAAAAAAAGGTGGATTCTGTTTTTACGAATCGTACCAAAGACTAATCAGCACCAGGGTCATACCCAAGTGACTTACCAACCAAATTTTATGAAATTCGGTCCATTAGTTTTTGAGTTCGAGTGGATACATACATTGCACAGACAGACAGACAGACACACAGACAGACACACAGACAGACAGACACACAGACACACACACAGACGTCACGTTAAAAATGGTTTTTTCGTATTCTAGAGGTCTCTAAACGTGTAGATCCGTCGAAAACTCGAGTTGTGATTTTCGGCATGATTCCAATACTTTCCCTATACATGTACCATACACTTTCCTTACCATGTATTACAGGGAAAGTAAAAATCTGATGTGGGCAGCACATGACTTTCCCTGCAGACTTATATTTACGTTCTCTTTATTTTAATTAAATTTATTTCATTTTAATTCAATTTTCGTTCTCATTCGGCAACCGGACTTATTTTCAAAGGTGGCGTAGAGAAAATACGGAAAACTAAAATATCTCGAGAACGGCTAGTCCTAGTGTAATGGGGTTGGCTCTTATTCTTTTCGTCGTTAAAAATTACGTATTAAACGAGCATTTAATGGATATATTTGAGTATACCTAGTTCTTTAGTTTAGATTTTGATGATTTTTGCGGGCCATTTTGTAAGAAAAGACAGGTTATTTTTTTCCAAGTCGTACTAAAATCTAATCAGCACCAGGGTAAACCACAAGTGACTCATCTACCGAATTTTGTGAAATTCGGTCCAGTAGTGTTTCAGTTGGAGTGGATACAAGCTTTTGCAAGCCATTTCGCAAACAAAGGCGGGTTCTTTTATTCCAAATCGTACGCAAAACTAATCAGCACCAGACTCGCTCACAAGTGACTTACCTAACAAATTTTGTGAAATTCGGTCCATTCGTTTTTCAGTTAGAGTGGATACAAAATCTGCATAGACAGACAGACACACAGACACACACACACAGACGCCACGCTAAAAATGGTATTTTCGTATTCTAGAGGTCTTGAAACGTGTAGATCTGTCGAAAATTCGAGTTGCGACTTTCGACATGATTCCAATACTTTCCCTATACATTACCATGTATTGCAGGGAAAGTAAAAATCTGATGTGGGCAGCACATGACTTTCTCTGCAGATTTATATTAACGTTCTCTTTATTTTAAATAAATTTATGTTACTTTTAATTCAATTTTCGTTCTCATTCGGTTACCGGACTTATTTTCAAAGGTGGCGTAGAGAACATACGAAAAAACTAAAATATCTCGAGAACGGCTAGACCTAATGTAATGGGGTTGGTCTTATTACTTTCTTGGTTAAAAATTAAGTATAAAACAAGCAAAGGCAGGTTAAAAGAAAAAAGGCAGGTTATTTTTTTCCGAGTCGTACTAAAATCTAATCAGCACCAGGGTAACCCACAAGTGACTCACCTACCAAATTTTGTGAAATTCGGTCCAGTAGTTTTTCAGTTAAATTGGATACGAACTTTTGCGGGCCATTTCGCAAAAAAAAGGTGGGTTCTTTTATTTCAAATCGTACTCAAAACTAATCAGCACCAGACTCGCTCACAAGTGACTCACCTACAAAATTTGTGAAATTCGATCCATTAGTTTTTTAGTTAGAGTGGATACAAAATCTGCACAGACAGACAGACAGACAGACAGACAGACACACATACACACAGACAGACACACAGACATAAACACAGACGTCACGCTAAAAATAGTCTTTTCGTATTCTAGAAGTCTGGAAACGTGTAGATCCGTCGAAAACTCGACATGTGATTTTCGGTATGATTCCAATACTTTCCCTGTACATTACCATGTATTGCAGGGAAAGTAAAAATTTGATGTGGCAGCACATGACTTTTTCTGCAGACTTATATGCACGTTCTATTTATTTTAATTAAATTTAATTCACTTTTAATTCAATTTTCGTTCTCATTCCGTAACTGGACTTATTTTCAAAGGTGGCGTAGAGAACATACGAAAAAACTAAAATATCTCGAGAACGGCTAGACCTAATGTAATGGGGTTGGTCTTATTCCTTTCTTGGTTAAAAATTAAGTATAAAACAAGCATTTAATGGATATATTTGGCATACGTAGATTTTCTTTTAGATTTTTTCGATTTTTACGGGCCATTTTGCAAAAAAAGGCAGGTTATTTTTTTCCGAATCATACCAAAATCTAATAAGACCAGGGTGACCCGCAAGCGACTTATCTACCGAATTTTGTGAAAGTCGGGCCATTTGTTTTTCAGCTAGAATGGATACAAGCTTTAGCGGGCCATTTCGCAAAAAAAGACTGGTTCCTTTATCCCGAATCGTACCCCGAACTAATCAGCCACAGACTCGCCCCAAGTGACTTACATATAAAATTTTGTGAAATTCGGTGTATTAGTTTTTTAGTTAGAGAGGATACAAAATCTGCACAGACAGACAGACACACACACAGACGTCACGCTAAATATGGTTTTTTCTTATTCTAAAGGTATTGAAACGTGTAGATCCGTCGAAAACTCGAGTTGCGATTTTCGACATGATTCCAATACCTTCCCTATACATTGTATTGCAGGGAAAGTAAAAAATCTGATGTGGGCAGCACATGACTTTCCCTGCAGACTTATATTCACGTTCTCTTTATTTTAATTACATTTAATTCACTTTTAATTCACTTTTCGTTCTCATTTGATAACTTGACTTCTTTTCAAAGGTGGCGTAGAGAAAATACGAATAACTAAAATATCTCGAGAATGGTTAGTCCTAGTGTAATGGGGTTGATCTTATTCATTTCTTCGTCAAAAATTACGTATTAAACAAGTATTTAAAGGATATATTTGAGCATACGTAGTGATTTATTTTAGATTTTGGCGATTTTTGCGGGCCATTTTCAAAAAAAGGCAGGTTATTTTTTCCGAATCATACCAAAATCTAATCAGCACTAGATTATCACACAGGTAACTTATCTACCGAATTTTGTGAAATTCGGTCCATTAGTTTTTCAGCTAGAGTGGATACAAGCTTTTGCGGGCCATTTCGCAAAAAAAAAGGCGGGTTCTTTTATCCCGAATCGTACCCAAAATTAATCAGCACCAGACTTGCCCACAAGTGATCTACCTACCAAATTTTGTGAAATTCGGTCCATTAGTTTTTTAGTTAGAGTGGATACAAAATCTGCAGAGACAGACACACACACAGACGTCACGCTAAAAATGGTTTTTTTCGCATTCTAGAGGTCTCGAAACGTGTAGATCCTTCGAAAACTCGAGTTGCGATTTTCGGCATGATTCCAATACTTTCCCTACACAGTACCATGTAACGCAGGGAAAGTAAAAATGCTTTAATTATGGTGCACTACTACAGTGGCGACTTGTGAGTTGAAGCAGGTGACTTAGAATAAGCTCTTCTTTACTTAACGTTATTGGCTGAATGGGTTTTATTGTTAGTATTTGGCGAATTTTTCAGTCTCGTTTTTCTAGTCTGCAGGTTTAACTAAAACGTGTCACATGACAAAAACCGAGTCACAGTCTGAAAGTCTATCTTATTTGAAGCATTTCTGAAATTAAAACCACGGATATGAGACCCATCGTTCCAATCGGCTCCTGTAAAATCAGTTTTCATGTTCGGTAAAGATAATTGTGATAAATATACGATATTTTAAGGTGTATGTAAAAGCCTGTAAGAATAATGCATAATGCACCATCCTGGTTGCTGATAAAACTGGTAAGCTATGAATAGCTGCAAAAATGGAAACTAATGGTTTGTGGTCCGTAACAAGATAAAAATGTCGATCAACTAAATATAGTTAGCAATTTTACTCCCCATGCAATACCGAGGGCTATTTTATCTATTTGGGAATTATTTTGTTATGTCTGGAGGTTTAAAGACCTTGGTTTAAAGACCTTGATGCCAACAGTAGTGGTCTATTCGTACCATCTGGCATAATGAGCTTAAGATTGAAGTGACCCCCACTGAAGTTGCATTAATTGTATCACTAAAGGTAATTTGGGATGATAATGCGCTAAAATCCTATCTAATGCAATTTATATTTTTACTGTGGCATATGCTTCCTTGCATGATTTATTCCAGATGAAATTTTGCTCTTTAATAGATTATTCAGTAGGGCAGCTACTGTCGAAATGCTTGAAAAGAACTTTGCATAATAAGTGATTAAAAACAAAATTATTTAATTCGGAAACACTTTTGTGTTCTGGAGTCTTCAAAATTATTTCAACTTTTTCTGTAGTTTCAACCTCCAACCTGTTCAATTATATGCTCACAATATCGAATAGATTTATTGAAAAATCACCTTTCTCTTTATTAACTTTTAAACAATAGTTTTAATCTTTTATCTACTTACTATAGACAGCTTAAATGTTCTTGTTCATTTGTTCCAGATATTTTAATGTCATCTAAACTAACATGAACTCCATCTATCCAAGCTTAAATTTACTCTATGCTTTTTTGCCACACTGCTGGAACAAAGTTATTCCATAATTCAGTTTTTAATATCTAAATAACGCCTATGAGTGTTTATAGTAGCGATGTCGTTCATTTACATTCATTTGACATTTTTCTTCTGACAAATCATTTTTGTTAAAATGTATTCCTCCCGCTAACAATTGCTAAATATCTTCAATTATGGGCAAAGGATATTGGTCGATTTTCAATATGGAATTTATTGTAATACTGTAGTCCCGACAAATTCGTACTCTCCATACTACTGGAATTATAGATGTAATCCAGTTACTTTATGTCATGGGTTCAATATCTACTTTAATCAATTGGTCCAGTTCCTGTTCAATTCGTTATTCTAATGCATATGGTACTTAGGTTTAAAGAAATGTGGTTGAGAATTATTTTGAACTTTTAATCGACATATGAAATTTTGAAAATATTTAATTCCGGAAGTAAATTCGGCCAAATGCTTTTGAAAAAGCGCATTAAGCTTTTCCACACGTGTATCATACGCCAATCTAGCCAAAAATGTTGCAACCAGTCTTTTCTAAACGCAGCAGTCAAGTTTTTCCGAACAAAATTAAAGCATTTGTATTAAGTTGGCTCATATACTGAACCGAAACTGTAGCTTGACTAACGGATTCGATCACGGATTGATCAAAATTACATTTGGATCAATCCATTACGTTTTGATTTGTAAATTAGTTTTCTGAATGCTTTTATGAGGATATAGTTTCTTTAATGATCAGCACGGTTTTATGAGTAAAAGGTTCACTGTCACTAATCTCCTATGTCTCAATTCGTTTGTAATCGATGCCATTAACTCCGGGGGGTAGTTGGATGTTGTCCATACTGATTTTGCTGAGGCTTTTGACTCTGTTGATCATGGAATTCTGATTCTTAAATTGCGGAATATTGGTTTTAGTTTGGATTTGATTTTTCTTTATAATTCTTATTTAACGTCTGGGTTTTCTTGTGTTAATTTTAGTTCTGGGTTAAGTAGGGGGTTTTCGGCTACTTCTGGGGTTCCACAGGGCTCCGTTCTGGGTCCCTTGTTATAATTTTCATTAATGATTTGGCGAATTGTTTTAAAAATTGTTCATTGTATGCGGATGATTTGAAAATTATCAGTCCGATCTTTGATGTTGATTCCTGTGTTAATGTTCAGACTGAGTTGAATGTTCTTTCTAATTGGTGTGTCAGAAATCGTCTTCGTCTCAACGTTGACGAATGTGTGTTATATCCTTCACTCGCCGGCAGGTTCACATTTTATTCTCTTATTGTATTGGCTATTCTGCTTTTGCCCAGAAGCTTTTCTGTTGCTGATCTGGAAGTTATTTATACGTTTGATTTTTCTTTTTCTGCTCACATCTGGGGTGTTTGTGCCAGAGCTTACAGGAAACTGGGTTATATCAAGAGGATTACGCGGGATTTTACTAATATGGATACCATCATCATTCTTTTTAATGCCTTGGTCAGGTCTGGGTTTGAGTATGCATCGGTGATTTGGATGCCTTTTCAAACTGTGTATGCTAATCAGATTGAAATTTTACAAAATAAGTTTTTAAGATATCTCTATTACAAGAAATCTGGTGTGTTCTGCTAATCCCTTTCTGCAGCTTTGCGTCGTGAGAAGTTTGTTGTGAATAGTTTATGTGTTAGAAGGAATTTTATTTTGTTTTATTTTTTACGGATCTCCTCGGTGGTAGTGTTGACTGTTCTTTGCTTCTGGGTGGGATTGGTTTTCCTTTTCCCAGTTTTAATTCTAGGGATAGAAGTTTGTTTACTGAGAGGATTTTTAGAACTGGCGTTGGGAATCAATGTGCTGTAAATAATTACTATTATCTCTGCAAAAGCTTGCCTGATGACTTAGATATTGTTTTTCTTCTCTAACTATATTTAAAAATCATTTATTGTAATTTTTTGTGTATTAATATGTGTATACTATTTTTCTTTTTTCTGCATGGTTCGGGTTTTTACTCTGTGTATTATTTTGCCTGCTGTCACTGGGATTCTTCCTGTAGCATGCTTTTTTTATAAATAAATAAATAAATACGTTCCTATATATTCAAGCAGGACACTGTTGCACATGTATTCAATTCTCACAAATGTTTCCAATTATCAATATTTATATTCAGCAATAATTTCTTTGCGAATCGGGAAGTCGTTCACATTTTTTATTTCAAAAGATACAATTTTCATTATATCGTTTCGTTTGGAATGATATGTTCTAACTAAATGACCCGTTTTAGAACAGATTTTACAACATACTTTGCGTATTTATATTTGTGTGCTAAATGATTCGGATCCAAGTATTGGCATTAGAGCCGCACAAGTATCTCAACAGAATCGGTTTCTTTCTTTAAAGCTGTCATTTTACATAATGCAGAACATTTATTAACTGAAAATGCTATTAACTGAAAATGTTTGATGTATTTCATGCACATCCCGAGTCGCTGCTACTAATCAGAAAGTAGTGGCTTTCGCTAACTAAAAAATTCGATTTTGGATTGTGAGTAGTTTCTTTTGGATGATCCAGTCTTTAAGACTCATTACTAGTTCATCTCTCAACATAATAGATAAGTTAATAACGAAATCACAATTTCTAGAGATATTTTGTAATTCAGAGATACATTTTGAAATGGACTCACCTTTCAACTGGTTTCATTTGTAGAATCTGTAGAATCTGTTATTTCAAGTAGAGCCGGATTTAAATGGTGGGTGAGTAATTTCAAGATTTCAGCATATTGTAGATTAGTAGGTTTCCTTAATGTGACAAGATCCTTAAGTATTCCATAAGTAGGTGATCCTATAGAACATAACAACGCTGCCAATTATTCTTTAATTTATTTTATACGATGTTCCCATCTGTTCAATATACGAAAAAAATTTCATCTATGGCACAATACGTACCAAACTAGCCAGTAGCCATACTCGTCGCCAAAAGTTGTGCTCTTGTGCTTAGGGAAAAGAATAATACCAAGGTTCTTTAATATAAGTTTGGGCACTCAGCCCGATAACCAATCAAAACAGTTTTCTGCTTGAGGACATGGGAATTAAGTTTCGTCATTCCTCCTGTCACGGACCAGAGTAAACTTTTAGAGGAATTTCCAAAACACAAAAAGTTTTGGCATTATTGCAGTTAAAAATTGTTTATTAATTTTGAAGTGGCAATATCCGGGGGTAAACAACTTCCGCAAACATGTTGAATAGCGCTGCGCACACAAAATTAAGTAACGACCAGGGAAATTTAGTAACGCCAGTGGAGTAAGATGACATTGGCAATAAACAAGTTTGGTCCCCCTTCCAGAGAACGAAATGCGCGCATTTTTAAATCCCATGTTGTCATATGCGCAGAACCAAAGAAAAATAATTAAGTCGGTCATACCCAGGATAAACACCCCCTGAAATAATACTATATCTTGAACAAAATCACCTTTATTGGCACACACATTACTTACAAGTACAGACAATTTACAGCTCAGTAGTCTAGTTCAGTCCTGCATAGTAAGCTGACGTCATTTCGGGGACACACTATTGACATGTCACAGAAGTATCCAGATGTAATCAGAACGAATTCATTAAGTGTCTAGCTATAACCAGAGTTAACGAGTAGTTCGCAGCACTTTGGAAGCCTGTAATCAAAATAAATATGTCTGGAGAAATCGAATAAACTTATTGAACTTCACTGAAGTTTTCTTTTACAAAACAAAATTTTATTCGACTCGCTTTCGGCTTCGGCTGTATTATTCGGTTTTGAGCTTTACAAAATTATATCGGCTCGATTAAACTGGAGTCATAGCTGATTTTTTATGATAATTTTGCGTTTTAATGCTTAAGAATCCGTCAATTGTCATTTGCAGGTTATTAATTTTCATTTGCATTTTGATGAGGATTTTGAACGTAAGTCAAACTTATCCGTTCAGTTTAGATTCATAAGTTCCAGAAACGCCAAATATATATATATATATATAAATATATATATATATATATATATATATATATATATATATATATATATATATATATATATATATATATATATATATACACATACATATAAAAATAAGTATATCACGAAAGGAACTCCTATTTAAGTAAAGGAGAAAATAGAAACCTTACAGAGGATGTGGCGCTTAGCAGCTCTGCATCCAGAGTGGCATATAAGGATATAAACAAGAAGAAAAAATAAGCGAGACCAGGAGTGACCATATGATTTACATAGAATGGCAGGGGTGGATTGCGACATCCCTTTCCCGCTTAAAGCAGCTTTTAAGACCCGGGTAACGCTCACGGCACCAATGTAACTCAATTGTCAATCTCCCACATGTGCAAAGACAGAAGCACCCGAACGGACACAAAAGCAAAGATGGAACCAAGCATGGAAGAGATACACCCTACAATCCAACATGAAAACACAACATTTTATAAGGGAAAGTCGCACATTCGCGAAAAGACTTCAAGATGATAGGATCGCAGATATGAATATATATATGATTAAGAATGCTCATTTAGATTCAAACAAAGCACAATTTCTTTCTTTGAAAAAGGAATAGTAATAATGTTGTAAAAAATATCTAGGGTAATTTCTTTTTAATGCATCATTTATTATTTTATTACATTCATAAATGCAGTCTTTTTTAAAAGTACTGTAGTTTCTGTTTCTTCTGAAGTATCCGATAATAATATTTCTGAATATATTTTTAGTGAGGTTTGAATTCCAATCAATAATATTATTAATTTTGATATTGTATGAATTTCTCTTGTCGTGCATGGTTGTATAAATTCCATACTGTTGGTGTTTTCTTATTGACAAATCCAGGAAGTCTGTCGATCCATCCTCATTGATCGGGTTTTCAATTAAGTCTAATTCTTTTGGGTAGAATGCAAAATCTATGTCAGGGGTGTTTGCATAATCCCCTTATATCACATCGTCAACATAACGGAAATAAGGTATTTCCGATAATATATGGGTTCATCTTTCATATTTGGATAGATAAATATCCGCCAATATTGATGAGCATGCACCACCCATGGGTATGCCCTTGACTTGTTTGTAGTAATGCGTACCGACATATAGTATGTTTTCATTCAAAACCAACTCAATCAAATCCAAATATCTTCTGAGAGTTATATATGGTTTTAAATTGTATTCCTCATGTAATTCTTTCAAGATCATTTGTAGGTTTGTTAAATCGATGTTATTAAACAGATCCCGGAAATCGTAGCTTCTGAAGTTCAAATCTTTATGGCAAAATTTCAGTCGGTCTATCAATTCCTTTCCGTTTTTTAACATTATGGAGTTTTGCCTCCTAATATCAGTCATAACACATTGGAGTAATTTCAGAAGTTTTTTATTTGCTTGTTCCAGGTATGATCCGCATCCCACTGTTACAGTTCAGAATTTGACTGGTTTTTTGTGTAACTTGGGAATGAGATTATAGTATTATCGGATTATTATTATCGAATATTATTATCGGATACTTCAGAAGAAGCAAAAACTACAGTACTTTTAAAAAAGACTGCATTTATGAATGTAATCTATATAAATAAAATTGAAAATCTGTCTGTCTGTCTGTCTGTCTGTCTGTCTGTCTGTCTGTTTGTCCCATCATCACGGGAGAACGGCTGAACCGAATTTGATGAAATTTTGTGGGTAGCCTAGAAATAGCCCCACTTAAAATTTAGTCTATGGTTGGAATTTCTACGATCAGTGGTTCTCGAGATATTTGTAAAAAACGAAACTTTCGTTTGTCTCATCATCACGAGAGAACGGCCGAACCGAATTTAATGAAATTTTGTGGGTGGCCTTGAAATAGCCCCCCATAAATTTTGCCCAAGTTTTAAGTTTCTAAGACCAGGGGTTGTCGAGATATTAATGAAAAACGGAACTTTTTTATAGGAGTTCTATTCTCCAACTCCGTGGTTTATCCAAACGGAAAGGATAAAAATCGTTTGTTTAAAGCGTCAAAGGGAATTAAAACTTTATTTTTGAGTTTGATGCAAGATTTTTGCATTAAATAGTCACTATCTGAAAGCATGAATTGTTTGAAACATGAATTTAAATGGAAAAATCTACCTCCATGTATTTCACAAGCTTTTACTCAACGATTAGAAGTATAAAGAAATTAAAATGGTTATTTAATTTCGCATTTTATGAGGAAGATTCTATCTTATACCATGTTGCTCGGCAAAGGAATGGAATTAAATGTGTTTGTTAATGATTATTATTATTTTTTCTATTTGTATAATAAATAAATGGATGTAAAAATATATTTTATAAATGAACGGTTTGATTGTTCTTTTAATTATATATATTGCGGACTGCGTACATTACTTTTATTTATTTTAGCAAAGAGGTTTCAAGTTCATATATTGTGTTTAGCTAATAAACTCATAATAAATGAACGGTTTGATTGTTCTTTTAATAATATATATTGCGAACTGCGTACATCACACTTTTATTTATTTTAGCAAAGAGGTTTCAAAGCTCATATATTGTGGTTAGCTAATAAACTCATATATTGTGTTTACCTAATAAATTCATTTAGCCGATTGTTGAAGCAGAAAAAGAGTAGAACGGATGTATGTATCTTCTAATACAATTTTAGTGTTTTCATTTAGTATATATACAGACGGGATATGGATATTTTATTCTTCAGATCTGTAAATTTAGAGCTACGAATTTAGCGGAATATCTCTAAATAACTTGGTAACTTTTCTTAAACTTTACCAAATTAGAGGAAATATCTCCAAATTGATAAAAATGACCCAAATCAATGAAATTGAATTTGTTTTTTTAGAATAGAGTACTGAAATGATGTTTCTGTAGCATTTGTCGGTCAGTCCATCCATCCTACTTAGTAACGCATTTAACTAATTTTTTTAATATCACTAAAAAGATAAAAATATTTGTAAATCCATAAAAATATCATGGAGACGAAAATGTCGCCAAACCTTCCATGAAGATCACATTATTCAGACGACATGATTTCCATCAATTTATTTGAAGCAGATGATATCATGTCGCTTAGCAACGGATCCAATGTGTTATGTGTCATACGATTTTTATTAAATCTAATAAAAATATGTATATAAAATAAATTTCATTGACATTGCATTTTTGACTGGATAATATCAATTACGGTCTTCAGGTTTAAACATCATTATTATTGATATTTCGGGGACAGTTGATTCAGGAATTATTGATATTTTCAAATTATTAGGCCATTGTTTCATTATGACGAAAATTGTTGAAACTCATATATAGTACGTTGTACAAGTAATCTTCTACAAATGCACGGGTATATCTTCTAATCTACGAGAATATAAGTAGTACAGGTATATTGGCAAAATTTTTATATATGTTGGCATATATTGGAATCAATTACGACCTTCTGGTATTAAGATTACGGGGATTTTTGATACTTTCAATTTATTACGTCATCTTTTTTATTTTGGTAAATATTTTTAAGACTCATATTACAATATGTTTAAGCTTCTACTAACACACTGGCATATTTTCTAATTTGCAACAATATAAGTAGTACGTGGTTGCATATATTGATTCAATTATTCTTTTGTGTGTGAATTTGTTTACAAAAGGGGCCAGGATATTTTATTCTTCAGATTTGCCCGTGAAGATAATTTTGCATAGTGAGAACAGATATTCTTAAACTTCTCTTTATGAGCAATAAATTTAATATTTTAACAGAATTT
Source organism: Amaurobius ferox (assembly GCA_951213105.1). NCBI lineage: Eukaryota > Metazoa > Arthropoda > Arachnida > Araneae > Amaurobiidae > Amaurobius > Amaurobius ferox. The sequence goes on from OX578149.1 coordinate 48,776,018, forward strand.
GCACATGATTGCGAATTATAAATTTCTTTATTTTATATACTCCGTACGAAGAACGGGTATGCTGCTAGTAAAATAATAAATGATGCAATAAAAAGAAATTACCCTAGATATTTTTTACAACATTATTACTATTCCTTTTTCAAAGAAAGAAATTGTGCTTTGTTTGAATCTAAATGAGCATTCTTAATCTATATAAATAAAAATGAAAATCTGTCTGTCTGTCTGTCTGTCTGTCTGTCTGTCTGTCTGTCTGTCTGTCTGTCTGTTTGTCACACCATCACGGGAGAACGGCTGAACCGAATTTGATGAAATTTTGTGGGTAGCCCAGAAATAGCCCCACTTAAAATTATATCCGTGTTTTGAGTTTCTACGACCAGTGGTTCTCGAGATATTAGTAAAAAACGAAATTTTCGTTTGTCTCATCATCACGGAAAAACGGCTGAACCGAATTTAATGAAATTTGGTGAATAGCCTTGAAATATTCCCCCATAAATTTTGTCCAAGTTTCGAGTTTCTAAGACCAGGGGTTGCCGAGATTTTAATGAAAAACGGAACTTTTTCCTAGGAGTTCTACTCCCTAACTCCGTGGTTTATCCAAACGAAAAGCTTGAAAATCGTTTGAAAGTGAATTAAAATTTAATCTCTGAGTTTGATGGGAGATTTTTTGCGTTAATTAGTCACTTTCTGAAAACATGAATTGTTTGAAACATGATTTACAGGGGAAATCTATCTCCATGGTTCATGGTTTATTTAAAACACGCTTTTACGGAACAATGAGAAGTATAGAGAAATCAAAATCGTTATTTAATTTCGCAGTTTATGTTATAAGACATGACATATTTAACATGTTATAAGATTCTATCTTATATCATGTTACTCAGAAACGCAATTAAATTAAATCTGTCTGTTAATTTTAATAATTACTAGCAGCATACCCGTTCTTCGTACGGAGTATATAATATAAAGAAACTTGAATATCATAATCATGCCCAAATTCTTATAGTATACTAAATGACATGTTCAATCGAAATATTCTGTTAAAATATTTAATATAATGCTCCTAAAAAGAAGTTTAAGAATCTCTGTTCTCGCTATATAAAATTATCTTCATGGACATATCTGAAGAATGAAACATCTTGGACCCCTTATGTAAGCAAATATAAAAAAAAATATGGAATTGAATCAATATATGCAAAATAAAAGCGTTAAAATTGTATGGGACCCGTACTAATTATATACGCGAATATTAGAAAATATAACCTGTATTAGTAGATTACATGTATAAATTGAAAATACCAATAAACCCGTAATCTTTAAATCTGAAGACAGTCATTTATTCCAATATATGTCAAAATTAAAGTGCTAAAATTATATGGGAAGATATACACGTACTACTTATAATGTCCGATTATTAGTAGAATATTACCCGTTTTTCAATATGAGTCTCAAATGTTTTTTGGTAAAATACAACAGACGACGTAATAAATTGAATATATAATTAATCCCCGTAATCGTCATACCAGAAGACTGTACTTGATTCCAATATATATGCCAATATATGTCAAAATATATGCCAATATACCTGTACTACTTATATTCTCGTAGGTTAGAAGATATACCCGTGCATTTCTAGAAGATTACGCGTGCAACGTACAATATGCGTGTGTCAGCAATTTTTGCCGCAATAAAACAATGGCGTAATAACTTAAAAATATCAATAATCACTGAATCAATAATTCCGGAAAATATCAATAATAATAATGTTTAAAGCTGAAGAGTATAATTGATATTATCCAGTCCAAAATGAAATGGCAATGAAATTTATTTTATATACATATCTTCATTATTCAAATCGGAAAGGATTTAATAAAAATCGTCTGCCGCATAAACACATTGGATTTAAATCCGTTGTTAACGACATGATATCATTTGCTTCAAATAAATTGGTAGAAAAAATATCGTCTAAATAGTTATATTTCTATGGAACATTTGGCGACAGTTTCGTCAAATTAGCGACATTTTAAAAAATCGCCAAATTTATCGCCAAGTGGGACTGTAGAACTGACAGTTCCACTTTGCGACAAATTGACGAAATATCATCACAATACTATCCCCTAACAAAAAACAATTAATATCATTTATGTAGCGCAATTTTATCAATTTCAAGATATTTTTATAGATTTGAAAACATTTTTATCAATTTGGTGACATTTTAAAAATTCGCTAAATGTATTACTAAGTAGGATGGTTGGTCTGACAGATAAATGCTAACCAAACATCATTTCAGTACTCTCTTCTAACAAAACAAAAAAAAATTTCATTGATATGTAGAAGACCCAAGCCATACGACCAACCCGAAGGTTCGTGGCAGCTGTTTGTGTGTCGTTTATATCAATTTGGCGACATTTCCGTCAATTTGGCAAAGTTTAAGAAAAGTTGTCAAATTAGCGATATCCCTCCAAATTCGTAGCTTTGAATTTGCAGATCTGAATGAAACTTTCTTATCCCGTTTCAATATACTAAATGAAAACACTACAATTGTATTAGAAGTTATACCCGCTCTACTCTTTTTCTGTTTCAACAATCGGCTATATGAATCTATTGGCTAAACACAATATATGAGTTTAGTAGCTAAATACGATATAAGCTTGAAAACTCTTTGCCAAAATAAATGAAATTGATGTACGCAGTCAGCAATTAATATAATTAAAAGAAAAATCAAACCGTCCATTCATAAGATATACTTTTATATCCATTTATCCATTTATTTATTATTTAAATCGAAAAAAAATAATAAAAACATTAACAAACACATTTAATTTAATTGCGATGCCGAGCAACATGATATATCCTCCTAAAATGTTAAAATTTATTAACCACTAACAGCACACCCGTTATTCGTACGGAGTGTATAATTTAAAGAAACTTAAAGTTCGCAATCATGTGCAAATTCTGTTAAAATATTAAATTTATTGCTCCTAAAGAGAAGTTTAAGAATATATGTTCTCACTATGCAAAATTATCTTCACGATCAGATCTGAAGAATAAAACATCCTGCCCCCTTTTGTAAGCAAATTTACAGAAGAAAAAATAGGAATTGAATGGATATATGCAACCCCGTACTAAGTATATTGTCGCAGATCAGAAAATATGCCAATGTGTTAGTAGAAGATTATCCGTATTACAATATGCGTCTCAAAAATATTTGCCAAAATAAAAGAGATGACGTAATAAATTGAAAACATCAATAATATCCGTACTCTTTATACCAGAAGGTCGTAATTGATTCCAATATATGCCAATATATATCAAAACATATGTCAATATACCTGTACTACTTATATTCTCGTAGATTAAAAGATATACACGTGTATTTGTAGAAGATTCGTACAACATACAATATATGAGTTTAAACAATTTTTGTCATAATAAAATAATTGCATAATAACTTGAAAATATCAATAATCCTTGAATCAATAATCCCCGAAAATATAAATAATAATAATTTTTAAACCTGAAGACCGTAATTGATATTATCCAGTCGAAAATGCTATAAGAAAAATCAAATCGTTCTTTTCTAAAATATATTTTTATATCCATTTATTTATTATTCAAATCGAAAAAATAATTATTAAAATTAACAGACAGATTTAATTTAATTGCGTTTCTGAGTAACATGATATAAGATAGAATCTTATAACATGTTAAATATGTCATGTCTTATAACATAAACTGCGAAATTAAATAACGATTTTGATTTCTCTATACTTCTCATTGTTCCGTAAAAGCTTGTTTTAAATAAACCATGAACCATGGAGATAGATTTCCCCTTTAAATCATGTTTCCAACAATTCATGTTTTCAGAAAGTGACTAATTAACGCAAAAAATCTCCCATCAAACTCAGAGATTAAATTTTAATTCACTTTCAAACGATTTTCAAGCTTTTCGTTTGGATAAACCACGGAGTTAGGGAGTAGAACTCCTAGGAAAAAGTTCCGTTTTTCATTAATATCTCGACAACCCCAGTTCTTAGAAACTCGAAACTTGGACAAAATTTATGGGGGGATATTTCAAGGCTATTCACCAAATTTCATTAAATTCGGTTCAGCCGTTTTTCCGTGACGATGAGACAAACGAAAATTTCGTTTTTTACTAATATCTCGAGAACCACTGGTCGTAGAAACTCAAAACACGGATATAATTTTAAGTGGGGCTATTTCTGGGCTACCCACAAAATTTCATCAAATTCGGTTCAGCCGTTCTCCCGTGATGATGGGACAAACAGACAGACAGACAGACAGACAGACAGACAGACAGACAGACAGACAGATTTTCATTTTTATTTATATAGATTTTTGGATTTGAATAATAAATAAATGGATATAAAAATATATTTTAGAAAAGAACGATTTGATTTTTCTTATAGCATTTTTGACTGGATAATATCAATTACGGTCTTCAGGTTTAAAAATTATTATTATTTATATTTTCGGGGATTATTGATTCAAGGATTATTGATATTTTCAAGTTATTATGCAAGTATTTTATTATGACAAAAATTGTTTAAACTCATATATTGTATGTTGTACGAATCTTCTACAAATACACGTGTATATCTTTTAATCTACGAGAATATAAGTAGTACAGGTATATTGACATATGTTTTGATATATATTGGCATATATTGGAATCAATTACGACCTTCTGGTATAAAGAGTACGGATATTATTGATTTTTTCAATTTATTACGTCATCTCTTTTATTTTGGCAAATATTTTTGAGACGCATATTGTAATACGGGTAATCTTCTACTAACACATTGGCATATTTTCTGATCTGCGACAATATAATTAGTACGGGGTTGCATATATTCATTCAATTCCTATTTTTTCTTCTGTAAATTTGCTTACAAAAGGGGGCAGGATGTTTTATTCTTCAGATCTGATCGTGAAGATAATTTTGCATAGTGAGAACATATATTCTTAATCTTCTCTTTAGGAGCAATAAATTTAATATTTTAACAGAATTTGCACATGATTGCGAACTTTAAGTTTCTTTAAATTATACACTCCGTACGAATAACGGGTGTGCTGTTAGTGGTTAATAAATTTTAACATTTTAGGAGGATATATGATGTTGCTCGGCATCGCAATTAAATTAAATGTGTTTGTTAATGTTTTTATTATTTTTTTTCGATTTAAATAATAAATAAATGGATAAATGGATATTAAAGTATATCTTATGAATGGACGGTTTGATTTTTCTTTTAATTATATTAATTGCTGACTGCGTACATCAATTGCATTTATTTTGGCAAAGAGTTTTCAAGCTTATATCGTATTTAGCTACTAAACTCATATATTGTGTTTAGCCAATAAATTCATATAGCCGATTGTTGAAACAGAAAAAGAGTAGAGCGGGTATATCTTCTAATACAATTGTAGTGTTTTCATTTAGTATATTGAAACGGGATAAGAATGTTTCATTCAGATCTGCAAATTCAAAGCTACGAATTTGGAGGGATATCGCTAATTTGACAACTTTTCTTAAACTTTGCCAAATTGACGGAAATGTCGCCAAATTGATATAAACGACACACAAACAGCTGCCCCTTCCCGGCCGTCCAAATAGTTGCTCTTAGTCCTCTGGACGAGTCGGACGGTCTGGGTCTTCAACACAAACAGCTGCCATAAAACTTCGGGTTGGTCGTGTGGCTTGGGTCTTTTACATATCAATGAAATTTTTTTTTGTTTTGTTAGAAGAGAGTACTGAAATGATGTTTGGTTAGCATTTATCTGTCAGACCAACCATCCTACTTAGTAATACATTTAGCGAATTTTTAAAATGTCACCAAATTGATAAAAATGTTTTCAAATCTATAAAAATATCTTGAAATTGATAAAATTGCGCTACATAAATGATATTAATTGTTTTTTGTTAGGGGATAGTATTGTGATGATATTTCGTCAATTTGTCGCAAAGTGGAACTGTCAGTTCTACAGTCCCACTTGGCGATAAATTTGGCGATTTTTTAAAATGTCGCTAATTTGACGAAACTGTCGCCAAATGTTCCATAGAAATATAACTATTTAGACGATATTTTTTCTACCAATTTATTTGAAGCAAATGATATCATGTCGCTTAGCAACGGATTTAAATCCAATGTGTTTATGCGGCAGACGATTTTTATTAAATCCCTTCCGATTTGAATAATGAAGATATGTATATAAAATAAATTTCATTGCCATTTCATTTTGGACTGGATAATATCAATTATACTCTTCAGGTTTAAACATTATTATTATTGATATTTTCCGGAATTATTGATTCAGGGATTATTGATATTTTTAAGTTATTACGCCATTGTTTTATTGCGGCAAAAATTGCTGACACACGCATATTGTACGTTGTACGAGTAATCTTCTAGGAATGCACGGGTATATATTCTAACCTACGAGAATATAAGTAGTACAGGTATATTGGCATATATTTTGACATATATAGGCATATATATTGGAATCAAGTACAGTCTTCTGGTATGAAGATTAAGGGGATTAATTATATATTCAATTTATTACGTCGTCTGTTGTATTTTACCAAAAAACATTTGAGACTCATATTGCAAAACGGTAATCTTCTACTAATAATCGGACATTATAAGTAGTACGTGTATATCTTCCCATATAATTTTAGCACTTGAACATACTTTTTGACATATATTGGAATAAATGACTGTCTTCAGATTTAAAGATTACGGGTTTATTGGTATTTTCAATTTATACATGTAATCTACTAATACAGGTTATATTTTCTAATATTCGCGTATATAATTAGTACGGGTCCCATACAATTTTGACGCTTTTATTTTGCATATATTGATTCAATTTCATATTTTTTTTTATATTTGCTTACATAAGGGGTCCAAGATGTTTTATTCTTCAGATATGTCCATGAAGATAATTTTATATAGCGAGAACAGAGATTCTTAAACTTCTTTTTAGGAGCATTATATTAAATATTTTAACAGAATATTTTGGTTAAACATGTCATTTAGTATACTATAAGAATTTGGGCATGATTATAAATTTCAAGTTTCTTTATATTATATACTCCGTACGAAGAACGGGTATGCTGCTAGTCTATATAAATAAAAATGAAAATATGTCTGTCTGTCTGTCTGTCTGTCTGTTTGTCACACCATCACGGGAGAACGGCTGAACCGAATTTGATGAAATTTTATGGGTAGCCCAGAAATAGCCCCACTTAAAATTATATCCGTGTTTTGAGTTTCTACGACCAGTGGTTCTCGAGATATTAGTAAAAAACGAAATTTTCGTTTGTCTCATCATCACGGAAAAACGGCTGAACCGAATTTAAAGAAATTTGGTGAATAGCCTTGAAATATCCCCCCATAACTTTTGTCCAAGTTTCGAGTTTCTAAGACCTGGGGTTGTCGAGATATTAATAAAAAACGGAACTTTTTCCTAGGAGTTCTACTCCCTAACTCCGTGGTTTATCCAAACGAAAAGCTTGAAAATCGTTTGAAAGTGAATTAAAATTTAATCTCTGAGTTTGATGGGAGATTTTTTGCGTTAATTAGTCACTTTCTGAAAAAATGAATTGTTTGAAACATGATTTAAAGGGGAAATCTATCTCCATGGTTCATGATTTATTTAAAACAAGCTTTTACGGAACAATGAGAAGTATAGAGAAATCAAAATCGTTATTTAATTTCGCAGTTTATGTTATTAGGCATGACATATTTAACATGTTATAAGATTCTATCTTATATCATGTTACTCAGAAATGCAATTAAATTAAATCTGTCTGTTAATTTTAATAATTATTTTTTCGATTTGAATAATAAATAAATGGATATAAAAATATATTTTAGAAAAGAACGATTTGATTTTTCTTATAGCATTTTTGACTGGATAATATCAATTACGGTCTTCAGGTTTAAAAATTATTATTATTTATATTTTCGGGGATTATTGATTCAAGGATTATTGATATTTTCAAGTTATTATGCAATTATTTTATTATGACAAAAATTGTTTAAACTCATATATTGTATGTTGTACGAATCTTCTACAAATACACGTGTATATATTTTAATCTACGAGAATATAAGTAGTACAGGTATATTGACATATGTTTTGATATATATTGGCATATATTGGAATCAATTACGACCTTCTGGTATAAAGAGTACGGATATTATTGATGTTTTCAATTTATTACGTCATCTCTTTTATTTTGGCAAATATTTTTGAGACGCATATTGTAATACGGGTAATCTTCTACTAACACATTGGCATATTTTCTGATCAGCGACAATATAATTAGTACGGGGTTGCATATATTCATTCAATTCCCATTTTTTCTTCTGTAAATTTGCTTACAAAAGGGGGCAGGATGTTTTATTCTTCAGATCTGATCGTGAAGATAATTTTGCATAGTGAGAACATATATTCTTAAACTTCTCTTTAGGAGCAATAAATTTAATATTTTAACAGAATTTGCACATGATTGCGAACTTTAAGTTTCTTTAAATTATACACTCCGTACGAATAACGAGTGTGCTGTTAGTGGTTAATAAATTTTAACATTTTAGGTGGATATATCATGTTGCTCGGCATCGCAATTAAATTAAATGTGTTTGTTAATGTTTTTATTATTTTTTTTCGATTTAAATAATAAATAAATGGATAAATGGATATAAAAGTATATCTTATGAATGGACGGTTTGATTTTTCATTTAATTATATTAATTGCTGACTGCGTACATCAATTTCATTTATTTTGGCAAAGAGTTTTCAAGCTTATATCGTATTTAGCTACTAAACTCATATATTGTGTTTAGCAAATAAATTCATATAGCCGATTGTTGAAACAGAAAAAGAGTAGAGCGGGTATATCTTCTAATACAATTGTAGTGTTTTCATTTAGTATATTGAAACGGGATAAGAATGTTTCATTCAGATCTGCAAATTCAAAGCTACGAATTTGGAGGGATATCGCTAATTTGGCAACTTTTCTTAAACTTTGCCAAATTGACGGAAATGTCGCCAAATTGATATAAACGACACACAAACAGCTGCCATAAACCTTCGGGTTGGTCGTGTGGCTTGGGTCTTCTACATATCAATGAAATTTTTTTTTTGTTTTGTTAGAAGAGAGTACTGAAAAGATGTTTGGTTAGCATTTATCTGTCAGACCAACCATCCTACTTAGTAATACATTTAGCGAATTTTTAAAATGTCACCAAATTGATAAAAATGTTTTCAAATCTATAAAAGTATCTTGAAATTGATAAAATTGCGCTACATAAATGATATTAATTGTTTTTTGTTAGGGGATAGTATTGTGATGATATTTCGTCAATTTGTCGCAAAGTGGAACTGTCAGTTCTACAGTCCCACTTGGCGATAAATTTGGCGATTTTTTAAAATGTCGCCAATTTGACGAAACTGTCGCCAAATGTTCCATAGAAATATAACTATTTAGACGATATTTTTTCTACCAATTTATTTGAAGCAAATGATATCATGTCGCTTAGCAACGGATTTAAATCCAATGTGTTTATGCGGCAGACGATTTTTATTAAATCCTTTCCGATTTGAATAATGAAGATATGTATATAAAATAAATTTCATTGCCATTTCATTTTGGACTGGATAATATCAATTATACTCTTCAGGTTTAAACATTATTATTATTGATATTTTCCGGAATTATTGATTCAGGGATTATTGATATTTTTAAGATATTACGCCATTGTTTTATTGCGGCAAAAATTGCTGACACACGCATATTGTACGTTGTACGAGTAATCTTCTAGGAATGCACGGGTATATCTTCTAACCTACGAGAATATAAGTAGTACAGGTATATTGGCATATATTTTGACATATATTGGCATATATATTGGAATCAAGTACAGTCTTCTGGTATGAAGATTAAGGGGATTAATTATATATTCAATTTATTACGTCGTCTGTTGTATTTTACCAAAAAACATTTGTGACTCATATTGCAAAACGGGTAATCTTCTGCTAATAATCGGACATTATAAGTAGTACGTGTATATCTTCCCATATAATTTTAGCACTTTAATTTTGACATATATTGGAATAAATGACTGTCTTCAGATTTAAAGATTACGGGTTTATTGGTATTTTCAATTTATACATGTAATCTACTAATACAGGTTATATTTTCTAATATTCGCGTATATAATTAGTACGGGTCCCATACAATTTTAACGCTTTTATTTTGCATATATTGATTCAATTCCATATTTTTTTATATTTGCTTACATAAGGGGTCCAAGATGTTTTATTCTTCAGATATGTCCATGAAGATAATTTTATATAGCGAGAACAGAGATTCTTAAACTTCTTTTTAGGAGCATTATATTAAATATTTTAACAGAATATTTTGATTAAACATGTCATTTAGTATACTATAAGAATTTGGGCATGATTATGAATTTCAAGTTTCTTTATATTATATACTCCGTACGAAGAACGGGTATGCTGCTAGTCATATATATATTCATATCTGCGATCCTATCATCTTGAAGTCTTTTCGCGCATGTGCGACTTTCCCTTATAAAATGTTGTGCTTTCATGTTGGATTGTAGGGTGTATCTCTTCCATGCTTGGTTCCATCTTTGCTTTTGTGTCCGTTCGGGTGCTTCTGTCTTTGCACATGTGGGAGATTGACCATTGATTTACATTGGTGCCGTGAGCGTTACCCGGGTCGTAAAAGCTGCTTTAAGCGGGAAAGGGGTGTCGCAATCCACCCCTGCCATTCTATGCAAATTATATGGCCACTCCTGTTCTCGCTTATTTTTTCTTCTTGTTTATATACTTATATATATATATATATATATATATATATTTATATATATATATATATATATATATATATTTATATATATATATATATATATATATATATATATATATATATATATATATATATATATATATATATAAGATTTAAAATGAAAAAAGAAAATATATAGGTGGAATGATTGTGTTTACAGGGTTGCAGAAAGGTCAAGCGGAATTGCGACCCCTATTTCCTGGTTAGAAGCTAGCTTTGACTTCATGAAAACGCTCCCAGAGCCTCTGCACGCCCGAAACAACAATCGATCATGCCCGTGGGGAAAAAATGGCCGAATCCCAGACAACATAAAAATGATCAAAATAACAAAAATTGGAAATTTTACTAACCAGCAAGACGAGAATCATGGAAGAGTTGCATAAAGCGTATAAACTTCGAATAGGAAAGCATACATAAAAAAGTCGCGTCTAACTTATAGAGCCATCTGGATGTGCATCAATCAGATAATCCTAGGTAAGAGTTGAGTTGTATTGCATGATGTCGGATAAATTAACATAATTTTTATCACTATAATTTCTGCAAAAAACATCATAATAGTGCTGTACAAAGCGGAAGGGATATGATTGTTCCCGAGTTCCGTTGATTAAATGCATCATGCATTTATTAAATTCTGTAATAGATGAGTTTAATAATCTGTATCTGTTCAAGTGATTTACGATTAAATTACGTTGTACGTTTAAACTCAAGTTGGTATTCCAGTGGGTAAAATAATTGATCTAACAGTCATATAGATGTCTCTTGTCAAATAATTTATAACATAATTTCTGTTCCAAATTATAATAAATAGTGATGTCAAGGAAATCAACTGTTCCTACTTTCGCTGACTCCGATTCGATTAGTTCAAGAAACGGCGGATAGAATGTTTCTGTTCTATAATATTTCTGTTCTATTTCTGTTCTATATATATATATATATATATATATATATATATATATATATATATATATATATATATATATATATATGTATATATATATATATATAAATATAAATATAATATATATATATATATATATATAAATATATATATATATATATATATATATATATATATATAAATATATATATATATTTATATATATATATAAATATATATATATATATATATATATATATATATATATAAATATATATATATATATATATATATATATATAAATATATATATATATATATATATATATATAAATATATATATATATATATATATATATATAAATATATATATATATATATATATATATAAATATATATATATATATATAAATATATATATATATATATATATATATATATAAATATATATATATATATATATATATATATATATATATATATATATATATATATATATATATATATATATATATATATATATATATATAGTGTTCGATCAATGCCAAAACAATTAAACTGTGGATCTTGTTGTGCACCTATATTTCGTTGTGCAAGATGTACAATACATTGGTTTATCTAGGGAAAGTCATTTGCTGCCCACATCAGATTTCTTTACCGTTAAAAAATTCCTTATTCTTTATTTTTTAGCATATGGCCACTTCTAAAACACGGGTTATTTTAACTCTATTTAAACCACTGCGGATATATCAAAATCTTATGAATAGACCCAAATTCCAAATGCTTTCTATGATATATATTGTTAGTTTGTGCTTCCAAAAAAAAATATCGAATACAGAAAAATTTATCGCCCTTGCGTGATGTCTGCTCCATTTTTCGCACAAAAACCAACAACATAAAAATGTCTAAATTCATGAAACAAAGAAAAATGCTTTCAAAGTAGAGCTATTTTTGTTGGCGTTAAGTTCACAGATTGTTTTGATAGCTAATTTTTCTGAACTGAGATAGAACTTGGCTGCTTTATATTTTTTCTCTGGGAAATAATCCATGGTGTATCATCTGATGTACCTAAATTTTTACTTCCTCAAGTATGAGGATGTAAAAAAGTGGTTAACTGGATTCCTATATTTCATTTTCTATAGTAATAGAATCGAAAGAACAAGAAACAGCGGTGACTTCAGTCTGGTGGAGCCGAAACTGTTTGTATAAATTGCGTTTTGTGAAATACAACTTCAGTAAAGTTTATTCGATTTTTTTTCAGACCCATTTATATCGTGTACAGGCTTTTAAAGCGATACAAATTACTCTCTAATTGGTTTTAGCCAGTTTGTAGCACTTTTAATTTTAGCCTCGGTTTCATATAGCTATTCCTACAATAGACTTTACTTAAAAATATCACATTATTTCACTAACTTGCTTTTCGAGATAAAATTTAAACTTATCTGACGAGATTTTATATTCCAGTAATTCTATGACATCTCAAGTATCACAGCTTCTCCCACCCATTGGCAAATCCAGATTAAACTTGAGTAATACTTTTGTACTTGGACGCCAATAGTCCTTTATCTGCTATAAGAATAACTTATTTTTCCATTCATAACGTTTGGCAAGATTTTGGCGACAAATTTGGCGGAATGTTACCAACATGGCGACTTTTTAAATGTTGTCAAATTAACGAAAATGTCGCGAAATTGATGAAAATATGCTAAATCAATGAAAATGACGACTAATTGACGAAAATTCAATATCTTGGAAATAATATAAGAATCTGTGAGTACTATAAGAATAACCTATATTTCTGTCCGTAACGTTTGTATAAAATTTTGGTGAATATATCCAACTTGGTGACTTTTTAAATGCTACCAAATTGACGAAAATGTCACCTAATTGATAAAAATTCGCCAAATTGATGAAATTGACGCTGAATCAATGTAATGACGACTAACTGATGCAAGTTCAATATCTTGGAAATAGCATAAGAAAAATAAGAATAGACTACAAAAATAACCCATTTCTCCGTCCATCTATAATGTTTGGCGAGAAATTTAGCGGAGCGTCGCGAACTTGGTGACTTTTTTAAATGTTGCCAAAGTGACAAAAATGTCGCCAAAATTTATAAAAATGACTCCAAATGAGAAGTAATGTTTCGTAAATTGTGATTTCCGTCATATGATAGGCTTACATTCTAGTATACGAGTATAAGAAATTATCTTCTGTTCGTTTGTCTGTAACACTTGGTGATTTATTTTGCGAATTTGGTGAAAATAATCTAGCAAAGTATCGCCAACTTGGCGATATTTCACCCCAGGTTGACGAAAATATCGTTAAAAATGCAAAAATAAATCTAAATCAATGAAAATGACGCCTAATTGTTGAATTAATTATTAAAATATTTTAATATGTTTACTAAATCACTTATTCTGGTAGTTACCAATAGTGATAATTGTTAATTTAGAGTTGTGCGAAATATAAATTAATTGGGTACTTTGAAATTGTTTTACATATTGTCATCCAGAAAATCGCCAAATGTGCAATTCGAGGTTAAAAACTCTGCACCATGGATCTTATACATTATTTTGTGACTGTGAAAGGAGAAAATTCATTGCATTATATAAGGAAAGTTATGTGTTGTCCACATTAGATTTTTATCGATTAGGTTCGGAGGTATAAGCTTCAAAGTGTTTACATTTTCCTTAACTCTCTTGTGTCTGTCACAGAAACACCAGGCATAAGTGTTATTCTCTTCAAAAATTCCTTCCAAAATTTTTTCAATTTTTGATTTAAGAAAATAATAGGTTTTGATGATCTCTGGAACATATTTGAAATGATTTCCGGTTTTATTTATATCTTTGTATGCACCTGTAATTTGTATGGATACTATAATGCAAGAAATAATTTTATTAAGAAAAAATACTTGTAATAGGATTTTTCAAGGAATCTTTATAGTGTGAAACATCTTAGGTTGCGGGGTACGGGGAAAATCGTGAAAGAAATGTGACAGGGATGAAACGGAAGTAAGTAAAATAAGTGATATCATATTGTTACGAATACCTAACAGAAAATCATTGTTATAGATTGACTGATCGGGTTGCTTGACCTTGACGACAAATTATGTAACCTCGTAGGGAATTTGGCGAAATTTCAATTTGCCGAAACTTCACGAATTAAGTTAGAGCTTTAAAGTTATAGCTAACATTCAGAGAACGAACACCACTCAAACAGCCCATATGTGATGTCAAGCTCAAAGACATGATTGAAACTCATATCTTCGAGCAAAATAGACATTGCCGAAATTGGCACTACCGATATACATTACCAAATTAAAACAGTTGTCTCATTTCTTAGAGTGGCATGCTTAAATTTGAGTTAAAAGGCAACATATTTCGAAATTCGCTGTTGCTGCATTATTTGAAAATGGTGAATCTGAAGAGATGTGAAATTTTACAAAAAAATTTAATTTACCAATATGCAGTTTTTGTAAATATAGGCATTGGCAGTGGTTTTTGTTATTGTTTTTAACCACCCTAACCTGTGGAACGGAAATATATTGGGTTTGGGCTCCGGTGGTTTTTGCAGCAAATAAAATGTCCCTTATTTGCACTGTGTCTGTGTTTGTGACTTTAGAAAATGTCTTGTTATAAGTCAGGGAAGTAATTCACTTTTCTAACTTTTTATTAATAAAGTAAATGTTCTGCAATGTATTGACACAATTTTACTCGAAATGTTTCGATGCTCCAATCAAACAGCTGCCACAAACCATAGAGTAGCATCTCAATGGATAGAGCGTTTATTGAACAGGTGCATATCCGTGGTTCGAAAATTTCCAGATTAGTTAATAGAAAAGTAAACTTATATGTTGTACATTTCTTACATTTTTTGTTTATGTAATGTGCGCTGAAGTAGCTGACTACTTAACTGAGTGAGACGGTGATTTATCAAAAAATTATCAAACATTTCACTATATTTATGATCTTGATTTTGGTGGCATTTAATCGGTCTCAGCTTCGAGACCAAAGGAAAAATCAAAAATTTAGAAAAAATTGAATTAGGAGTGACGGTGCAAAGGAAGAATGAAAAACTCAAAACAATTCTAGAGCACTCCCACATTAGGTAGAATCTTGGTTTTGGTCTCGTATGTCTCAACCCCCAGGTCAACGAAAAAATCAATCATTTTGAAAATTAGAAATAGTGGTGACAATGCCAATGAATAATTAAAAAAATTCAAAACCACTTTTTAAAATGATTGAACACACCACTCTAACTGGAATCGAATATTGTTTTTGGTCTCTTTCTATCCAACTCAATTTCTAGATTAACAAAACTATCAAAAATTTCAAAAATTAAAATTAGGGATGATGATACAAGGGGATTTACAAAACACTTACACCGCTCTGACTTTCAAAATTATAAATGCACAATTTGATATCCATTGATATCCACAATTTGACATTTTATTTACATTCAAAACGTGTTTTTAAATTTTGATTAAAGTGTGTAGGTGTGTCACATTTAATGAACACTTGCCACCGAAAACGCGCAAAGCGTGGGTGAAATGGTTCGTGATAGTTATTTACTTTTTAAATAAAATTTATATACCTGCTTGAATCTCAGGACAAGGATTGTACAATGCAACTTGATACGTGAATCCGGCGCTTTAGCGACCGATTTCACGATGTCTTCTATAGTCTAAAAAAGCAAGGCACTTAAAATGTATGTTAGACAAAACAGATAATATAGACAGAGGGACACAAATGTTTTGTTAAAACAGTTCTAAAAAAGTTCTTTCCAGTGCAGAAGAGCAAGATGTGTTCCCGATTCTCCTATTCCATAGCTCAAAAGGCACTTAATGGAATCAGTCAGGTGAAAGCTATTCAAGTAGTCCTAGCTGACTGTGCAACCTATCCTAGCCTTAGCAGCAAAAGTGACAATCTGAAATAATTTTCTGAAGTAATTAAAATCATTTGAATCCCATTCAAAAAGAAAAAGTTGACAATTAATTGCAGTTTCATTCCAAGAATCACACCAAAGCACACGAGCCTCTCTTTTGACCTTGCTAAAACACATAGAGAAGGGGACTTTCAGTAGTTTGACAGGCCCCATTGCGGATGACAATTTAGTCAAACTAACTGCGAATTTCCACCGCAATGTGCGGAAACTCACTGCAATGCAATATACAGGTTAGTCATAAAAAAACTTCCCCGATATATGAACCCCTAGCGGCCTATCCGCTCAACCAATTGAAAGGAAATTTCAGATATTGATATTTGAAGGTATGCGCTCGAGATTGTGATGATTTCAAACAATAGAGCTCTCACGGTTACGGTTACAGTGAAAAAATTTCGAAATTTTTGAATGGCAACACCCACTTTTTTCCTGCAAACATTTCCAAACGAGCATTGTAAAGGACCAATGACAACACAAGAGGGGATGCAAATGTTTTACGACGCTAATTTTCGTCATACGTGTTGAAGACCCAAGCCGTACGACTCATCCTAGGACTTGAGCAACCAAATGGTTCGTCATAACCTGTATAGTTCCAAAGCCATTTATGGTTTTTCAATGCGCTGAACAATTTGCACAGGAAAAAAGTGGTTGTTGTTATTAAAAAATTTCGAAATTTCTTCACTGTAACCGCAACCGCGAGAGCTTTATTGTTTGAAATCATCACACTCTCGAACGCATACCTTCAATTAACAATATCTGAAATTTCCTTTCGATTGGTTGAGCGGATAGGCCGCTAGGGGTTCATATATCGGAGAAGTTTTTTTATGACTACGCTGTATTTGTCCTTTGATTTAACAAGAAGATGCCTAATTTCTTTAATTTCAAAGTAATAATTGTCTTATTTGTGTTGGCAAAGACACTGAAGAGCGGCCTTAGAATATCTTAAAATAAATAGGCGATCCGCCAAAGAGCAAGATTGAAAGGATTGTGTAGTAATTCACAATTGATTGCAACTTTTTCTTGGAAAATTGGATTCACTGTTTAAATGAACGGCACAATAAATAAATTTATATCCCATCAAGTGTCCTCAATTTTTTAGAAGAATGGCATATTTTAAAGCAAGTAATATGCGCATTTTCTCAAAGCATATTTGGATTTTTATATCTCAACTAGCTGGAGTAGGGGATATTTTCCTCCAACTTTCGCTAGCTTTGAATTACTGCGGATATTTTTCAAGACAGGAATGCAATTTTACCCTCAAATTTCAGACGCTTCCTTTGATATATTGATAGCTTGTATTTTTAGAAGAAAATAATGTGCTGTCGATTACTGGAAAAAAATACCTGTTTTCTATGCGTGATTTTAGTCCCGCTTTTTGCGGACAAAAATAAAAAATGCAATCCATGAAATAAGAAAAATTGTTTTATAACTGGAGATATTTTTTGTGGACTTCAAGTTTGCGCATTGTTTTGACATTGATTTTTCTGTGGTAGGTAAAAAAAGGAAATTTCGCTTCTTTGTTGGTTTCTAAGGGTCCATCTTGAAAGAAATTCATTTGGTCTTATTAATTACTTGTAGATGAGAATGGGGCACCTCGCTACCCTTTTCAGGCTTTTATTTTTATATATATTTATTTATAACTCTATAAGAACCAGATATTAACCTCATGTACATTAAATATTTCCGCATATGATAAAAGTATAATCCACTTCAAATGCATAATTTAAGTACATAATTAATAAATATGGTTTTCCGACCTCATTTAGCGTTCCGAACCTTGAAATCTGTGCTTCCGCCGTTTGGGTTAAAGAGGTTTAAGCCATATAACTTTGACAAAATTTAGTGGTCAATTTTGCTTAAGAAAAAGTATTTTTTTCTAAAATAGCGTTAATTGAATAATAAATCATTTGTTAATTGGAGCTGCTTAGGGCTCATATTTTACGGCGTACATTTTTTTCCTCTAAGTGACCCAAACTGTCGTAGTATGAAAATCTACCTTATTTAAAGCTTTTATTACAATGAAACATAGATTTGGGACCAATCGTTCAAAATATATTTAGTAGTGTGCTCTTTCTGAAATAGTATATGTATCAGAAATGGACCCATTGAAATTTAAGAAAGAAATTCTGATGTGGATTCCACATGCACTTTCCTAGAGATTGAAATTCAGTTTTTTTCTTATTATTTCATAATTCATTCAATAGAGTTGAATTGCACACACACAAAAGCAGACACGGATAATTATTTGAAATTGCACTAATATTGCTGTTTTACTCAAAATGCAGTTTTCATTAGGCAACTGTACGCGATTTTTCTTTCTGGAATATCTCCGGCGGACGAAGCTTTCCGGACATTTTAAGTTAACTTAGTTTCTATTTATGTGACAGTATTTAAATATATTTATAGAAAGCAAATAGATAACACATCCCCTCATCCAATTTCATTTGACTCCCCTCCCCTTCGTCCAAAAAATCCTAAAAGGAAAACTGACGGGACATAATTTCAAAAAGACCGTAACAAAGGGGGGATGTCGCAAATTTGGTGAATTTTTAAATATTGACAGATTGACGAAAAGGTCGCCAAATTGATAAACATATCACCAAATTCATAAAAGTGACGCTAAATAGGAGGCAATGCTAATTTTTAATTAATTCATATGACGGGCTTCCTGTGTATAAAAAATCTTCCTCTATATAAAAAATCTGATGTGGGCAACACATGACTTTTCTTATATAATGCCATGAATTTACTACTTTTACAGTTAAAAAAAATGTTATTCTTATAGTAGATACTTATATTCTTACGAAGATATTGAATTTTCTTCAATTAGTCGTCATTTTCATTGATTTAGCGTCATTTCTATTAATTTAGTGAGATTTTTGTTAATTTGGCAACAATTAAGAATGTCGCCAAGTTGGCGACATTTCGCCTAATTCGTCGCCAAAATCTCGCCAAGCGCTATGGACAGAGAAATAAGTTAGTCTTACAGCAGATAAATGACTATTGGCGTTCAAATACAAAAGTATTACTCAAAGTATCTTTTTTCATGAATGGAACAAGCTAGATCCACGAGAATGATGTCACCAAATTCATCGCATGGTATTACATATGAAAAGTGAACATGTGTCTCAATAGGAAATATTTTTTTCTTATTTTATATAACTTTTTGATTATTTATTTGAAAAATGTGCAATATCTCGAGAACGGTTTATTTTAGCTTTCTAAAATATATGTCAATGGGTTTTTAATGAAAAATTACATAAGAAATGTCTATTTGCGTAACTTTATTAGCGGTCTTGATTTTTTGACGATTTTTTCAAAATTTCACTCGAAAATTTAGGGGGGGGGTTAAACATTCGATTGCGTATAAAACAATAGGCTTCCAGTGTTTACGGATTGTGATTTTTGTACCGAATTTCGTTCGAATCGGTCCATTCGTTCGTCAGTTATCGTCTCTACAGACTCACTAATACACACAGACACACATACTTTCACACACACACACACACATACTTTCACACACACACACACACACAGACATCATTTCAAAACTGTTTGATTCGTGATCAGGGATGCTTGAAACGTGCTCTCCCGTCGAAAACTCGAATTCGAATTTTCGACACCGTCACAATACTTTCCTTATACATTATGTATATAAGGAAAGTAAAAAGGGAAAATCCCTCAAAAATGGTTCATCCGGCAATAACGGAGCTGGTCTTATTTTCTTCGTCTTCAAAAATTACGTACAAAACAATAATTTAATTGATATATCTGAGCATATTTAATCTTTAGTTTCAGGCTTTGACTGTTTTTGAAGACCATTTTGCAAAACAAGCAAGCTCATTTTCTTTCAAATCGTACCAAAATCTAATCAGCACCACTGCATCCCATAAGTTACTTATCTACCAAATTTTCTGTAATTTCGTCAAACAATTTTTGATCTAGAGTGGATACATAGATTGCACAGGCAGACACAGACGTTAGGCTAAAAATTGTTTTTTTTTTTTCGTATTCTAGAGTGCTCAACAAGTGTAGAAATCTCTATTTTCCGCTTTCTACATTATTCCACTACTTTCCTTATGCATTATCACTTACTATAGAAAGTAAAAAGTACTATTTTGATGCTAATTTTACTCACCGGAGTATATTTTCAATTGTTTAAAGCACGCAAATATTGAAAGAAAGAAAAGTTGGTTAATTATTTATTCATCAAAATACAGAAATCATAAACCAAACATGTTGTTTGCAGTATAAAAAAATCTGATGTGAGCAGCACCTGACTTTCCCTGCAGACTCATATTCACGTTCTCTTTATTTTTTCAATAATTCATTAAATCGAGTTTAATTGCACAAAATGACAGTCATAATTATTACTTTCCTTATATACATAATGTATAAGGAAAGTATTGTGATGGAGTCGAAAATTCTAATTCGAGTTTTCGACAGGAGAGCACGTTTCAAGCATCCCTGATTACGAATCGAACATTTTTGAAGTGATGTCTGTGTGTGTGTGTGAAAGTATGTGTGTGTCAGTGAGTCTGTGGAGACGATAACTGACAAACAAATGGCAAACACACACACACACTGACAAACACACACACACATAACTGACAAACACACACACATAATTCACGAATACACACACATATCTGACAAACACACACACACACACATACTTTCACACACACACATACTTTCACACGCACGCACATACTTTCACACACACAGACAGACATTACCTCAAAAATGTTCGATTCGTGATCAGGGATGCTTGAAACGTGCTCTCCCGTTGACAACTCGAATTCGAATTTTCAATTCCGTCACAATACTTTTCTTATACATTATTGTATATAAGGGAAGTAAAAAGGCGGGTCCTTTTTCCCGAATTGTATTAAAATCTGATCAGCAGCAAGGTCACCCACAAGAGACTTACCAAATTTTATGAAATTCGGTCAATTAATTTTTCAGCTAGAGTGGATACAAAATCAGACAGCCACATATACAGACACACACACAGACGTAACGCTAAAACTAAATTTTTTCGTATTCTAGAGGCCCCCAAAACGTGTAGATCCGTCGAAAACTCGAGTTGCGATTTTCGTTCTTTTTTTTTTTCGTAACATACCAAAATCTATTTAGTACCAGGATAACCCACAAGTCTACCAAATTTTGTGAAATTCGGATAATTAATTTTCTAGCTGGGGTGGACACAGGCAATTTTTGCGAGCCATTTCGCAAAAAATACCAAATTTCTATCTTGAATCGTACCAAAATCTATAAAGTATCAAGGTAACCTACAAGTAACTTCCCTATAAAATTTTATGAAATTCGGTCAATTCGCTTTTGAATTAGAGTGGATACATACTTTGCATAGACAGACACTCACACAGATACACATACAAGCACAACACTCAGCCGTCACGCTAAAATAGTTTTTGTGTGTTCTAGAGGCCCCAAAACGGGTGGATCCGTTGAAAACCCGAGTTGCGAATTTCGGCACCATTCCAATACTTTCCCTATACATTACCATGTATTGCAGAGAAAGTAATAATGCAAAAAGTAAAAGCAGAAAACGTGGTCTCTTAATACCTTCTTTTACTATTTGTATGAAATGTGTGAAAATTGTAATGTTGAAGCTTGGTGAATGCAATTTAAATTCCATAATCAGATAATGCACGTTTAAGCTATTGGATCTTGAAGTTATAAAACCACTATAGTCCCATGGTGAGTTCCGGAAAGGTTTAGCGGGTAAGGTTCAACATCTAAACAATTAAAACAAACTATAAAAGACAGTTATATGCCGTATTTGAACTTTCTAGCTACTCTGGATCACAGATTATTCACAAACAGCAAATACATTAATATAACAAGCCCTGGGTGGACTAACCAAATACAGCTCGAAATCCAAAGAATTAAAATATACCAAAAAAAAAAACCAATGATATACCAAATTTGTACTGTCTAGCTGTTTCGGTTTTCGAGTTACTCTTGAAAAGCGAGTACATTCCTATGGCGGTCCCAGGAAGGGGTAGTGCGATAAGGTTCGAAATCCCAGGATTTAAGATATACCACAAAAAAGAACATTTCAAATGTGCACTTTCTAGTTTCTCTGGCTTTCAAGTTACTCCCCAAAAGCGAGTATATTCCAATAGCAAGATCAGAATGGAATGGCTCGATAAGGTTCAAAATCTAAGGATTTAAAATATATCTCTCTATATCTGTCTATATTAAAAAAAGTAGCTGCCGCCACCGCTGTTTGACAAATTTCTCTTTTCTCCAGATTCTTTGCTTCGTACCGCAAAAACTGTTGCATATAAAACTCGGAAATTTGGTATACTTGTATAAAAAGCTTTGGGAAATACGCTGAAATAAACCGTGTTTTGATATATATTGTAGTTTGAGAAATATTTAATGTCAAAGTAAAAGACAAAATATTTGAGCTGCGAGTTCACGTGGACAATATAGCAAGACCATGAATTTTTGCAGGAAGGTACCTACATGGGTGAATTTTTACAGGACAGGGCCCCTTTTTTTTATTTCGATGTAGTTTATGAGATATTTTACTTTTTATGCACTTCTGAAGTGAACTTTTTTTTTCGTATTGGCACGTCTAGAGAATTCTCTGTCTCGTACCATAAAACTCATAGCATACAAAAAAAAATCTGATGTGGGCAACACTTGACTTTCCTTATATAATGCAATGAATTTACTAGTTTTACAGTTAAAACAATGTTATTCTTATAGTAGATACTTATATTCTTTTCAAGATATTGAATTTTCTTCAATGAGTCGTCATTTTCATTGATTTGGCGTCATTTTTATCAATTTGGCGAGATTTTTGTAAATTTAACCAGAAATAAAAATGTCGCCAAGTTGGTGACATTCCGCCAAATTCGTCACCAAAATCTCGACAAGCGTTATGGACGGAGAAATAAGTTTTTCTTACAGCAGATAAATGACAATTGGCGTTCAAATACAAAAGTATTACTCAAAGTATCTTTTTTCATGAATGGAACGAGCTAGATCCACGAGAATGATGCCACCCAATTTGTCGCATGGTATTACATATAACAAGTAAACATGTTTCCCAATAGGAAATATTTTTTTTTTATTTTATATAACTTTTTAATAATTTTTTTTTAAAATGTGCAATATCTCGAGAACGGTTCATGTTAGCGTTCTAAAATTCAAGTCAATCTTTTTCTAATGAAAAACTACATAAGAAATGTCTACTTGCGTAACTATATTACCGGTTTTGATTTTTTGACGATTTTTTCAAAATTTCAATTTTTCGAAATTTATGGGGGTTCTGAACATTCGATTGCGTATAAAAACAAGAGGCTTCCAGTGCTTACGGATTGTGATCTTTGTACTAAATTTCGTTCGAATCGGTCCATTCGTTCGTCAGTTATCGTCTGCACAGACTCACAGATACACACACACACACATACTTTCACACACACACACACATACATCACCTTAAAATTTTCGATTCGTGATCAGGGATGCTTGAAACGTGCTCTCCCGTCGACAACTCGAATTCGAATTTTCGATTCCGTCACAATACTTTTCTTATACGTTATTGTATATAAGGAAAGTAAAAAGGCGGGTCCTTTTTCCCGAATTGTATCAAAATCTGATCAGCAGCAAGGTCACCCACAAGAGACTTACCAAATTTTATGAAATTCGGTCAATTAGTTTTTCAGCTACAGTGGATACAAAATCAGACAGCCGCATTAACAGACACACACACAGACGTAACGCTAAAAATAAATTTTTCGTGTTCTAGAGGCCCCCAAAACGTGTAGATCCGTCGAAAACTCGTGTTGCGATTTTCGTTCTTTTTTTTTCGTAACATACCAAAATCTTATTAGTACCAGGATAACCCACAAGTCTACCAAATTTTGTGAAATTCGGATAATTAATTTTCTACCTAGGGTGAAAACAGGCAATTTTTGCGAGCCATTTCGCAAAAAATAGCAAGTTTGTATCTTGAATCGTACCAAAATCTATAAAGTATCAAGGTAACCTACAAGTAACTTTCCTATAAAATTTTATGAAATTCGGTCAATTCGCTTTTGAATTAGAGTGGATAAATACTTTGAACAGACAGACACTCACACAGATACACATATAAGCACAACACATAGCCGTCACGCTAAAATAGTTTTTGTGTGTTCTAGAGGCCCCAAAACGGTTGGATCCGTTGAAAACCCGAGTTGCGAATTTCGGCACCATTCCAATACTTTCCCTATACATTACCATGTATTGCAGAGAAAGTAATAATGCAAAAAGTAAAAGCAGAAAACGTGGTCTCTTAATACCTTCTTTTACTATTTGTATGAAATGTGTGAAAATTGTAATGTTCAAGCTTGGTGAATGCAATTTAAATTCCATAATCAGATAATGCACGTTTAAGCTATTGGATCTTGAAGTTATAAAACCACTATAGTCCCATGGTGAGTTCCGGACGGGTTTAGCGGGTAAGGTTCAACATCTAAACAATTAAAACAAACTATAAAAGACAGTTATATGCCGTATTTGAACTTTCTAGCTACTCTGGATCACAGATTATTCACAAACAGCAAATACATTAATATAACAAGCCCTGGGTGGACTAACCAAATACAGCTCGAAATCCAAAGAATTAAAATATACCAAAAAAAAAACCAATGATATACCAAATTTGTACTGTCTAGCTGTTTCGGTTTTCGAGTTACTCTTGAAAAGCGAGTACATTCCTATGGCGGTCCCAGGAAGGGGTAGTGCGATAAGGTTCGAAATCCCAGGATTTAAGATATACCACAAAAAAGAACATTTCAAATGTGCACTTTCTAGTTTCTCTGGCTTTCAAGTTACTCCCCAAAAGCGAGTATATTCCAATAGCAAGATCAGAATGGAATGGCTCGATAAGGTTCAAAATCTAAGGATTTAAAATATATCTCTCTATATCTGTCTATATTAAAAAAAGTAGCTGCCGCCACCGCTGTTTGACAAATTTCTCTTTTCTCCAGATTCTTTGCTTCGTACCGCAAAAACTGTTGCATATAAAACTCGGAAATTTGGTATACTCGTAGAAAAAGCTTTGGGAAATACGCTGAAATAAACCGTGTTTTGATATATATTGTAGTTTCAGAAATATTTAATGTCAAAGTAAAAGACAAAATATTTGAGCTGCGAGTTCACGTGGACAATATAGCAAGACCATGAATTTTTGCAGGAAGGTACCTACATGGGTGAATTTTTACAGGACAGGGCCAGTTTTTTTGATTTCGACGTAGTTTATGAGATATTTTACTTTTTATGCACTTCTGAAGTGAACTTTTTTTCGTATTGGCACGTCTAGAGAATTCTCTGTCTCGTACCGTAAAACACATAGCATACAAAAAAAAATCTGATGTGGGCAACACATGACTCTCCTTATATAATGCAATGAATTTACTAGTTTTACAGTTAAAACAATGTTATTCTTATAGTAGATATTTATATTCTTTCCAAGATATTGAATTTTCGTCAATTAGTCGTCATTTTCATTGATTTAGCGTCATTTTTATCCATTTGGCAAAATTTTTGTTAATTTGGCAACAATTAAAAATGTCGCCAAGTTGGCGACATTCCGCCAAATTCGTCGCCAAAATCTCGCCAGGCGTTATGGACGGAGAAATAAGTTATTCTTACAGCAGATAAATGACTATTGGCGCTCAAATACAAACGTATTACTCAAAGTATATTTTTCATGAATGAAACGAGCTAGATCCACGAAAATAATGTCACCCAATTTATCGCATGGTATTACATATGAAAAGTGAACAAGTTTATCAATAGGAAATATATATTTTTTATATTATATAAATTTTTGAAAAATGTGTAGTATCTCGAGAACGGTTCATGTTAGCGTTCTGAAATTTATGTCAATCGTTTTTTAATGAAAAATTACATAAGAAATGTCTATTTGCGAAACTTTATTTGCGGTTTTGGTTTTTTGATGATTTTTTCAAAATTTCACTCGAAAATTTAGGGGGATTTTGAACATTCGATTGCGTATAAAAACAATAGGCTTCCACTGTTTACGGATTGTGATTTTTGTACCAAATTTCGTTCGAATCGGTCCATTCGTTCGTCAGTTATCGTCTCCACAGACTCACTGATCCACACACACACACATACTTTCACACACACACACACACACACACACACACACACACACAGATATCACCTCAAAAATGTTTGATTCGTGATCAGGGATGCTTGAAACGTGCTCTCCAGTCGAAAACTCGAATTCGAATTTTCGACCCCGTCACAATACTTTCCTTATACATTATGTATATAAGGAAAGTAATATGAAATTTGGTACATTTATAGAGAAACAACAGGATAACACGATGAAATAAACCGTTTATCGATTTAAACTTTAATTTGGCATGAAATAGCTCGCGATGCCAGCTCATGATCAAGGAATTCAGTTTTTGGATTCCCTGAGCTAAAAAAAATCTGAACTGCTGAAAATAGGCAGGGATACAAAAGATATTTTTGAAAGTAGAATTTTTAGGCAAAATATGAAGCTAACTCTGCAAATGCAGCGAGTAGGGGGGGGGGCCTCCCGAAGGAGGTTGCTGGAGCGGAGGAAGCAGAGGGCAGAGACCCCTAGTATTTAAAAAAAGTTACTGACGCAGCCGCCGCTGTTGGACAAATGTATCATTCTTAGAGTTTCTCTGCTTCGTACCACAAAAACTATAGCATACAAAAATATAAAATTTGGCACATTTGTAAAGAAATGTTTGGGCATCACGTTGAAATAAACTGTTTGTCGATATATATTGTAGTTTAAGAAATATTTAATTATGTCAAAATCAAAGACAAAATATTTGATCTGCGAGTTCGTGTCCTGGATGAACTAACAATAGCAAGACCACGAATTTTTGCAGACAGGTACCTACTCAGTTGAATTTTTGCAAGACGGAGCCCTTGCTTTTAATTTCAGTGTAGTTTAAAACATATGCTACTTTTTTTGCACGTCTGGAATGAAAAATGTTCTTTCCTATCAGCATATATATATCGATTTTCTATGCCTCTTACCACAAAAATTAACACATAGAAAAAAAATCTGATGTGGGCAACACATGACTTTCCTTATATAATGCAATGAATTTACTACTTTCACAGTTAAAACAATGTTATTCTTATAGTAGATACTTATATTCTTTTCAAGATATTGAATTTTCTTCAATGAGTCGTCATTTTCATTGATTTGGCGTCATTTTTATCAATTTGGCGCGATTTTTGTAAATTTAGCCAGAATTGAAAATGTCGCCAAGTTGGTGACATTCCGCCAAATTCGTCGCCAAAATCTCGCCAAGCGTTATGGACGGAGAAATAAGTTTTTCTTACAGCAGATAGATGACTATTGGCGTTCAAATACAAAAGTATTACTCAAAGTATCTTTTTTCATGAATGGAATGAGCTAGATCCACGAGAATGATGCCACCGAATTTGCCGCATGGTATTACATATAAAAAGTAAACATGTTTCTCAATAGGGAATATTTTTTTCTTATTTTATATAACTTTTTGATAATTTTTTTTAAAAATGTGCAATATCTCGAGAACGGTTCATGTTAGCGTTCTAAAATTTATGTCAATATTTTTCTAATGAAAAATTACATAAGAAATGTCTACTTGCGTAACTATATTACCGGTTTTGATTTTTTGACGATTTTTTCAAAATTTCACTCGGAAATTTATGGGGGTTCTGATCATACGATTGCGTATAAAAACAAAAGGCTTTCAGTGTTTATGGATTGTGATTTTTGTACCAAATTTCGTTCAAATCGGTCCATTCGTTCGTCAGTTATCGTTTCCACAGGCTCACTGACACACACACACACACACACACACACACACATACACACAGACAGACATCACTTCAAAAATGTTTGATTCGTGATCAGGGATGCTTGAAACGTGCTCTCCCGTCGAAAACTCGAATTCGAATTTTCGACCCCGTCACAATACTTTCCTTATATATTATGTATATAAGGAAAGTAATTTGAAAAGTGGTGCTTTTATAGAGAAATAATAGAGTAATGTGGTGAAATTAACTTTTTACCAATTTAAAGTTTAGTTTGGCATGAAATAGCTCGCGAAGCGAGCACTGCGAGAACAACAAGTAGGAGGTGAAGCCTAACGAAACTAGTCGCGAAGCGAGTTATAGGGGTTGGCAACGAGTAACAAGCTAAGCAACTATAAACCAAATTTGGATTTACTAGTTGCTGTGGTTCTCGAATTACTCCCGTAAAGCGAGTACGTTCCTGTGGTGGGATCACTACGGTTTCATTATCCAAAGAAAAATACTCTACACAAAAGGAAACAACATGCCACATTTTATGTTACTGTTATTAATAAAACACGATTAGGGAATGTTTAAAGTATTTGAGTAACATTGTCAAACAAACAAACAGTGTATCAATTTGTAAGTTTCAACAAATTCTATCCCAAGCTGCTTTTTTTTTCAAGCAATACCTTCCTCGTGGAAAAAATAGTCTAAAAATTTAAATAGCAACCGCCCAGATTGCGAACGGCAGGGGTGGTTGTGACTTTCCTTATTACTTTCCTTATATACATAATGTATAAGGAAAGTATTGTGACGGGGTCGAAAATTCGAATTCGAGTTTTCGACGGGAGAGCAGGTTTCAAGCATCCCTGATCACGAATCAAATATTTTGGAAGTGATGTCTGTGTGTGTGTATGTGTGTGTGTGTGTGTGTGTGTGTGTGTGAAAGTATGTGTGTGTGTCAGTGGGTCTATAGAGACGATAACTGACGAACGAATGGACCGATTCGAACCAAATTTGGTACAAAAATCACAATCTGTAGACACTGGAAGCCTATTGTTTTTATACGCAATCGAATGAACACCCCTAAATTTTCGAATGAAATTTTGAAAAAATCGTCAAAAAATCAAAACCGCTAATAAAGTTACGTAAATACACATTTCTTATGTAATTTTTCATTAGAAAACGATTGATATAAATTTTTGAACGCTAACATGAACCGTTCTCGAGATATTGCACATTTAAAAAATATATATATCAAAAAGTTATATAAAATAAAAAAAAATTCCCTATTGAGAAACATGTTTATTTTCATATGTAATACCATGCGATAAATTGGGTGACATCATTCTCGTGGATCTAGCTCGTTCCATTCTTGAAAAAAGATACTTTGAGTAATACTTTTGTATTTGAACGCCAATAGTCATTTATCTGCTCTAAGAATAACTTTAGTTCTCCGTCCATAACGCTTGGCGAGATGTTGGCGACGAATTTGGAGGAATGCCGCTAACTTAGCGACATTTTTAATTGTTGCCAAATTAACAAAAATCTGGCCAAATGGATAAAAATGACGCTAAATCAATGAAAATGACGACTAATTGAAGAAAATTCAATATCTTGGAAAGAATATAAGTATCTACTATAAGAATAACATTTTTTTAACTGTAAAAGTAGTAAATTCATCGCATTATATACGGAAAGTCATGTGTTGCCCACATCGGATTTTTTCATTTTGAAGTGGCAATATCTATCCAGGCACAAATAACTTAAGCAGAAATTTAATGACGGAATTTAATGATGCCGTTGGAATAAGATGACAGTTGCAGCTAGCAAATTTGGTCCCTCTTGAGAGTCCAAGAACAAAATGCGCTCGTTCTTAATTCCAATGTCGCCATGTGCGCAGAGCGAGGTTGAGTTAAATAATTGTGAAATAAGGTGAAGTCAGTCATGCCCCGAGATGACACCCCTGGCATGTGGTTGCACCCGACAGAAAAGGTACAAGGTTGGATAAAGTGTTGAAAATATACTTTACTATTTGTAAATTGCGTTAATTGTTTTTTATTTTAAGTTTTTACAGGTTAAGTGTAAACTTGCTGTTAAAGTTAAACTGCTTTATTAAAAATATGACTACGTGTTCAGTTGGCCGCCTTACAAATGTAAACAAAAAGGTGTAAAAATAAACAGCATAGTTTAAACGGATATAAATATTTGAAAATATATTTGAAAATATTTCAAAAGGTGTTTGAAATTGTTTACTGTTTTCTAAAAAGAGAGGCAAGCAGAATAATATATACTTACATACCCGCTTAAAAATGTCCTACTCTCATTACCAGTATGTTTCAGCCTTACGCTCAGCATCTCTGTTACATTTTTATAAGTCACGCTATTTCGTATTTGTTTTAAAGTATTTTTTCATCACGTGTGTCTCAAAAAGGGAAACATATTAACTTGTGCACCCTATGCTGCAGTAAACTTATAAAGCAATAAAATTAGTTTTATTTAGGATGAGTTACACACTATTTAAGGGGGGGGATAGGCCGTCCAAATAGTTGCTCTTAGTCCTCTGGACGAGTCGGACGGTCTGGGTCTTCAACACTATTTAAGGGCATGTGGGTCCGTAAGTCCTTCCGAGAGGTTGGTGGTAGGGGAAGGAGGATACGGTCCCTGTGGATGCGTCCCCCACTGGGCTCCGGTCTAAATTGGGTGGCACTTCCCGGCCGTCCAAGCAGTTGCCTTACACCTTTCTGGTAGGTCGGACGGTCTGGGTCTCAACAACAACAACACTATTTAAGGGGCCGGCCACACATCTTGCTACCGTAAACCCTTGGGTTGGTCGTGTGGTCTGGGTCTTCAACACTACTTAAGGGACCGACCACATGTTTGACTGCCGTAAGCCTTAGGGTTGGTTGTGTGGTCTGTGGCCCTTCAACACTATTTAAGGGAGGACGCGGTAGCCCAGTGGATAGCGCGCGGGAATTGCTCTCGGTAGGCCCGGGTTCGATTCCCGCCACTGCCAAAAGTGCCGTCGTGTTCACGGAGCGTACGATCACGTTAAACATGTGGATCCGTAAGTCCTTCCGAGAAGTTGGTGGTAGGGAAAGGAGGGTATGGTCCCTGTGGATGCCTCCCCCACAGGGTTCGGGTCTAAATTGGGTGGCACTTCCCGGCCGTCCAAACAGTTACCTTACACCTTTTTGGTAGGTCAGTCGGCCTGGGTCTCAACAACAACAACACTATTAAGGGGCGCGAAGAAGTTGCACTCGGTAGGTCCGGGTTCGATTCCCTCCGCTGCCAAAACTGCTGCCGTGTTCACGTGGAGTACGATCACGTTAAACACGTGGGTTCGTAATGAAACAAGTGATGAAATAAGCGATGAAACAACTGATGAAGTTATGAACTAGTTATTAAAGTCCGAAGCAAGAGGTCAGACTTCCATGACGAGTCTCGAGTATTTCCACCAGACCGCACAGTAGAGAGATGCAGTAGAGAAGTGTTACGCAAGTGTTGTAGAGTGTTCAGTAGAGATTCCAAAAGAATGGCTTTATCAATTGCAGTACGAGTTAGAGCCAAACACGTACAGTTACGGCCAGTACGATATACTGATGCAAGAATTATGGCCTATGGTCAAAGCTGAAAGTGAAGGTATATGTGCCCATTAAATATTGTTGATGGTCTTAAATACATTTTAGGCATTTTTAACTAATGGTCTCACATTGTCTCTCTTCGGCGCGAATAAGATGAATGATTGCTGTAATTGAGTAATTAAGTGATCTATATTGTTAATAAATGATTTATTGATAAAATTAAAATGGTGCAATTAATTTAGTAGTATGTTAATTAATATTCCTTTACAGAACTCGCGCTAAAGATAAAATAGGTGGGTAATAGCGGCACAAAACAATGCTCCACGAATACGATAATTTACGGCCATGTTTAGATAATTCAATTTAATATGCTTTTAGATAATTCTCGTACGATGGTCAAAGCGGTATTATTAGATAATCAACGCAACTAAGAATAAATAAACTTTAATGGTTTGTTCTCAAAGGTGCGGCATTAATTGTAATCAACGCATTAACAACAATCTTACTAAATTATATGTCTAAAACCCAACTTTACGTTTCTTTTTCTTTCACTGCCCCACATTTGATTTCCGTGACACTTTAGTGTGAGTTCAAAATTTAAGTAAAAAATTTAAATAGTACTAAGGTTGATAAAAATAAGTTGAATAAGGAGATAAAAAATTTTAATGGAGGAAAATGTGATGACCAGATTTAAGCATTGTTTAATAATTAAATTGTACATTCACTCATTATTTGAATATTTGAAGAAATTGAAAATAATTTGTTTAAAAAAGTGATTAATATTAAGAAAATTGCGTTTAGAAATGTTTTGATGGGTATTATTTTTAAATGTGTATTTTATGCTATTAAGTTAGGATTTTGGAAGGAATAAATTTTGTTTTAAATGCCTCGGAGAAGTTATAGACGACAAAAATTGTCTGGAAAATTGCAATTAGAGATTATTGAAAATCTAAGTATAGAAATGGATAATTTTGGATTGATAAATTTATTGCCTGTTTTTAATGGATGTAAAGATGAGGAAGTCGAATTTTTTATCGCGCAATTTGAGAATGTTTCAAAGATGGACGAATGGTCGGAGGAAAATAAGGTGGTAATTTTGAAAACTCGGTTAAAAGAAAAAGACCATGAATTTTTGTCAAAGAAAAGAGAACTGCAAAAAGCAGATAATATTGAAGAAATATGGATTCTGCTATGAGAAAGTTGAGTTAAGCCAGACTCCAATAGTGAGGTTTTATATGGCACGATGGTGTTTTGTTCAGTACGTCAACTCATTAGAAAAAAATCTGATGTGGGCAACACATGACTTTCCTTACATAATGCAATGAATTTACTACTTTTACAGTAAAAAAAATAGGTTTCTCTTATAGTAGATACTTATATTCTTTCCAAGATATTGAATTTTCGACAATTAGTCGTCATTTTCATTGATTTAGCGTCATTTTAATCCATTTGGCGAGATTTTCGTTAATTTGTCAACATTTCAAAAAGTCGCCAAGTTGGCAACATTCCGCCAAATTCGTCGCCCAAATCTCGCCAAGCTTTACTGACGGAGAAATAAATTATTCTTATAACAGATAAATGACTATTGGCGTTCAAATACAAAAGTATTACTCGAAGTATCTTTTCTCATGAATGGAACGTGTTAGATTCACGAGACTGATGTCACCTAATTTATTGCATGGAATACATATGAAAAGTGAACATGTTTCTCAATAGGAAATATATTTTTTTTTATTTTATATGATTTTTGATAATTTTTTTGAAAAATGTGAAATATCTCGAGAACGGTTCATGTTAGCATTCTAAACTTTATGTTAATCGTTTTTTAATAAAAAATTACATAAGAAATGTCTATTTGCGTAACTGTACTAGTGGTTTTGATTTTTTGACGATTTTTTCAAAATTTCACTCGAAATTTAGGGGGGGTTCTGAACATTCGATTACGGTTAAAAACAATAGGCTTCCAGTGTTTACGGATTGTGATTTTTGTACCAAATTTCGTTCGAATCGGTCCATTCGTTCGTCAGTTATCGTCTCCACAGACCCACTGACACACACACACACACACACACACACACACACACATACTTTCACACACACACGCATACACACACACACACACACATCACTTCAAAAATGCCTGATTCGTGATTAGGGATGCTTGAAAAGTGCTCTCCCGTCGAAAACTCGAATTCGAATTTTCGACCCCGCACAATACTTTCCTTATACATTATGTATATAAGGAAAGTAAAAAGAGACAATAACGAAACCTAGAAAAAGTTGAGCGTGTTGCTAAATGATTTATTCCGAAGCCTGCCTTTTATTTCTGAAACTCCTGTGATTTGATCAGGAGAACGCCAAACTCCCAATGTATCCAAAACAAACAATGGAAACATTACTTCAAATAGACTTTCAACTTTCAAATCCAGTATTATTAAAAACTAAAGTAAGAAACATGCTGAAAAGGTCAAGTTGTATATATAGATTTTGAAGAAATATTCTGGTAGGTAGGTATTTAGGTTAGAAATTGATGTATAAAAATATTTTGAAGTTATTTCGAAATTGTCCAGATTGAAAATATTTTATGTATAGGAAGATACGTTATAAATTTAAAATAGTGAAAACCTCGTACTAAAAAGTGACAGGAGTGTTGCTTAACTGAATTTTCTCGTAGGAGGATCTAATTTTGGCCTCTTTTTTTATTTTTCAATTTTACAAAAAAATTTTTGAAAAATTGGCATCAAAGGTCCAAATGATTACAGTAATAACGTGTTATCCTTCACGTTAAATGGCT
The DNA here is from genome assembly GCA_951213105.1 of Amaurobius ferox. NCBI lineage: Eukaryota > Metazoa > Arthropoda > Arachnida > Araneae > Amaurobiidae > Amaurobius > Amaurobius ferox. The sequence continues at coordinate 48,810,942 of OX578149.1, forward strand.
TGAAAAAAATATTTCGATTAATACCGTACTTGACAAAAAACCCGGAGGGGGTAACTTCCTCCCCCTCCCCCCGAAGAGGGATAATGACGCCACGAACAGAATAATTATATAATGGCTATTTTTCACAACAATGATGGAAAATATCAAATATCGCAAATCATTGAGGCATAAATAAACCCTTTTATTCTTGATTATGTCACATTTTGTACTATGCTGTCATCTTAAAAATATAAAACTTCAAATAAATTTCGAAGTTTTCGTTCGAATTTTAAAAATTCAATCTAGTTCTAGATTTTTTTATAACAATGCCGGATATAAAATTTGGTGAAAACCGATTAATATTACTGGCCGCTATCGTGTACACAAGAAATCGGCCATAGACATACAGACAGACAGAAGACGGATATCATTCCAACAGTCAAAACGTGTTCAGGAAGTTTTAAAATATATCAGGAGGTCTTATAATATATTAGCATCAATATCCCAAATTCGAAAATTTTCGTGAAAACAATACTTTCTCTATGTTATATTACATGAGAAAATAAAAAGATAGTCATTACGTACTCTGAATATACAAAAAACAACATAAATTGAATTACTGAGATATTGTTGTTGACTTTGGCGTTTATATTGATTTCAATATTTTTTCTACATTATAAGAATTTTACTCTCTGTCCAATAAATGCATTTTTTATCAACCAAATTTATTTTCACTCTGTAGAATAATTTTAGAATCATTGCAAAATTTTGAAAAATATATATACGTATATTGAACTTAACATTTACATTTTTTAAGCATTGTTACGTTTTCTCACATTTATGTAAAGAAAATCTAAAATTGAAGCTTATTTGCTGCAAATTTGTTTAGTAGCTGCCAAGCTACAGCAATTTAGTACAAATTGCGCATGCCCAAGACAGGAAATTTTTCACTCCATTAGAAAGTTTCCCAGTAAAGAATATTTTCGAAACCTCGGCACGTATTTTCCATTTTCAAGTAATATTTTACTTTTGTACCCAATTTATAGTTCCCATTAGTAAGGTAGTAAAAACGAGTGCATAGTTTGATTAATTGTACGGAGTATAGTGTGCCATAAAAATTAATAAATGTCCGCAGGTATCAAACTGTGGTGAAAGAAATTTATATTGGTAATTTATTACAATACAAAAATTATAAGTTTTCCTTATGCTTATTATAGAACTGTGTTGTGAACTCGTGAGTATAGTGATAATTGCATAAAACTGCGATGTTTCTCGTGAATTATTTATCTTCATAGTGAGAGGCAACTTACTTAATCTGAAAAGTAAATTATTGGTTATTGACTACAATATTTAGCTTTCTGACTTATATTTAAGTAGGTAGCATTCAAAGATCATGACATAACATTTGCAAATAATACTTTAAACATAAACTCATTTAATCTTTTGTGAGAGAGACTTAGGAATAGATCAAAGACCAACGCAGTAATTTACCGAAATGTTAATATTTCTTCCCTTGAACCACTTGTTTAAATATAGATCTGGTACATAATCTGAAGGGCATGTTAAATGCATTAGAGAGCACATTTATGGCTGTTGACTTGGGGGCACTTCACACTAGGGACCAAATCTGTTCGACCAAGAATTTCATCTAGAGTGTATTTACACGACTAAATACCTTTTATACCTGCGAATTTCAAATATATATTTTACTCTGCTTCTTTCACAACTCAGCACTTGCTCTCATATATAGTTTGGTTAAAACCGTTGTGTCGATTCTATAGGTAAGGACCATTTGATAGACAGTTGGTCTAAAAGCTCGAATACGTTTTTTCGTAATCAGCATCTTGAGAAAAGAATTGCATTTTCAATTTGGCTAAAAAATGTTTTCGATTCATAAACAATGCTTTTTCGTGTTCGATGAAAAGCAAAAGATTCAGAGTAAAAGAAAAGAGTCTAAAAAGAAAAGGTTATAATAATCTAAATATACAGAAAAATTTACCATTTTAGTCAAGCATTTATTATTATCAGTTTTTAATGTTTTTTTATCTGACTACATTGTGATTAAATGTCATTACAAGAAAAAAAAAACATACAGTCGTTTCGAGGATACGCTGGATCCCCTTCTTGAGTGCAAGAGAACCAACAAATCCGAAGTCCAAATCAGGAATGTGTCTACACATTGTGTTACTTGTGATTATTAAAATTGTTCTTGTTTTCCTTATCACAATCCTTGTTCAAATAAGGTGCTTATTATATTTTGAGGTCGAGTTTTGTGAAGATGAAAATTAAATCAAGCTTACTCAAAAAATTAATGAAGTTAGGTTTAATGGTTATCACACTTTCTTAATATATACAAATGCCTCACCCATTTAAATTCTCAATTACATAAATAAATGAGTAGTAATAAAAATACTTCTACTTGTTAATCTATGAACAATTTGCTTTATAATTATATTGGGACTTATATATCGAAATAAATGATTAAATTAATTAAACTTATGTAGATATTAGAATGCTATTAATTAGCTATCTTTCAACGTGGACAAGCGAGTGTCTAGCAGAGAAATTTATCTATTTATTACCCAGAGCGTCCAGTGCACTCAAAAGGGTGTAAAGCAGTTACAAAGGACTGCCGGGAAAACGAAGAAATAACAATAAAACAGAATGAGACCGAAATAACAATGCAACAGAATAACATATGAATTACAATAAATAAAATAAAGAAAACTATGTAATACAAATTACCCAGTCCAGCTGGAATTCAAATCTGGCGTCTAAAACTTTTGGGAATATGCTTATAAAACGTGACTAAAATCGGAATATCAAGATTAAAGATAAATACCAGAAATAAAATAAAACTTTAGTATTTTAAATGTTTACACAGATATCTTTGCGCACAGGGAATTTAATTCATTCTTTGCAAATAGCGCTTCCATTTGGAAATAAAGATAAGTTTACAGAGATAATTCTTATTAAAAGAGCAATCTATGTGAAGTTATTTATTATTTGGGTGTTTAATTAAAATAACTAATTTTAACGCCACAGTATATATTTCTTCACAGCATCTATAAAAGTGAAGGAAACTATTTAAACCGTGCCCAGACTGAAGGCATCAAAAATCCAATAAACTGGCTACTCGCATTTCGCAAGTAAATAACCATAAAATTGAATTCAAAGGATCTGGAAGATTTATGCACTCAAGCTTAAGATAGTTTGTTAGAGAAATGTGATAATTAGAAAATTGTATGACCGAAATATTTTAGATTACGAAGGTAATACTTTAGATTCTTCGAGATGTAATACTGTTTTTGTTTCATCACGAGATAATAAAAGCTGAGTTTATATTTTTATTCGCGAATTAATTTGAAAGTAACTATTTTTTATAATTCTGCTTTATAATTAATCACAGTAACAAATATTTTAATGTTAATAACATCTATGGTTGTCGTTTCTCTGGCAGCGAAAAATGTAAACTCTTTGTATGCTTATATCTTAACAAATAGATAAAAATGTAGACAAATTTCACTTAGTTTGCTTGAAACAGGCTACAATTAATGAATATATAAAAATGATTTCAAAATTTTAATCCTTGGATATTTTTTCCCAAATAAACTAATACATTTTTGTCAGAGAGACTTTCACTTCACTTTTCTCACTTTCACTCGAAATGTCTTTTAAACTATAATATATAGATGTAAAGAAAAAGCGACAAAAATGTTCAATATAAAATTCAGTTCTTATATTAATATTTTTTTAATAAATCTCTCACAATTTCGGGAAATGTTTATGTCAAGTAGAAAAAGAATGAAAATTTTCCTCGATTAAAGTTTATAATGCTTATACCTCGAAAACTACAAAAGCTAGCTATAAACAGTAACGCGGTAATTTGCAGCGTTATAAAATCACTGCAATGATATATGATTGGATTCCGGATCACGATCATTGTTTTTTTTAATATAATGGTTAAACTTTCAATATTTTAATATTTTGAACAATTTTGAAAATGTGGTTCGAATTTTAATATTTAAGCTAGCTACAGACAATAAGTAATCTCCCTCTGGGACTTAAATTTTCAAACATTTTTAAGCCAAGTTGAAATTCGCAAATTGCTTCGCAAATTTTAGGAAATATTTAAATTATCCCATAAAATATATAAAAAAATTGAGCAAAATATGTTTGGTAGTTTTTTAAGTAAAAATTAAAATACTAATTACATCCATATTATATGAAGAGATCACGTGTTCAAAATAAATATGGCGTCTATCTTTTTTCCAGTGTCCAAATCATGATTCCTAAAGTTATTTTAAATTTATATTTAGTGTTGCATACGTCCTAAAACAGTTTTATTTATGCGTAGTTTCTGTGCATTTATAATCTGCGCCAACGGAATTACAATATTTTAGTTTAAATGATCACGAAACTTTGATTATTTCTACAGCAAATCCACATTTTAATGGATACAAAATGTAAACACGTGATTATAAGATGAGTCGTTGAGAATTGCTAATTTTTTTCATGCAAAATTATTTAGCTCTAGAGTCGGGAATATAAGTGATATGAATGAAATATTCGTTGATTTTATATAAAGAAGCATACGATTTTATAGCATTGCCTTTTTGATGAAGTTTTAATTTTCCAAGTAAAATAAGTTATTGTACTGTGATAATTTAAAAAAAATCAGACCTGAATGTATCGCAATTCAGAGACGTTTAAATAAAATTGCATTTCAGTTGGAAAATGTTTCATAACCAATGTTTTATGCATGATTGATCTCACTTGTTGTTATTGACTACGACTGCAAAGGTCTTTTGAAGGAGGGTTAGGGTTCTTCGGCAAGGTGCTTAAATCTGAAAGTACATCTCCAGTGCCATTTTGAAACGGCATGATGTTTTTGAAAGTAGCTTTCTGTTTTTGTACTTAAAGGGGAGTTTCGTTTACCATGAGTGCTGTTTTTATGAGATATCAATATTTTTAGTAGAAATATTTATCCACATGATTACGCAACAATGATATAGCAGGCATTATAAATTTTACTTTACCACATAGCATTATTTATTCATGTTTTTTCTATTTTTTAAATTCTAATCCAAATTTATCAAGTTTTTAAAGGAGAACTTTTCAGAACACACAAAAGGAGTTATCATTAAAATAGGTTCAGTATTTCAGGCTGTAGGTCCGTCAACATAGAAGAAAATGGCTGAAAATCATATTTTATCAACTTTTGAAATTCTAAATCAAATTTATCTTTAAAAAAAGTGTGTATCTCTCTCTGGAGATAGAAACCCCTAAGAATCGCGTTTTGTCACGTCACGTATAATATACACAGATCCAGAAATGACGAATACAGATGACGAATGGTGGTGCGGATGTTCCTAAAATAAACGGGTTACTACGTCTTTTGGAAAATTAAATAAATAAATTAATTAATCCCAGTTATAAATACCCTGAAACGGATATATTTTATAGTAATTTATAAAACTCTGTATACGTATGTGAATGTATCTCTGTACATGTATCTCTATATGTCTCCGTATGAGTCTGCAAAGATAACTTTACACATAAGAATGTACCTATGTTTCTTCCATTATTTTATTGTTTTATTGAATTTGACATTACCTTTATTTTATTATTTACACTGAATTTAACTACCTTCCGAAGGGATCCCCTAGAACGAATAAAACGTATTTGTCTCACGAAAAGCGAAACTCATTAGTATTTTGAATGAAGGATATTAAATTAAGAAATTCCCATAAAACGACATTAAAATTAATTTAAACTTCGCCGCTCTGAATTGCCATGTTATTCCTGTACATAAAAATAATAACAGACATAATATTTCTTACTACTGCCCTATTATCATGCAATCGTACTGTCTCCCTTTTACACAGTATTTGAGTGTATTATGCATGAAATATTTTCACCAAATTAAGCAATGGATAGATGCCTCCTTACCAACATGTATGTATACCAACGTGCCCAACATTTTCCAATTCAACTTGTTTTACTTGTGACATTATTGATGCTATTGATGATAAAAAGCAACTGGATCTTCACTAAACTGAATTTGGTGAAGCATTTCATCGCATTGATCTTGGATAATTGATGAGTAAATTAATTACTTGTGGTTTCAGTATTGATTTATCGACTTGTTTGTACTCGCATATTAAAATATATTTTACTCGGTCAAGTCTTTTGGAATTAACTCTAGATTGTATAGTAATTCCTCTGATGTTCCTTAAGGTTCAAATATGGGTCTACTTTTTTTCTTAATTTTTGTCAATGTTATACCTCGGATTTTTAAAACTGTTAAGTGTCTTATGTTTGCCTATTATCTGAAATTTTATATGAAAATCAACTAGTTAACAGATTGCACTTTTCTGCAGAAGGATCTATATAATCTGTATAAAATATACTTCATTTAAATATTTCTAAGTGCTATGTTATGAGTATTGCTAGGGTCCATAATTTATACAAATACAGCTATCATTCATACAATTTTCCTTTATCTCGATGTACTCGTTTTATTGATTTAGGTATCACTTTTGATGATTCATTTAACTTTCAATGACATCTTGATAACATTGTTAAAATAGCCTACAGAACAAAGTCATGTTTTTGGTGGGCATGATATTATTATTTGTCTTTATAATAATGTTGTTTAATTTACTTTAAAATATTGTTCTGTGATCTGGGATCCTGTTTACCATTTGCATTTCCAACAAATCGAAATAATCTAAAATAAATTTTAGATTATTACAGAATTTCTGGTTATTATCCATATGATGTGCATACTCGTCAACTTAGGCAAACCTTTTATTTAATTAATTTTTTTATAAAGTTTTATATAATACTATTGATTGTCCTATTTAACTTCCTTCTTTGGAGTTCCATATATTGTTACTAATACTAGGAAAAAATATTGCGATAATACTGCTATTAAACGCAATTACCTTAGTGCTTTTTTGTGTATAAATTTGTTGATCTCTTAATATATATTGCGCTGATATTGATATTTTTCTTTTGACTCAGTTCAACAGTTTTAATATACTTGAAATGTTTGCTGTTTAGTACTCTGGTATTTTCTGTTCTTGCGATTACTGTAATTGGATTTTATCTGTAGTTGCCACTTATATTGAATAAATAAATATCGATATTTCGTCAATTTGACGATATAGTGCCATATTTGTCATCAAAGTTGTCAAATTGAGGTCAAATTTGTCGTCAAATGAGTTATGTGGACAGTTAGTCAGACGGGTGAAGGTCTTTTGTTATACGGCACTGAAGTTACTTCAATTGATGCTTGTAGAAAAATATGCTTTGAAATGTATTGTTAGTGTGCATTGTGCGTTGTGTAGTCCTTCTCCAGATAACAAAGAATCTACATGGTCATACGGATCGGCGGGATTTTTTGATGATAATAAAATATTGAATGTCTTTTGGTGTAAATTTTCAAAATACTAGCTGCGGGTCAGTAACTAGCGGTTACTCAATATAGTAATCAGTTTTCATAGCATTCAATTTTAGCAAGTTCTGCAATCGCGCAGCTGGCGTGGAATTCGAAAAGCAACAGAAGGGGGTTGCAAATCAGTGTGAACAGGTCGAGTAGGTTCATTTTAGTGTAGAAAATGCAATATAAAAATAGCATCGAAATCGAAGCAGAAGTGTCTAAGATAGATAAAAAAACAAATTTTAAAAATATGGGTCGGAAAGGGAAAATTGTAAGTTAGTTGCCCCTTCCCCCCAACCACATCCACATTCATGGGTAAATTGTCAATATTGCATCCCTCATTGGTCGAAAGTAAGAGACAATACCGCATCCGTGCACCCGAAAAATCAGTCCACAGTGAATTTATCACTCGTAATAGAACTTCCTAATCCCCCCCCCCCAGCGATAATCACTGAAAGATCGTATTTTGAAGCCCATATATCATTTTCAGTAATCGGAACAACCCACAATCAAGGCAAAAAAGATGAAAACTACTTTTCCCAGACTTCTGTTACGGAACTTTGAAATGAAAATTATCGAATAAATTAATATCTTAACTTAATTGTAAAAAATTATCAAATAGAGTGGCAAAGAAATCAATTATAGTTTTCTTGCACTAAGAAATGATAGTTCATGATAAAAAAATTTGAAGACTGAAAAGTTTTCGCTTGGCGATAATTTTAATATTAATAACACTGAAATACTCTTCTATTACACGTTTTTAGAAATATGTATTAAAAATCTATATGAATAACACGGAATGATAAATAACAAGGAAATATAAATAACACGGAAATACTCTATTTTATTTGTTTTTAAAAATGTGTATTGGAAAACTATAAAATGTTTTGAAAACCGGATTTTGGAAATTTATATGCCCCGTTCAAACCAAAAATAAAAAACTTAATTTTTTTTTATATAAAGAGCCAATTTTGTACCATTTGTTTTCCCCCCTGATTTTAGATGCTTTTACAAAAATTTATGAACCATTAAGTATTTCAAATTTCAAGATTTTCGGCATCCGTGAGACATTAGGGCAAGTAGAGGTTTCGGAATAGGGAGGAATATGCATATAAATAAGTCTATTTCCCTGCTTTAAATGTTTTTTAAAATTATTTAAAAATCTTTTTGAAATCTTGAATATTCAAATGCTTTCTCGGATCGAAAAATATTAAAAAAAAAAAAAAAAAAAGACCACGACGTCCTAAGACAAATATTGGCTAAAGGGAATCTACTAGCTGCGGAAAATAACTATTATGTTCCCTTTTAATAGTAGATTTATATTTATTGTTTCTGAAATCTTATTATTAAAATATAACTATTAACGCGTAAAATACTAGAATTATTTGTGTTCATATTTCATAAGTGTGATTATTAAACGAAATAATTTTATATGTAAGATATTGCTTTTATATATTAACGGTCTTATCTATTTTTGTTCACTGTAGCCGTACTTGGCCAGCTTTATCGATTGTTGTTCACGCAACTCGGAGATAACGATTAAACGAAATCACAGTTTATGTAATATATATCTTTAATAATATTAGCGGTATATATAGATACGCAAATATCTTTCACTTTTAATTTTTTTGCAACCTCATTGTCTCTTGGATGATAAAATATTATTATCCGTTTTGAGCTTCTAAGGGCTGTACTATTGGATATCGCTGAAAAATTTACCTTTCGAGTTATACCTATAAAAATGAAATGAAGACATAAATATATAATTAGGGTCGGTAGAAAATTAGGTGAGATTCAAACTGAAGAGTTATTTGAAGTTTCTTATTTGTCCTTGCTTATTTTTATATCTTCAGAAATATTGATTTGGAATGAAACCATCTATTTAAAATTACTTCTCTCTTTTATATTTATTGCAAATATACACTATTTCCGTGCCCTAAGAAAACTTAGAATGCTAGAAATGGGAGCGGTAAATGTGGGCGTGGCTATATTCACTGATACAATGTCTTGTAGATATTTCCTAAGCAATGCTTCTTTGGTATAAATTAACTTAATCGTCAGGATTTCTTATTTGTTTAATTTCTTATATAAGGCAGAGTTACTCTTACTATGAGCAAAAGTAAAGTACATGGCCTATATCCAATTACTGAAGAGGATATATGCTGTCCTCCAAATGTTAAACTTGGAACAGTAAACCATGAATAATTTATAAAGTTGTATTATCCTATTGCAGGGCAGATCTTGATTCCTCTGTTAAGAGAAAAATCAAACACTGTATTTGGTTTCATACCACTTAACATTTGAAAGACAGGGGATTATACAATTGATTTACATTTTAATAATATTAGAGAAAGTGATCAGAAACTCATACATGTGTTTCCTTTTTCTACGTACATAAGATTAAATAGGAAAGTATTTTTATTTTCAGTATAACATTTTTATACATGTAACAGACAATTAAATATTTCCATTATTTTTGTTAAATAATATGTGGATAATAATATAATAATAATATAATAATATAATACAATATGTAATATAATATAATATGTGAAAATATGTAAAATTATTTGTACAATATCTGCCGGGACTGTGCGCCGAAGGCTCCACGTGAAGAGACTGTACACCCGAATACCCTGTGTTTGTGTTCCACTAACCGTCCAGCCTGAGGAGAAAGATAAAAGTGGTGTCGTGAACATGTCAATTGGACTGTCTCAGATTGGTACAACGTCCTGTTCACGGACGAATCCAGATTTGCCCTGGAATCAGTTGATAAGCTTGTAAGGGTCGGGGGAGAACGAGGCACACACAATAAGGCCAAGAACATCATCGAACATTACGCATTCAGAGGTGGCAGCGTCATGGTGCTGGCTGGAATTTCAATGGGATATCGCACAGACCTGCACATCTTTAAAGGTGGTTCGTTGACGGCTGCGCGGTATTGGGATAAAGATCTAGACCCCATTGCGAGACTCTACACTGCAATAGTTGATCCTGATTTCCTCCTTATGGACGATAATCCTGTTCCCATCGAGCTAACATCGTTGACGAATACCTGGAAAGTGAGGACATTTCTCGTATTGAGTGGCCGGCGTATTCCTCCGATCTTAATCTCATTGAAAACCTTTGGGATGCCCTCGGACGTGCTGTATCTGCACGTTTACATCCTCCAGCCAGTCTCAGAGAGTTGGAAACTGCCCTATTGGAGGAATTGCTATTGTTCGCATCTGTGATTGTTGATAGCCTCATTGAAAGTATGGAAAATCATTGTAAAGTTTGTGTGAAGATCCGGGGTGGTCACATACCATTTTAATCTAAGTCATGTTTGGTTTGTTTGCCTTTAAACATCATTTTATTAATGACCCAAATGTGACATCATCATGTAACTTAGAAAAGGAAATATGTTTTCTTCATTTTTGTACATGATTCTTATTTTCGTTAATGCATAAACACATTTTCTACCTTCATGTACAATTTTGAGTTCATAGCTTTACTTTTCCATTTTTGTTGATTTTATCGTTCTTGCTTAACTTTTGGAAGCCAGTGTATATATATATATATATATATATATATATATATATATATATATATATATATATATATATATATATATATATATATATATATATAGTATATATATGGTATATATATATAAGTATATATATGAGTATATATACATATATATATATATATATGTGTGTGTGTGTGTGTATATATACTTTTCGTGTGTGGAGGACGTAATCTATCTATAATATACCCCAGATTATGTTTATATGGTTTCCATTTTAACACCATCGACCCAGAGGGTTTTATTATTGTTGTTATAAGTGGACGTAATGCCAAAATCTTCTGTGGTTTTCAATTATTCGATGTGAGTTTTGGTGAGATTTTAATCAGAGGTGTGCATCTTACATCTCAAGCAGCAAAGGGTACGTATTAGAATATATCTACAGGCGGCCCTCGACTTTCGAACATAATGGGTTCCTGAAAATGTGCGCGAATGTTGAATGTTCGAAAGTAGAGGGATGTAAAAAAAACATCTAAAATTGTATTTTAAATTATTTATTTATCAATAATAATATTTATTTATCAATATACATAATTAAATTAACGAGGCGTGTTTAAGTGCTTTCAGGTGTTTTCTTTATAGTCTTGTCAAGAGTTAATTGAATAGCACCCTTTTTCTTCGTTTCTTGATAAAGAGTTCTAATATGTTGTGTCTTTCTCAATCGCCATAAGTACTTGAGATATACGTTCTCAATCGGGATCACATTCTTCCATGATAGTCAAAAATTTGTCAAGGTGCATGAAGGCTTCATTCATATTTTTGATTGTCAAAGTTTTGACGATTTTATCAGCTTTTTCTTCCTCACTTTCATTGTGAATTTCATTTAAATCGTGCTGCTCAATTAAGTATTCATTTGACAGATGTACTGAGTGAGATTCAATCAACTCATTAACATCCTTGTTTTTGACGTCCAAGTTTAGTTCATTCATTGGGCTAACTATCTGTGACAGTTTCCGAAGTTTCTTCAGAATTTATAAAATCACTCATCATTTGTGAGCACAATTGTTTCCAGGAACCTTTCATTATGGACTCTTTTGTTTCAGCCCACGAGTCTCCAATATTATTTATTGCGTTCCTTGTATTATAGTTCTTCCAAAAGTCTCATGTAGTCCCACCTTCCCTGTCAGTTTACTTGATGGCCTGATTCATTATTGTCCTCATATACTACCGTTTAAACGTAGAATTAAAATTGAATTTTCACATTTTTAAAAATTCATATTTAAAAATTGAAGTTTTAAAAATGTGGGAATTGTGCGAAATAGCGAATTGTGCAAAAGTAGAATGTGCAAAAATCGAAGGCTGTCAAAGGCTGAAAATCCGTAACTCAATGGAGACCATGTAAATTGTTCGAGGTTTCCGTGCATCTTTCTGCCAAAGTTAACGCTTTTTTAGCTCGGCCTGACCATCAGTGGTCACGTCTTCTCTCTCCAGTTACATTGCTCCATCTTCCTCTCACACTGTCTCCTCCTAATATCCAAGGACCTCACTGATATCCTGAGACTATTTCGAGATATTTCAAATAAACCACTCCTGAAATTTTTGATGACACAGATGACAATAATGGTTCCTTTTTTTACTCAAGTTAGAGTCCAGCAAATTATCTTTCTCCACTTATCTCTTGACAGGTTGTTTTCAAATTTCATGGGCTGGAAATAACTTTTGGTGGCGTGATAAAAAGGAAAGTAAAAACATCTTTGTGTGCCTTACAATGCTTCCAGTGATGCTAAATACTGCCTCAGAAATGTAAAAGTATCAGGTAATATAACAGCGTAAAAGAATTTCAACGGGAAATTCCAAGACGAACTCGTAAATCGAAGTTTAAAGTGAAAAACTTAGCCATAATATTACTCTCAGAGGTTTTCCGAAAAATACTTTTACAAATAAAATAGTCACTAGAGACTTAGTGCACTGAAGATTCTGAAATACTATTTATTTAACAAGAAAACCATCAGGCTGAAATCTAGTATTTATGGGGAATAGTATAAGTGTTACTACTAAGTCTCTAGATAATACTATGAAGGAAATACCGTGCTTACATTTTATGAAAGTGTATTATAGAATTATCTCCTTAACCCGTGTTAAGGTTAAGGATATAAAAAACTAATAAAATGTTTAATTGCGGAGTTAATACATCACAAAATATAATGTGATATCCCGAAGATTTTGATAAATATTGTCAAGATAATTAGTTGAAGCAAGGAGATATTTATAAAATCACTCTGACTGAAGTATTTTAAGGTATAAAGGTAAATAGTTTACATATTGATATAATACATTAAATTATCCTTATATATAAAGAAGAAAAGTGTGTATGTATGATCCATCATAACTGGAGAACGGCTGAACCGAATTTTATGAAATTTGTCTTGATAGTCTTAAAATCACCTCACAAAAACATAGGCCATGTTTCGAGTTTCTACGACCAATGGTTCTCGAGATATTAGTGAAAAACGACACTTTTTTCTAGGACTTCTATTCTCTAACTCCATGATTCACAACGAAAAAGGTTGAACATTGTTGGTCTGAAACGTGAGAGTCAATTAAATCTCTTGAGTTTTGTGGGAGTTTATGGAACGTATTAGACAGTTTTGAAAATCGCAGGTTTGAGATAAGAATTTAAATGGAAACTATCACCATGGATTATTTCTCACAGGCTTACTCAACCACGAAAAATATTAAAAAATTCACAAGGAAGATCAATCATGCATAAAGCATTGATTATGAAACATTTTCCAACTTTAAGTTTATTTAAACATCTCTAAAATGCGATACATTCAGCGGTAATATATCACAATCGCCCTATATACTCCTGTGTAATTTTTATCATATTTTTGCATGGTAAATCCCGAGCAACGCCAGGTAATCACTGCTAGTTCTAAATAAAGAACAACTATTGCTTTTAGAATGTAATAACAGAAACTGGAAGAATAATTTTGTTCATGAAATATTTTTTTTAAATAGCCAGGCACTTGAATACGTAAGCATTCACCCATTTTTACCGGTTTTAGTACAATTTTTTTTAAACACCTATGTCCCAAATTGACCGTAGATAGTGCTTAGAGGATGACTGATATAAATTCAGTAATAAAGTCAGAAGGAGGTGGGGAGAGGTATTAGTAGAGATTCCCACTTTTTTCACTGGCGATTCAGAAACTTTTCTGGAAACATCTATTTCTCAGGATTGACTATGAACAGAGCTTAGATAATGACTGATATTGATTCAGCATTGAAATCCAAAGGACGTCGAGGAGGTCACTAAAGATTTGCATTCTCGGCTCTGGAGATGACTCTTCCAATCTGTATGACTCTACGCTAAAATTACATAAAAGATACCAAAAATGCTTCATAGGTGCATCAAAAATGAAGTTTGCACACCATTTGAAACCATATGAAGGTCCTATCCTGAATTTCTTGTATTCATTCTTCTTTTTCTAACGTTCTTCTCATGTATTACTTGGAGAGAGGAAAATTCAATGTCTTTATAGTATAGGAGTAAAATAATTGTATATAAAGTCCCGTAGTTGGACAAAGTATGTATAACACAGTATATCCGCAGTAACAAAGCTATCTTGACAAGCTCTCTTGTTTGTTATACAATATATCACAGCAAATTCCCTCTCAGTTTTAGAAAAAAAAGTCTTTGTTTTATTAGTATTAATGGTTTATAACTATAGCGTTTCATTATATTGAGAATTAATATAAAGTATTATGTATTTGTTTCTGTGATCTCCGAAGAATACACAGGATCCACTCTTATAGTAAATTCGAGTTATTTCCACTAAAGCTTCGCGCAAGCAAAATGACACGCAGTCACTAAATGTGACACTTGCACAATAAAAATTCTGAATATCAAAATTCCTTTAAATTTTAAACAGAAAAATGACACATATTTTATAGTTCTGCTAACGTGAAAATTCCGGTGGGTCAAATAATATTTCATTTCACATCACTGTATGTAGTCTTATTTTCAACGTTTTTAGATACTTCAAACTAAAAATCATTTAATTTAAATATTGTTTTTCGAGTTTGATTTGAAAAATAGCCAACAGACGATTCCGGCATTGGAAACGTTCCGCGGTTACCATAGTTACCACAATGAAATCAGAAATTATAAATACATTCATTCAGCAATAGTCAGTAAAAGATTTCGGCATTTGAAATGTAACTCGGTTGCCATAGTTACCACAACGGAATCAGAAATCTATATAAATAAAAATGAAAATCTGTCTGTCTGTCTGTCTGTCTGTCCGTCTGTCTGTCTGTCTGTCTGTTTGTCACACCATCACGGGAGAACGGCTGAACCGAATTTGATGCAATTTTGTGGGTAGCCTAGAAATAGCCCCACTTAAAATTATATCCGTGTTTTGAGTTTCTACGACCAGTGGTTCTCGAGATATTAGTAAAATACGAAATTTTCGTTTGTCTCATCATCACGGAAAAGCGGCTGAACCGAATTTAATGAAATTTGGTGAATAGCCTTGAAATATCCCACCATAAATTTTGTCCAAGTTTCGAGTTTCTAAGACCTGGGGTTGTCGAGATATTAATGAAAAACGGAACTTTTTCCTAGGAGTTCTACTCCCTAACTCCGTGGTTTATCCAAACGAAAAGCTTGAAAATCGTTTGAAAGTGAATTAAAATTTAATCTCTGAGTTTGATGGGAGATTTTTTGCGCTAATTAGCCACTTTCTGAAAACATGAATTGTTTGAAACAAGATTTAAAGGGGAAATCTCTCTCCATGGTTCATGGTTTATTTAAAACAAGCTTTTACGGAACAATGAGAAGTATAGAGAAATCAAAATCGTTATTTAATTTCGCAGTTTATGTTATAAGACATGACATATTTAACATGTTATAAGATTCTATCTTATATCATGTTACTCAGAAACGCAATTAAATTAAATCGGTCTGTTAATTTTAATAATTATTTTTTCGATTTGAATAATAAATAAATGGATATAAAAATATATTTTAGAAAAGAACGATTTAATTTTTCTTATAGCATTTTTGACTGGATAATATCAATTACGGTCTTCAGGTTTAAAAATTATTATTATTTATATTTTCGGGGATTATTGATTCAAGGATTATTGATATTTTCAAGTTATTATGCAATTATTTTATTATGACAAAAATTGTTTAAACTCATATATTGTATGTTGTACGAATCTTCTACAAATACACGTGTATATCTTTTAATCTACGAGAATATAAGTAGTACAGGTATATTGACATATGTTTTGATATATATTGGCATATATTGGAATCAATTACGACCTTCTGGTATAAAGAGTACGGATATTATTGATGTTTTCAATTTATTACGTCATCTCTTTTATTTTGGCAAATATTTTTGAGACGCATATTGTAATACGGGTAATCTTCTACTAACACATTGGCATATTTTCTGATCTGCGACAATATAATTAGTACGGGGTTGCATATATTCATTCAATTCCTATTTTTTCTTCTGTAAATTTGCTTACAAAAGGGGGCAGGATGTTTTATTCTTCAGATCTGATCGTGAAGATAATTTTGCATAGTGAGAACATATATTCTTAAACTTCTCTTTAGGAGCAATAAATTTAATATTTTAACAGAATTTGCACATTGTTGCGAACTTTAAGTTTCTTTAAATTATACACTCCGTACGAATAACGGGTGTGCTGTTAGTGGCTAATAAATTTTAACATTTTAGGAGGATATATCATGTTGCTCGGCATCGCAATTAAATTAAATGTGTCTGTTAATGTTTTTATTATTTTTTTTCGATTTAAATAATAAATAAATGGATAAATGGATATAAAAGTATATCTTATGAATGGACGGTTTGATTTTTCTTTTAATTATATTAATTGCTGACTGCGTACATCAATTTCATTTATTTTGGCAAAGAGTTTTCAAGCTTATATCGTATTTAGCTACTAAACTCATATATTGTGTTTAGCCAATAAATTCATATAGCCGATTGTTGAAACAGAAAAAGAGTAGAGCGGGTATATCTTCTAATACAATTGTAGTGTTTTCATTTAGTATATTGAAACGGGATAAGAATGTTTCATTCAGATCTGCAAATTCAAAGCTACGAATTTGGAGAGATATCGCTAATTTGACAACTTTTCTTAAACTTTGCCAAATTGACGGAAATGTCGCCAAATTGATATAAACGACACACAAACAGCTGCCATAAACCTTCGGGTTGGTCGTGTGGCTTGGGTCTTCTACATATCAATGAAATTTTTTTTTTGTTTTGTTAGAAGAGAGCACTGAAATGATGTTTGGTTAGCATTTATCTGTCAGACCAACCATCCTACTTAGTAATACATTTAGGGAATTTTTAAAATGTCACCACATTGATAAAAATGTTTTCAAATCTATAAAAATATCTTGAAATTGATAAAATGGCGCTACATAAATGATATTAATTGTTTTTTGTTAGGGGATAGTATTGTGATGATATTTCGTCAATTTGTCGCAAAGTGGAACTGTCAGTTCTACAGTCCCACTTGGCGATAAATTTGGCGATTTTTTAAAATGTCGCTAATTTGACGAAACTGTCGCCAAATGTTCCATAGAAATATAACTATTTAGACGATATTTTTTCTACCAATTTATTTGAAGCAAATGATATCATGTCGCTTAGCAACGGATTTAAATCCAATGTGTTTATGCGGCAGACGATTTTTATTAAATCCTTTCCGATTTGAATAATGAAGATATGTATATAAAATAAATTTCATTGCCATTTCATTTTGGACTGGATAATATCAATTATACTCTTCAGGTTTAAACATTATTATTATTGATATTTTCCGGAATTATTGATTCAGGGATTATTGATATTTTTAAGTTATTACGCCATTGTTTTATTGCGGCAAAAATTGCTGACACACGCATATTGTACGTTGTACGAGTGATCTTCTAGGAATGCACGGGTATATCTTCTAACCTACGAGAATATAAGTAGTACAGGTATATTGGCATATATTTTGACATATATTGGCATATATATTGGAATCAAGTACAGTCTTCTGGTATGAAGATTAAGGGGATTAATTATATATTCAATTTATTACGTCGTCTGTTGTATTTTACCAAAAAACATTTGTGACTCATATTGCAAAACGGGTAATCTTCTACTAATAATCGGACATTATAAGTAGTACGTGTATATCTTCCCATATAATTTTAGCACTTTAATTTTGACATATATTGGAATAAATGACTGTCTTCAGATTTAAAGATTACGGGTTTATTGGTATTTTCAATTTATACATGTAATCTACTAATACAGGTTATATTTTCTAATATTCGCGTATATAATTTGTACGGGTCCCATACAATTTTAACGCTTTTATTTTGCATATATTGATTCAATTCCATATTTTTTTTATATTTGCTTACATAAGGGGTCCAAGATGTTTTATTCTTCAGATATGTCCATGAAGATAATTTTATATAGCGAGAACAGAGATTCTTAAACTTCTTTTTAGGAGCATTATATTAAATATTTTAACAAAATATTTTGATTAAACATGTCATTTAGTATACTATAAGAATTTGGGCATGATTATGAATTTCAAGTTTCTTTATATTATATACTCCGTACGAAGAACGGGTATGCTGCTAGTCTATATAAATAAAATTGAAAATCTGTCTGTCTGTCTGTCTGTTTGTCCCATCATCACGGGAGAACGGCTGAACCGAATTTGATGAAATTTTGTGGGTAGCCTTGAAATAGGCGCACTTAAAATTTAGTCTATGGTTGGAATTTCTACGACCAGTGGTTCTCGAGATATTAGTAAAAAACGAAACTTTCGTTTGTCTCATTATCACGAGAGAACGGCTGAACCGAATTTAATAAAATTTGGTGGGTTGCCTTGAAATAGCCCCTCATAAATTTTGCCCAAGTTTCAAGTTTCTAAGACCAGGGGTTGTCGAGATATTAATGAAAAACGGAACTTTTTTTATAGGAGTTCTACTCTCCAACTCCGTGGTTTATCCAAACGGAAAGGATAAAAATCGTTTGTTTAAAGCGTCAAAAGGAATTAAAACTTTATTTTTGAGTTTGATGCAGGATTTTTGCATTAAATAGTCACTATCTGAAAGCATGAATTGTTTGAAACATGAATTTAAATGGAAAAATCTACCTCCATGTTTTTACATGTATTAACCTCCATGTATTTCACAAGCTTTTACTCAACGATTAGAAGTATAAAGAAATTAAAATGGTTATTTAATTTCGCATTTTATGAGGAAGATTCTATCTTATATCATGTTGCTCGGCAAAGGAATGGAATTAAATGTGTTTGTTAATGATTATTATTATTTTTTCTATTTGTATAATAAATAAATGGATGCAAAAATATATTTTATAAATGAACGGTTTAATTGTTATTTTAATTATATATATTGCGGACTGCGTACATTACTTTTATTTATTTTAGCAAAGAGGTTTCAAGCTCATATATTGTGTTTAGCTAATAAACTCATAATAAATGAACGGTTTGATTGTTCTTTTAATTATATATATTGCGAACTGCGTACATCACACTTTTATTTATTTTAGCAAAGAGGTTTCAAAGCTCATATATTGTGTTTAGCTAATAAACTCATATATTGTGTTTACCCAATAAATTCATTTAGCTGATTGTTGAAGCAGAAAAAGAGTAGAACGGATGTATGTATCTTCTAATACAATTTTAGTGTTTTCATTTAGTATATATACAGACGGGATATGGATATTTTATTCTTCAGATCTGCAAATTTAGAGCTACGAATTTAGCGGAATATCTCTAAATAACTTGGTAACTTTTCTTAAACTTTACCAAATTAGAGGAAATATCTCCAAATTAATAAAAATGACCCAAATCAATGAAATTAAATTTGTTTTTTTAGAATAGAGTACTGAAATGATGTTTCTGTAGCATTTGTCGGTCAGTCCATCCATCCTACTTAGTAACGCATTTAACTAATTTTTTTAATATCACTAAATTGATAAAAATATTTGTAAATCCATAAAAATATCATGGAGACGAAAATGTCGCCAAACCTTCCATGGAGATCACATTATTCAGACGACATGATTTCCATCCATTTATTTGAAGCAGATGATATCATGTCGCTTAGCAACGGATCCAATGTGTTATGTGTCATACGATTTTTATTAAACCTAATAAAAATATGTATATAAAATAAATTTCCTTGACATTGCATTTTTGACTGGATAATATCAATTACGGTCTTCAGATTTAAATATCATTATTATTGATATTTCGGGGACAGTTGATTCAGGAATTATTGATATTTTCAAATTATTATGCCATTGTTTCATTATGACGAATTGTTGAAACTCATATATAGTACGTTGTACAAGTAATCTTCTACAAATGCACGGGTATATCTTCTAATCTACGACAATATAAGTAGTACAGGTATATTGGCAAAATTTTTATATATATTGGCATATATTGGAATCAATTACGACCTTCTGGTATTAAGATTACGGGGATTTTTGATACTTTCAATTTATTACGTCATCTTTTTTATTTTGGTAAATATTTTTAAGACTCATATTACAATATGTTTAAGCTTCTACTAACACACTGGCATATTTTCTAATTTGCGACAATATAAGTAGTACGTGGTTGCATATATTGATTCAATTCTTTTTTTTGTGTGTGAATTTGTTTACAAAAGGGGCCAGGATATTTTATTCTTCAGATTTGCCCGTGAAGATAATTTTGCATAGTGAGAACAGATATTCTTAAACTTCTCTTTATGAGCAATAAATTTAATATTTTATCAGAATTTGCACATGATTGCGAATTATAAATTTTTTTATATTATATACTCCGTACGAAGGACGGGTATGCTGCTAGTTATAAATAAATTCATTCATTAATAGTCAGCTAACGATTCCGGCATTTGAAACGTAATTCGGTTGCCATAGTTACAACAATGTTATCAGAAATTATAAATGCATTCATTTGTAAAATATAACAAAACATCCTCTGCTGTAATTTTAAAATAAAATATCTCAAGAACGACGTATTTTATACTAAAAGAGTTAATTATGGAAATTTAGGATATTTTTGTCATTGCATGACGGTATAAATACTACTCTTGAGCATCTACTCGTTCTTGAATTATAACTGAAAGAATGTTAGAACACAAAATCCCATTCATATATATTATTTGTTCAAAATTCCAGAGTCAAGTTCTGCGTGTATTCAAGGTCTTAAATCTCTACCTTCATCAATTTGGGCTATGTGAATCATCACTTTATCAGGCAGCCTCACTCAGTTGTATGGCAGAAGTACTTCCTCCATTTCTCATCGTTTTAGAAACTTTATATAGTGTATTTAATGCTACTAGTACAATCCTAAAAGTATAAATATAAAGTAACAATATGACATATTTCTATATGGATTGGTAAATAGTCTCATCAATCGAATATTGAAATATCTAGCCATGGTATCACTTTAAGAATGCTTTAAACGACACTTTTTATGAATAAAACAATCATATTACTATAAGTAGTATCAATACATGCTGAAATACATTCATTGCGGTCTACAATGACAAATATACTACACACCACCACGATTAAAATAAATAGTACCTAAAATTTATAGGAAATGGTAAGATGTCATTTGAAATCTCCAAGGAAAACCGTAAGTGAAACATCGCTCTTTCAAAGTATCTATAAACATTTACCTTGTAGTGCAAACTATGTAATTTGAGTCAAGACAAGGGGAAACAAAGATCTAATAAACTATTTAATCCCATCTTCCAAGAAAATTCGCCATAAAATTGAATAAAGATTCCTGAAGATTAAGGTACTCTCGGTAAAGATAATTAGGTGAAGCTATGAGAGATAATTAGGTAAAGCTATGAGGGATAATTAGAAAATCTTTCTGACTTAAGTATTTACGGTTAGGAAGTTAATAATGTTCTTGAAAATGGAGAACTACTGTTTCTTTCACCTCGTGATTATAAAAACTGGCGGAAATTTTTTAATTAACGAATAATAGAAAAGTTATTCGTCGTTCGTTCCATTAATATCACGTAGCTGAGTAAAGAATTGATTACACAACCCAAACTGAGGTAGTAACCTGCCAGTATTAGTAGATTCGCAAATACGTGTGATTTGGCCTAAAACCAATGAGAGAAATATAAAATATTTATTTAATTTTTTAATTTAGGTAATGCGAATTTTTTTTTTCTTACATTCTTTCAGCTATAATTCCAGAAAACAAAATTCCCACATTTTATGTATTAATTCTATGGCTGTACAATCAAACGCTTTTGAGATATTTTAACGTACTAAGGGGTTCTGCTCCACTGCTAGCTACACTTTGCTAACTCCTATAACTCGCTTCGCGTGTCGGGAGACTTCGCGAACTATTTAAAGCCAATTAAAATTTAAATCGATAAACGGTTTATTTCATCGTATTACCCTATTATTTCTCTATAAATGTACCAAATTTCATATTTTTGTATGCTATAGTTTTTATGGTACGAGACATAGAAAACCAATGGACGTGCGGTTACCAAAGAATATTTTTCACTTCTGAAGTGCATAAAAAGTAAAATATCTCGTAAACTACATCAAAACTGAAAAAAGGGGCTATATTCAGCAAAAAGTTATATTTCTCTGCCGGCAAAAATTCGTGGTCTTGTCAGTGTGTAACATGATTTGTGTTTAGTCTATCCAGGACGCGACATTGCAGCTCTATGTTGTCTTTGACTCTGACATTAAATATTTCTGAAACTACAATATATATCGAAAAATGATTTATTTCAGCGTATACCCAAACCTTTATCTACAAGTGTATCAAATTTTATATTTTTGTATGCTACAGTTTTTTCAGTGCGAAGCAGAGAAACTCGAAGAACGAGAAATTTGTCAAACAGCGGTGGCGGCGTCAGCTAATTTTCTTCAATATAGAGAGATAGTTATATCAGACGAATTTCCAGTTATACTTTATCAGTAAACTTATACTTTTTGATTCCATTGGGACAACTAGGGTCACTGAGTAACGTTTCAAATACTGAAATTGGTTATCGGCCTTTCTTCAAATCAAACTATTGAAATATAATGTTATAATTAATTGATTTATACCCTAAAATGTCTTGAAACGTTGAAAATAAAACAGAACAATAATGATCGGTTATGAAATATTGCTCAGTATAACTCGATTTCCATGTCAGCAGAACTATAAAATCTAAGACACTTTTATGGTAAATTTGAAACGGTTTTTCAGATTTAAAACTTTTGTTAAGTATGCAAGTGTCACATTTAGTTACCATTTGGAATCTCGATAACATGAAGCGTAGATGTAAATAGCTCGTTAGATCATATCGCCGAATTTTTTTTGTTTTAATTTGGAAGTATACAATACAATCCACTTTTCATTTGAATCATAGTTTCAATAATTATTTGAATCTCCTGGGAATAATTAGATTTTCATGATATGGAAGATACATGTGATAGAAAATTTATAATAACTTTTTATTCCAGATCTTTAATATCAAATTATTAATCATTATTACGTTTTTCATAAAAAAAAAATCAAGTAATTATATATTTAACATCCAAATATCAAACTAATTATATTCCTGAAAGATTTGAATTGAATGTAAACATATTTATTGTATGTATGACGAGTTTCACATTTTATTGTCCGTGAAGTTTTATTAGTAATTTGATTGTTTATCACCTTTGATAACTAAACATCCATGTCTACAAAGCATTTTCTTTTTTATTAGTAGAGAAATTACATTGATACACACACAAATTTCGTAAAATAGTCGATTATTACTTCAAAGAAATATGGCAGGACCATTTCAAGATATATGTTAACGTCACATGCAGAAATTCAGCAAGAACTGCAGCTAACGTAAGATGTCACATACTAAATGCTCCATATATGTCATAATTGGCTTGTCATCGCTTCAATTCAAAACAATTGGTACTTATGCAGTTTACCAACCGTAATTAAAAAGTGAGGATGACCAGCCAATTATGACATATATGGCGCATTTAGTATGTGACATCTAACGTTAGCTACAATTTTTACTGAATTTCTGCATGTGACGTTAACATATATCTTGAATTGGTCCTGTCATATTTCTCGAAGTACTACTTGACTATTTTACGAAATTTGTGTGTGCATCAATTATTCTCAATTAGGCCATGCAATACGCACACGAAAATAATCAAATTGTTAATAATAAATATTTTAACGGTGATTTTGGTATTCTCTCTACATCCGTAGGATTCTTCGGTATGTTATTCTGCAGGTTCTCTAGGGAGGAAAGAGATTATTCTTGCTCCTCCGGGAAGTACCTGTAGTAAAGTACCTGTATTAGAAAGTAATTGAATAACTTCCGTGAAGTACCTGTAGTAGACGTTAATTGAATACTGCAGAATTCGCTTCGACGATGGGATTTTCAGTTTCATCCCATTATAGATCTGGGAAAGCGTCTGATGTATCTATTACGAAAATCCCTGTTTCGATCACCGGTTGAGACAGCAGGGTTCTTTATAATGACGCCAGAGCAAATCAACCCAGCAGGCTGATACAATAAAATTGGAGGTCTGAAAGAGACCCTAGTACAACTAGCATGGATTCAGTAGACTCTGAGTTATTAAGCGTCGATTTAAAATTAGGAAGGGACCCTAGTACGACTGGCATGGATTCGGTGGATTCTGAATTATTGAACGCCGATTTAAAATCGGGAGGGGGTGGGGGAGAACGATCACGCATGAAGTTAACTTTGTTAAATATAGAATCAGGAGGCTAACCTGGGGTAAAACTAGCAGGAGGTGGTTAGTCACGTTGTCAAGTTTGCATGTCAATTTCACATTAGAAAGAAGGGAACACAGAGTTCTATTCGATGATAAGAGTTTATAATTCCGACCCATAAGTCCAACTGGGAGATCGTCGGCTAGCCAGTACGAATTTCTACAGTTAGACTAATTAGGGCAGATTAAGACCAAGCCCCGTGGCGAACTTATATATACCTGTAAAGAGGAATAACCATCATCCAGCGAGACAAACATCTAGGAGAGCATGGGTTGGCGGAGCCATTCACCGAGCAAGGCGAAGGCAAGACACTGAGACTCAACCAAAGTCGCCGATGGGTCTAGAAGCAGGTCATTAGAGTCCTGCTCCTTTCCGCCACTTGGAAGAGACTGCTTAAAGGCCTAAGACACGTTAGAACCCGACCCATCTACAGATTGATATACAACCACAAGGAAGGAGGATTAGAGTTATGAGGAACTTAAGTTCTGTACACCGCTATCTTGTGACGGGCCCCCTGTGGAAGACCCCGTCTGAGACAGCAAGATTCTTTACATTAATTGTTGAGTATTACCGCTTATTCTTTCCTGTAACTATTCCATGCAGATGACCGCATGGATGTGGAAGCCTGTTCATGGATGATATTAACTACAATATGAGCCATATTCTAACTTTGTAAATTTCCCTATAAGCGGATTTTATATGTTTGAAATTAATATTTCATCATCTTGAAATATTTTATCATTCACTACCAAAATAGGCACTGTAATAACTTGGTAGAAAGATAATTCTAAGATGCAGACTTTACAGTTTACATCAAAGCTTTATTGGCAAAAACACAAGGATTAGTATTACAGGATATATACCATGCATGAAGAATAGCAAGAAGAACTTCTTCGAAAACTCAGTACGATACTTTAACAGGATTAACGTACTTGAAGTATCTGTAAAATTCTGGAATGAAGCATTAACTATTTAAATTGTGTCAAGGCTTGGGATACCGAAAATCTTATAAACTGCTTAATTGCATTTCTTAAGGAAATACAGTTTAAAATTTAATGCAGCTAATCCAGAAGAATTCAAATACGCACGTTTAGTGGAAGCTCAGAGATAATTAGAAAATTGCCCTGACTGAAGTAATGCAGGTAATAGTTAAGATTGTTGGAAATGTAGAACTATCTGCAGATTAAAAATATCGTAACGGATGTTTATAGAATACACCATAAGATAATTTAATTAAATTATTTCTACAAGTATTAAAAACATGAAAAAATTATTTTAATTATCTGCTCATTGATATTATAAGTTCTCATTTAGAAAAGGAAATATTTTTATTTCCAGAATTTCTAAGTTTACTTGTTTTACTGAGATATTTTTTCTGTTTGATAATTTTTATAGTGATATTTGTCGAAGTGTATATAAGTAGATTTTATATACGATAGTTTACAAAATACTCAATGTGTTATCGTCAAATGTATATTTTATTTTAATAGGAAAATCCTTAGAACTAACAAAATATTTTAATATTGAATGGGAAATTGTTCAACAGTTAAAATGCTTGACAATATCGGTCTTTTGGGGTGAAACTCGCTGAAACTGATAAGTAAAGAAAATGCATTAAAATTGAAACGTAGTATATTGTTATATATATATATACAAGATGAAAACTTTATTAAAATTAGCTGTTTTTTGTAAATTTTTCGAAGACTTTCTACGAATTCTGAGTTACTAATCAAAATTTATTTTTCCTTGAACGTCAGTACATTGCGTTACCTGATTTTAAAATTTTATATTTGTATTACTACGTCAATGATATTTATGTAGTGGGAACTTGACCTACTTTATGGATAAATAATAATCATTCATTAACAAATATTTTTAAAATAACTTATTAATTTCTTAACAGAGTTCAATTTTCATGTATAAACTTATGTCTAAATGATGATTGTTGAATGGAATCCCAACAAAATATTACTATTCAAAAGCCAAATCTTGTAAACATACATATAGTTTTGTAGCGATTGATATTGCTAGTCCCGAGCCAAGTTCGAACTTGGGACCTCGTGCTTACAAGACCGACATTATAAGAATAGAGCAAAAGCTAGCTTCTACTCCGAACTTATAATTCGGGCATCCTAGCATCTTCGATCGATGTCTTTGGCAGGAGCAGAGTCGTCTGCTGCCACACACTCCCCACCTGATGAGAAGGCCCGGTCGATTTTCGGCGAGGAGGGGGCCGCCCTGAAAACCCCCGTCCCCATTTGAAACTCAGTCGAAGGACTGAATGGCAGGGAGGCGTGTCGTAACTCGGGCGTGACATCTGTCGTGGTCAACCAGGAAGGGAGTGGTAAGGCCTCTGGCTCCGTGTGGTGCTGCCATCTCGTGTTGAGAGGTGAGATAGTTGGAGAGAGAAGGTTGCTGTTTCAAACGTCCAGTCATCATTGTAGCGATTTGATGTTGCTAGTCCCGAGCCAGGACCGAAATCGGGACCACGTGCTTACAAGACCGATATTATAAGATTAGAGAAAAAGCTATCTTCTACTCCGAACTTATAATTCGGGTATCCTAGCATCTTCGATCGATGTCTTTGGCAGGAGCAGAGTCGTCTGCTGCCACAGTTTTATTAAACAAACCTACAACAGCATGATTTTAAAAGGTAATATTTCACTCACATCTACAGGCCAAGCTTTTTAAACTTTTTGGTTAGTTCGTCCTTTCTGTTGTTGATTTTCAGAGATCCTATAGACTTTGTAAAATTTATCAAAGAAATAATACGTAGATTTGCTGTAGAACTTCTGACAAAGCATAGTTCTTGCTGGTTCACCCAGCTTCTACACATATTACTTCTATTTTATGTTTGGCCACGAGGTCAACACAGAAATTATCTATTAAAAGGAATTGAACATAACTTTATTATAATTAATTTTGAAGTACATCAGTCTCTTAAATAGAACATACTGAGCTGGAGCATAAAGTAAATAAACAAAATCTGAATGTAAATAGTATAAAACACCGTTGTTACAATTATGCAGGATGTGTAAATAAGATTGCACAACTAAATATGTTTTGAACGATTGCTCACAAACCTATGGCTCCAATTTAAAAAATATTTCAAACTACTACGAATTTTATCACATCACATGTTTAAGTAAAAAATACAACATTTAACCCTCTAAAATGAATTTCTATTAGTAAACTGTCCATAATTTGTTATGGTTTTTAAAAAAAATATCAGGTTCTCTATAATATGCAAAAGTAGCCTTAAAAATAGTGCCATAATTACAGTACTTAATCTACTTTGACCCGATTAAACGAAAATGGCGAAAACATAGATTTTAGGGGTCGTACAAAAATTAAATTTCGTTAAATAAAGTTTCCATCCGTAGACTTACATTCATACCTCTCTATCTTCAGCTAAAATTGTATACAGTCCCGAATTATTTGTCAAAAACTTCGCATAATGATATTTGGGTTAATTTTAATCGCATGATGATGGAAAATTTTTTTTTGCTATGGAAAATACTCTTAAAACTGAAATTTTTTCTCTAGGGGTCCCATATAAAGTGTTACATTTCGGGCTTTATTTTTAACTATGCCATATGATCAAAATTTGTATGTGATACTCTACCTTAATTAAAAAAATCTCCTAAATTTGAATCATAGTTCTTCCTAAATTTCATCAAATCATTCAAGAAGTATTTTGTCCTGCAATATTTATGAAATTACCCTGTATAGGCAATACCTAATTGTAGGTATTTTTAACAGAAACAATGTCTTTATATTGCAGTTAAACTTTTAAAGTACAGTGCATTGATACTTGAAGGAAATAAATATATTTAATAGCAATAAGTGGATAAAATTCATAGAAGAGTTTTATGCGATAAGTTAATCATCTGCATATCAGTCAGCTAGTTTGAGCATAATATCGCTTCTACTTAAATAATAATTTATACAATTATTCTTACTTATTTTATACAATTATTCTTACTTATTTTATACAATTATTCTTACTTATTTTATACAATTATTCTTACTTCTTTTATGCAATTATTCTTCTGATTACATAAATATCTAATAATTATATACTATATACACACACACATGGTGTTTGAGAAGGGGAGAACAACAGATTTTTGTGATGAGTTAATCGTCGGCGAATCGTCATCTAATCTGAGCACGACAACAATCTACTTTAAATAATAATTTAAATAATTATTCTTTACTTTGAATTATGTGTTCTGATTCTAAAACTTAAATGTTCTAACAATAATTGCTAAAAAAATATATTTTCAAAAATCACGTTGTAAAAAGGAAATCGCTTACAAATCAATCATCTAGTTTGAATGAATAATAAAAAATACTTCTACTTTAAACAATCATTTAGGCCGTAATTCCTTACTTTTAACGCAGTGCGCTGTTTTATCCAGCTAATGTATAGTTATAGAAGAACAAGAAATTGTTTTCATAACTGTTAGAGATCTTCATAAGATGTGCGACTTTCACTCCTGCCCTATATATTTGAAACATTTTGTAGTATTCGAACGGCATTCAATTATTTAAATTTTCTGTAAGTGATTATATTTTATATAAACGAAGTACTTATTATAGAACTTTGCATTATCAATTTGTATTATCCATAGATAAAGACAGATTTAGAACAAAATAGAACGCGCCATTTACACTAAAATAATTCGTTCGCATTGAAATGCAAAGCTATTCTTAAGTGCACGTATACCCGCAAAAACTTATTTTTCATCAACTTCTATTTTCCTATCAAAACTTCTTCCCAATTCATTTTTCAATACAAATGACGTGCACAGCTCGCCTACTGTCTGTCCTTGGATGTAAAGTGTACATCCAATCTTGAATCTTTATCTATTTCGTTACACCAGGACGCTCCATGAAGTTATTGAATCAACTTCAGTGACAGAACGTGACGGTGCATTGACTAGCGAATTCAATTTCCAGATTTTGAATCTGAAGTCACATTGCAAGTTTAAACCTTCAGCGATGCATGAAAATACCTTGGTACTAAAACAAGACGTGCTTATTGACTTTGTTCAGGTTCTGTCAAAGAAGTTGAATATAAAGTTTGTCACGAACGCCTTGACATAAAACAGTTGTGAGAAATGAATAGCACGTGTGTTAGAGAACAGACGTAACACTTTGTTGAAATTTAAGATTTAAAATGAGTTAAAGACGCTGTTGGCCTGATCAGTTAACGAAAGTTACTTTTTTTTTTCAAGAGAAAGAACATACCAGATCAATCCATCTATACTAATCCTTAACATGTCATGAAATACACACACACACACATATATATATATATATATATATATTAATTGTATATATATATATATATATATATATATATATATATTAATTGTATATATATATATATATATATATATATTAATTGTATATATATATATATATATATATATATATATATATATATATATACATATATGTGTGTGTGTGTGTGTGTGCGTGTAGGATCAAAAAGTTCGGAATAAAAAGTTCAAAAGGTAGGAACAAAAAGTTCGGAAACTGTGTTGATATCTCCAACCCTGATTGGAGGAGAGGGGAATTATTTTACTATGACGTACAGGCACAAGTGATGCGAGATGTCAAAAGGAAGAAGCAGGTCCGCAGTACAGGTTTTTTCCATAAAATGCGCGTCAGTGAACTGTAGTCGTTCGCATTCGTCGAAGACTGCAGCAGGCGCAAAGTTTCTGTCGGCGATTTCCCCAAACGCTGGCAGAATTTGATATTTGCACGTTGTTCTTCAAACGTCATTTCCGTTTTCAACGAACGCGAACAAGTACAATTCACTGACACGCATTGTCTGGAAAAACACCTGCTTCCTCCTTCCCACATCTCGCGTCACATGTGCCTCTACGCCACGGTAAAATAGTTCCCCTCTCCTCCAATCAGGGTTGGAGTAAAGGAAACTCGTATATATATATATATATATATATATATATATATATATATATATATATATATATATTTATATATATATATATATATATATATATATATATATATATATATATATATATATATGTATATAATCACCTAAAATATTTTCCATTATCCCTTGAAAACTTCTCAAAAATATTTTAATCATTATTCCAAATATGTTTTGGAGTTAGTGCGACAGAAGTGTGGAGCTCGAAATTGGGACCGTATTTTTAACACTTTACAAGAAAGTTGAAAAGTGTTTATGACTTTGTTCATTCTGTCTGTCTGTCTGTCCGTTAGCACGATAACCGCCGTAAAAATGACTTTATCAAAATGAAATGATAGTATATTGTTCATACTGTCTGTAGGACCTATAGAAATATAAATGAATAATATCACCTAATTAGTTTTGGATTGAATCCGATTTTAAAAAAGGAAATACATTGAACTCTATGGGACCTAATTTTTCAAACATTTTTTAAGCGGATTTAAAATTCACAAATTGCTTCAAAAATTTTAGGTAATATTCAAATTACTCCATAAAATATATACAAAAAATTTCAGCAAAATATATTCAGAAGTTTTTAAAATAAAATTTAAAATAATAATTGCATCCTTCATATGAAGGGCTCACGTGACCATTATATAAAGAAATCACGTGGCCATCATCATCCATCTTGTCTCAAAATCGTGATTTTTAAAGTTCTTTTTAATTCATATTGAGTGTTGTATCCGTCCTAAAACCGCTTTAGTTTTGCTTAAATTCTGTGCATGTACATACTGAAACAACGCAATTACAATATATTTGAGTTTAAAGGATCATCCAAATTTGATTATTTCTACAACGAAGCCTATTTTTCACTTATGTAAAGTGTAAACAGCAAAATGTGTAGGATGAGTTGTATAAGAATTGCTGTATTTCTTTAACGCAAAATTATTTAGCTCGTGGAGTCTGCATAGCTGATATCAATGAAATATTCATTGATTTTACAGAGAGAAGGACGATTTTTTTTCGAAGAAGTTTTAAACATAGAGTTTAATTACTTGTAGCTCCATGGTCTTAAATTTTAAATAAAATAAATTATTATAGTATTGTGATGAATGAAATGAATGGGAAAATGTTATGAATGAAATGCTGCTTTTACATAGAGAACCAGGCGTGTTAATTTTTCTATGACGTCATTTGAATGAATGTCAGTATTTTTCGATGAAGTTTTTAAATATAATAAATTATTCTAGTATTATGATAATTTTAAAAATATTACCGAGGAATGTATCGCATTTTAGAAATGTTTAAACCAGGCAATTTATATTTCAATGCCGTCATTTGAATGAAGTTCATTTTTTTCGATGAAGGTTTAAGTTTTCAAATATAATAAATTAATGTAGTATTGTGATAAGTTTTAAAATATTACTGAAGAATGTATTGCATTTTAGAGATGTTTAAATAGAATTGCATTGAAGTTGGAAAGTGTTTCATAATCAATGCTTTAAGCATGATTGATCTTTCTTGTTTTTTACTTTCTCTTATGTAATACACTAAATTACTATGTAATATAGAGTAGAGAAAGTACTGTTTTAGCGAAGATTTTCGAATTCGAGATTTTGATGTCAATATGTTTCAGGACTTCCAGAACACGTTTTTACTATTTTTGAAGTGATGTCCATCTGTCTTTCTGTCTGTATATCTTATTTTATTATCATATTATCAAAAAATTTCTAACGTGATAGAACTGTTTTTGAATTCGGACAAAAATTTCGAAATTTTATATTTTTTTACCATGGTAGCATAGGATAAAATTTGATATAATCATGCAATAACGATATATTTATGGCTTATTATATTTATGGCTCAAAGATCTCGAGCTCATAATCATGCAAAATATAATCATGCAAAATCTATATAAATAAAAATGAAAATCTGTCTGTCTGTCTGTCTGTCTGTCTGTCTGTCTGTCTGTTTGTCACACCATCACGGGAGAACGGCTGAACCGAATTTGATGAAATTTTGTGGGTAGCCCAGAAATAGCCCCACTTAAAATTATATCCGTATTTTGAGTTTCTACGACCAGTGGTTCTCGAGATATTAGTAAAAAACGAAATTTTCGTTTGTCTCATCATCACGGAAAAACGGCTGAACCGAATTTAATGAAATTTGGTGAATAGCCTTGAAATATCCCCCCATAAACTTTGTCCAAGTTTCGAGTTTCTAAGACCTGGGGTTGTCGAGATATTAATGAAAAACGGAACTTTTTCCTAGGAGTTCTACTCCCTAACTCCGTGGTTTATCCAAACGAAAAGCTTGAAAATCGTTTGAAAGTGAATTAAAATTTAATCTCTGAGTTTGATGGGAGATTGTTTGCGTTAATTAGTCACTTTCTGAAAACATGTATTCTTTGAAACATTATTTAAAGGGGAAATCTATCTCCATGGTTCATGGTTTATTTAAAACAAGCTTTTACGGAACAATGAGAAGTATAGAGAAATCAAAATCGTTATTTAATTTCGCAGTTTATGTTATAAGACATGACATATTTAACATGTTATAAGATTCTATCTTATATCATGTTACTCAGAAACGCAATTAAATTAAATCTGTTTGTTAATTTTAATAATTATTTTTTCGATTTGAATAATAAATAAATGGATATAAAAATATATTTTAGAAAAGAAAGATTTGATTTTTCTTATAGCATTTTTGACTGGATAATATCAATTACGGTCTTCAGGTTTAAAAATTATTATTATTTATATTTTCGGGGATTATTGATTCAAGGATTATTGATATTTTCAAGCTATTATGCAATTATTTTATTATGACAAAAATTGTTTAAACTCATATATTGTATGTTATACGAATCTTCTACAAATACACGTGTATATCTTTTAATCTACGAGAATATAAGTAGTACAGGTATATTGACATATGTTTTGATATATATTGGCATATATTGGAATCAATTACGACTTTCTGGTATAAAGAGTACGGATATTATTGATGTTTTCAATTTATTACGTCATCTCTTTTATTTTGGCAAATATTTTTGAGACGCATATTGTAATACAGGTAATCTTCTACTAACACATTGGCATATTTTCTGATCTGCGACAATATAATTAGTACGTGGTTGCATATATTCATTCAATTCCTATTTTTTCTTCTGTAAATTTGCTTACAAAAGGGGGCAGGATGTTTTATTCTTCAGATCTGATCGTGAAGATAATTTTGTATAGTGAGAACATATATTCTTAAACTTCTCTTTAGGAGCAATAAATTTAATATTTTAACAGAATTTGCACATGATTGCGAACTGTCCCTGTGGATGCCTCCCCCACTGGGTTCCGGTCTGAATTGGGTGGCACTTCCCGACCGTCCAAACAGTTACCTTACACCTTTCTGGTAGGTCGGACGGTCTGGGTTTCAACAATCAACAACAATCAACATGATTGCGAACTATAAGTTTCTTTAAATTATACACTCCGTACGAATAACGGGTGTGCTGTTAGTGGTTAATAAATTTTAACATTTTAGGAGGATATATCATGTTGCTCGGCATCGCAATTAAATTAAATGTGTTTGTTAATATTTTTATTTTTTTTTTATTTAAATCTATATAAATAAAAATGAAAATCTGTCTGTCTGTCTGTCTGTCTGTCTGTCTGTCTGTTTGTCACACCATCACGGGAGAACGGCTGAACCGAATTTGATGAAATTTTGTAGGTAGCCCAGAAATAGACCCACTTAAAATTATATCCGTGTTTTGAGTTTCTACGACCAGTGGTTCTCGAGATATTAGTAAAAAACGAAATTTTCGTTTGTCTCATCATCACGGAAAAACGGCTGAACCGAATTTAATGAAATTTGGTGAATAGCCTTGAAATATCCCCCCATAAATTTTGTCCAAGTTTCGAGTTTCTAAGACCTGGGGTTGTCGAGATATTAATGAAAAACGGAACTTTTTCCTAGGAGTTCTACTCCCTAACTCCGTGGTTTATCCAAACGAAAAGCTTGAAAATCGTTTGAAAGTGAATTAAAATTTAATCTCTGAGTTTGATGGGAGATTTTTTTGCGTTAATTAGTCACTTTCTGAAAACATGAATTGTTTGAAACATGATTTAAAGGGGAAATCTATCTCCATGGTTCATGGTTTATTTAAAACAAGCTTTTACGGAACAATGAGAAGTATAAAGAAATCAAAATCGTTATTTAATTTCGCAGTTTATGTTATAAGACATAACATATTTAACATGTTATAAGATTCTATCTTATATCATGTTACTCAGAAACGCAATTAAATTAAATCTGTCTGTTAATTTTAATAATTATTTTTTCGATTTGAATAATAAATAAATGGATATAAAAATATATTTTAGAAAAGAACGATTTGATTTTTCTTATAGCATTTTTGACTGGATAATATCAATTACGGTCTTCAGGTTTAAAAATTATTAATATTTATATTTTCGGGGATTATTGATTCAAGGATTATTGATATTTTCAAGTTATTATGCAATTATTTTATTATGACAAAAATTGTTTAAACTCATATATTGTATGTTGTACGAATCTTCTACAAATACACGTGTATATCTATTAATCTACGAGAATATAAGTAGTACAGGTATATTGACATATGTTTTGATATATATTGGCATATATCGGAATCAATTACGACCTTCTGGTATAAAGAGTACGGATATTATTGATGTTTTCAATTTATTACGTCATCTCTTTTATTTTGGCAAATATTTATAACAGAATTTGCACATGATTTCGAACTTTAAGTTTCTTTAAATTATACACTCCGTACGAATAACGGGTGTGCTGTTAGTGGTTAATAAATTTTAACATTTTAGGAGGATATATCATGTTGCTCGGAATCGCAATTAAATTAAAAGTGTTTGTTAATGTTTTTATTATTTTTTTTTCGATTTAAATAATAAATAAATGGATAAATGGATATAAAAGTATATCATATGAATGGACGATTTGATTTTTCTTTTAATTATATTAATTGCTGACTGCGTACATCAATTTCATTTATTTTGGCAAAGAGTTTTCAAGCTTATATCGTATTTAGCTACTAAACTCATATATTGTGTTTAGCCAATAAATTCATATAGCCGATTGTTGAAACAGAAAAAGAGTAGAGCGGGTATATCTTCTAATACAATTGTAGTGTTTTCATTTAGTATATTGAAACGGGATAAGAATGTTTCATTCAGATCTGCAAATTCAAAGCTACGAATTTGGAGGGATATCGCTAATTTGACAACTTTTCTTAAACTTTGCCAAATTGACGGAAATGTCGCCAAATTGATATAAACGACACACAAACAGCTGCCATAAATCTTCGGGTTGGTCGTGTGGCTTGGGTCTTCTACATATCAATGAATTTTTTTTTTGTTTTGTTAGAAGAGAGTACTGAAATGATGTTTGGTTAGCATTTATCTGTCAGACCAACCATCCTACTTAGTTATACATTTAGCGAATTTTTAAAATGTCACCAAATTGATAAAAATGTTTTCAAATCTATAAAAATATCTTGAAATTGATAAAATTGCGCTACATAAATGATATTAATTGTTTTTTGTTAGGGGATAGTATTGTGATGATATTTCGTCAATTTGTCGCAAAGTGGAACTGTCAGTTCTACAGTCCCACTTGGCGATAAATTTGGCGATTTTTTAAAATGTCGCTAATTTGACGAAACTGTCGCCAAATGTTCCATAGAAATATAACTATTTAGACGATATTTTTTCTACCAATTTATTTGAAGCAAATGATATCATGTCGCTTAGCAACGGATTTAAATCCAATGTGTTTATGCGGCAGACGATTTTTATTAAATCCTTTCCGATTTGAATAATGAAGATATGTATATAAAATAAATTTCATTGCCATTCCATTTTGGACTGGATAATATCAATTATACTCTTCAGGTTTAAACATTATTATTATTGATATTTTCCGGAATTATTGATTCAGGGATTATTGATATTTTTAAGTTATTACGCCATTGTTTTATTGCGGCAAAAATTGCTGACACACGCATATTGTACGTTGTACGAGTAATCTTCTAGGAATGCACGGGTATATCTTCTAACCTACGAGAATATAAGTAGTACAGGTATATTGGCATATATTTTGACATATATTGGCATATATATTGGAATCAAGTACAGTCTTCTGGTATGAAGATTAAGGGGATTAATTATATATTCAATTTATTACGTCGTCTGCTGTATTTTACCAAAAAACATTTGTGACTCCTATTGCAAAACGGGTAATCTTCTACTAATAATCGGACATTATAAGTAGTACGTGTATATCTTCCCATATAATTTTAGCACTTTAATTTTGACATATATTGGAATAAATGACTGTCTTCAGATTTAAAGATTACGGGTTTATTGGTATTTTCAATTTATACATGTAATCTACTAATACAGGTTATATTTTCTAATATTCGCGTATATAATTAGTACGGGTCCCATACAATTTTAACGCTTTTATTTTGCATATATTGATTCAATTCCATATTTTTTTTATATTTGCTTACATAAGGGGTCCAAGATATTTTATTCTTCAGATATGTCCATGAAGATAATTTTATATAGCGAGAACAGAGATTCTTAAACTTCTTTTTAGGAGCATTATATTAAATATTTTAACAGAATATTTTGATTAAACATGTCATTTAGTATACTATAAGAATTTGGGCATTATTATGAATTTCAAGTTTCTTTATATTATATACTCCGTACGAAGAACGGGCATGCTGCTAGTATAATAATATAATCATGCAAAAAAATATATTTATGGCTTATTATATTTATGGCTCAAAGATCTCGAGTCTCAAGAATAGTTTGAATGATTGTGCAAAGTAGCTGCGATACAATTTTTGTGTGCGTGACGTTATTAGCCACTCATGGGGGGTAAGTTCCCCCCGGGAAACATTTTCAAGTATGACAACGAAATATTTTTTAAAGCCATTTAAAGTAAAAGGTAACACGCTATAATTATAATCATTTGGACCAAAGATACCGATTCTTGAATTTTTTTTTTGTAAAATTTGAATATATATATATATATATATATATATATATATATATATATATATATATATATATATATAATAGTAGTTTGAAAATCCAATGAACGAAAAGTAAGAAGCTGTAACACGATAAACTTAACTTTCTAAAACACCCACAGAATAAAATATAAAACAGCAAATCATCAATCAAATGAAAAAAAAAATACAAAACACGAATTATCAAGTTATAAAAAATCAACAAAATTCAAAGGTATGGAAACGAATAAAGAAAAACTTAAAAAATCGAGCTGTGTCGCTATACACGTGGAAAAAGGGCTAAGACTAAAAAATGGAAATGTTCATTTCGTAAAATTCGTTCAAACTATGTGTCCAAGTATATCCTATAAGTCCAAGTATTTTGACGAAGCAGACACAAAATATGTATGTTTCTGAAGAAATCGATAGATTATATCTATAAACTATTTCTACTTAGACGACATACATAAAGAAGGAATAAAAAAGAAAATATGAATACCTGGAAAATGCACAGCATATGTACAAACGAGTCGAAACTGGGAACTGTGATTGAAGAGACCAGTGTTGCCATTCGGAATGAAAAAATAAAAACCATCTACTGTTGCCATTCATAAGAATTGAAAAATAGTAAAGCGAAATGGTAAGAAAAAGTAATAAAATACAAAAAGAGCTACTAAAAAAAGGGGCTAATAAAAGTAATGCTGACGTGGAAGAGGGTGTAAAAATAAAAGTATTCAAAATACAAGAGAATGGAGATGTCTGTTTGTTTATATATATATATATATATATATATATATAAATATATATATATATATATATATATATATATATATATATATATATATAAATATATATATATATATATATATATATATATAATAAAAATAAATAAAAACCCAAAAGATACTCAACAAGAAAGATTAATCATGCATAAAGTTTTGATTATGAAACACTCTCCAACTGAAATGCAATTTTATGTAAACATCTCTAAAATGCGATACATTCATCGGTGACAGTTTTACTTTCCTTATATACACTGCTTACACTTGGCAACACCATGAAGAAATTGATGAATCCTTATGAAATGTACAGAATATAATTGTAACATGGAGATGTGAAAATGATCAAAAAATCATACATGGAAAATGAAAGCATGGAATTTTATTGACATTAGATTATTATGGAATAGGCCCATAGCGAGCGACAGTGCATAATTAATTACGACGAGGCATGCCTTCAGTGAGATTTTCAATGGCGTGCTGAGGGATGGCATTCCACGCAACATGCAATCTGGTTTGTAACTGAACATGGTTTGCTGGAATTGGAAGTTTTCTTAATAGTCGACACATGATGTTCCAGATATGCTCAATTGACGACAAATCCGGAGAATATGCTATCCAAGGCAGGATATCAAAACTTTGTAGAATATTCATAGTTACCTTTGGAGTATGTGGCCTGGCATTATCCTGTTTAAAAAGCAGTCTAGGCCTGGTTGACCGATATGGCTGTACCACAGGTCTCATAATGTCAGAGACGCATTGTTGTGCCGTGATACTGCCAGAAACGTGGACCAACAGTATTCGTCAATCAAATGTTATACCAAACCATGGTACCACTTGGGGGGTGGGCTGTGTGGCGACTGATAGAAAAAGCTTCATGGTGCGCTGTAGAAAACGCCGTCATACGCAAGTTGGGATATCTGACATGCCAAAACAGAATCGTGATTCATCCGTGAACATAATGTTTCGGCATTCTGTCGACCAATTGCATCTCATTTGACCCCACTGGAGGCGACGTAACCGGTGAAGACGTTGAAACGGTTGATGTCGAAAAGGTCGTCTACCTTGGAGTCTTGCGTCATACAAATGGTTTCGAATTATTTGCGTCGAAACCACGTTATCTATATAGTGTGGGACAACTGTCTTTGTAACACGGTTGCTGTGGTTAACGGCTCCCGCGCAATGCTTCTCAGAAGCATACAATCTACACGTGATGTGGTACACCTGGAAGCTCCACTACCTGATCTTCGTGTGGTTTCGTTGTCTCTCACGAACCGCAACACACATTATTGAACTGTGCTCACATCACGACTCAATAGTTCAGCGATCCTTCGAAGGCTTATTCCACCCTTGCGTAAAACAATGATTTGTTGACGTTCCATTGATGACAACAGCACGTATGTGGCAAATAGAAGCACTCTTGTCATATTGTAGTGATTTTTACAACCTGCAACTTTATAAAAAAAAAGATGGATGCCATATTTTATTTTGCATTGAGTCATGTGATCTCTGCATATAATATTATTATTTCGATTTTTATTTAAAAGCTACTTAACATATGTTGATGAAATTTTTTTACACATTTTGTGTAATAATTTGATTATTGTATAAAATTTTCAAAGCAATTTGTTAATTTTAAGGTCCCATAAGGTAATTTTTAGATCTCATAGGGTTCAATGTATTTCAATTTTTCAACACGAGTTACATCCAATACTAACTGGGTGATATTATTCTTTTACGTTTACATATGTCCTACAGACCGTCTCAACGACATACTAAAATTTCATTTTGATAAAATCAATTTTACGGTAGTTATCATTCGAAAGGACAGACAGACAGGCAGACAAAATAGATGAACTGAACAAAGTTATAAATACTTTATAACTATGTTGGAAAGTGTTAAAAATGGATTATAGTAGGCGAAAGTTGAGTTGACTATAACTACTTAATATATATTGATGACATTTTCTTACACATTTTATGTAATAATTTGAATATTTTCTAAAATTTTCAAAGCAATTTGTGAGTTTTAACTCCGTTTAAAAAAAAGTTTGAAAATTAGGTCGCATGGGGTTCAATATATTTCATTTTTTCAATCCGAGTTAAATCCAAAACTAATTAAGTGATATTATTATTTTACATTCCCAATGTCCCAAGAAAATTTATCACCCGTTATTGCCACGAATCGAAGTTTAAAACTTTGTTCATTATCCTTAAAGAAAAGTTACAACTAGCAATCACTGTTCATTTTTTTTAAATAAGCGAAGAAAAAGGTGTTTTATGTGAGATTTCTATACGGCAGTTTTCCACTGAAAATGAGGTTAAGAGGTTTGCTTGTTCTTCTATTTGGTTCGATTTCTTTCAAATTATTGAGTAAAAGAATTGAGTTATCAATACTTCTGTTATTTCTTTTTAGAAGAGACTGTTGTATGTGTCAAAGATTGAATTGAAATTTATAGCATTTTTGCGGCTGAAAGTAGGGCGTAATAGTCCCTTAGTATGAGTTTATTCTAGTTTTTAACAAAAACTTTGAGTTGTTTATTTGTTCTATTAAAAGGTGCATTTAGATCTTTGTGTCCACTTTGACAAGATGCTGGGATATAGCCCCAGTAGCTCAATCGTTAGGGGGCATCGGTCGGCCAGTTCAAAGATTAAGGAGTTCGATCTCCAGATGGGAGAGTGTACCTTTACAATAGTACTCAAATGAATTAACTTTATAAGTTGGATGCTTCAATCATGGGGTCAGAAAAAAACCTAGTTGCGAAATTTTAAAGGACCTTATGAATTATATCTCCAGTTTCAAAAACTCGATTATACAGGATGTTAGCCAAATTAAAAAGAAGAAAAATCAATCATGCATAAAGCATTGATTATGAAACACTTTCTAACTGAAATGCAATTTTATTTAAACGTTTTTAAAATGCGATATATTCAGCGTTGATATATTTTAAATTATCACAGTATTACAATAATCTATTACATTTGAAAACCTATTATCATCCAAAAAATGATAATAATCATCCAAAAAAATGAATTTATTCAAATGACGTCGTCGAAATATAAATCGTCTGGCGCTCTGAAGAAATAAATATTTCATTCATATCACTTTTTTCCAGACACCAGAGCTAACTAATTATCGATAAAAAAATCAGAAATTATTATACAACTCAGCTTACAATCATTTGCATGTTATACATTCAGCGGTAATAATTTTAAAATTATCACAATACTAAAATATTTTATTATATTTGAAACCTTAACACTTCATCGATAAAAATGAACTTTATTCAAATGACGTCATTGAAATATAAAACGCCTGACTCTCTGTGAAAAAGCAGTAAATATTTCACCCATACACCTTTTTCCATGTATTTCATTCATCACAATAATTTATTTTATTTAAAAACATAAAACCATGGATGTAGAATTAATTTAACTTCATGCTTAAAATTTCATCGAAAAAGTCTGTTATAAAATCGTTTGCGTCTCTATGTAAAATCAATGAATGTTGCATTCATATCAGCTATATTGAAAACTTCAGACTTAATAATTTTGCATTAAAAAAATTCAGCAATTCTTATACAACTCAACTTACAGCTTCATGTGTTTACATTCTCTATAAGGGAAAATTAAGCTTCCTGTAGAAATAATCAAAATTTGATGATCACTTAAAATCAAATACATTCTAATTGTGTTGTTTCAGAATACAGATGCACAGAAATTAAGCAAATATAAAGTCGTTTTAGGACGCGTACAACACTAAATATAAATTAAAAAGAACTTTAAAAATCACTATTTTGACACAAAATGGATGTTATATTACTTTCCTTATATACATACTGTATAAAGAAATATTGTGACGGGGTCGAACATTTGAATTCGAGTTTTCGACGGGAGAGCACGTTTCAAGCATCCCTGATCACGAATCAAACACTTTTGAAGTGATGTCTGTGTGTATGTGTGTGTGTGTGTGTGTGTCAGTGAGTCTGTGGAGATGATAACTGACGAACGAATGGACCGATTCGAACGAAATTTGGTACAAAATCACAATCCGTAAACACTGGAAGCCTATTGTATTTATACCCAATCGAATGTTCAGAACTCCCCTAAATTTTCGAGTAAAATTTTGAAAAAATCGTCAAAAAATCAAAACCTCTAATAAAGTTATTCAAGTAGACATTTCTTATGTAATTTTTCATTAGAAAACGATTGACATAAATTTTAGAACGCTAACATGAACCGTTCTCGAGATATTGCACATTTAAAAAAAAAAGGATCAAAAAGTTATAAAAAATAAAAAAAAATATTTCCCATTGAGAAACATGTTTACTTTTTATATGTAATACCATGCGATAAATTTGGTGACCTCATTCTCGTGGATCTAGCTCGTTTCATTCATAAAAAAAATACCTTGAGTAATACTTTTGTATTTGAACGCCAATACTCATTTATCTGCTTTAAGAATAACTTATTTCTCCGTCCATAACGCTTGGCGAGATTTTGGCGACGAACTTGGCGGAATGTTGCCAACTTGGCGACATTTTTAATTGTTTCTAAATTAACAAAAATCTCGCCAAATTGATAAAATTGACGCTAAATCAATAAAAATGACGACTAATAGTCGAAAATTCAATATCTTGGGAAGTATATATGTATCTACTATAAGAGTAACATTTTTTTTAACTGTAAAAGTAGTAAATTCATTGCATTATATAAGGAAAGTCATGTGTTGCCCACATCAGATTTTTTTATTTTAAAGTAGGTCAGGTGAACTCTTCATATGATATGAGTGTAATTATTATTTTAATTTTTATTTTAAAAAATACCGAATATATTTTGATTTTTTTTATAATTTTTATGGGATAAGTTGAATATTTCCTAAAACTTTCGAAGCAATTTTTGAATTTCAAATTCGTTTAAAAAATGTTTGAAAAATTAGGTCCTATAGGGTTCAATGTATTTCATTTTTTCAACACGGGTTCAATTCAAAACTAATTGGGTGATGTTACTCATTTATATTCGCAATAGGTCCTACAGACCGTCTGAATAACATTCTAAAATTTCTTTTTCTTAAAGTCAACTTTACGTCAGTTATCGTGCGAAATCACAGACAGACAGGCAGAATGAGCAAAGTCTTAAACACTTTTCAACTATGTTGTAAGGTGTTAAAAAAGATAGATTACATATTTTATTTTGAATTGGGTCACGTGATTTCTTCATATAATATGGGTGTATTAAATTTTATTAAAAAAACTACATTTATTTAAATATTTTTTATTTAAAAATCTTATTTAAAAACACATTTTGCTCAAATTTTTTTCTATATTTTAGGGGATAATTCGAATATTTCCTAAACTTTTCGAAACAATTTGTGAATTTTGAATTCGCTTAAAAACATATTTGGAAATTATATTTCATAGGGCTCAATGTGTTTCACTTTTTCAACAGGGATTCATTCCAAAACTACTTGGGTGATCTTATTTATTTACATTTCCATATGTCCCACAAAGCGTCTCAGCAACATATCAAAATTACATTTTGATAAATTAATTTTTACGGACGGAAGTTATCGTGCGGACAGACAGACAGAATGAACAAAATATTTTCAACTTTTTTCAAACACTTTTCAACTATGTTGTAAAGTGTTAAAAAAGTTGCAAATACAAATGAGGTGGTTTATATTTGCAGTTACATGTTAATCTTAAATCAGAGGGTAGAGATTATAGAGTCAAAAATGCGCTGTCTGATACCTGGCTGGTAAAGTGAGACCTTTACAATTTGATATATTTATTGCTGATCGAACCTGCATGCATTGATTATTTACTTTAAATTGATTGTTTACTTAAAATTGCATTGATTGTTTACTTTAAGATTTTACTGCTAGCTACTGCATTGCTACTTGCTTGGTTGCTTAAAGTTTTGGGGATGGTCAAATGTAATTCGGCTTTAAGAATGAAATTAATATCCAAATCAAGATGTGATTTTATTTAAAATATAAATTATAATATTAAGTGAATCAGACTAATGATCTAATGTAGTCATTTAGTGTTG
The DNA here is from genome assembly GCA_951213105.1 of Amaurobius ferox. Lineage (NCBI taxonomy): Eukaryota > Metazoa > Arthropoda > Arachnida > Araneae > Amaurobiidae > Amaurobius > Amaurobius ferox. The sequence continues at coordinate 48,855,618 of OX578149.1, forward strand.
TAATGAGAAGAAATGTACGAAAATTTGCAGTGTCGTAAAAATCATAAATTGATTTTTTAAGACCATTATTTTAAAACCATTCTCGAATTTCTGTTTTAACTATCCCGTGTTTCTTCTATGCCGTTTTCCGATTTCAAGGTTATCTCCCGTGAAGAATTAACCTAAGAAAGCCCTAAGAAATAATTTGCCACAAAACAGGATCAATAGCATGTCTTTTCATCCTATAAACATCCTTGAGACCTAAAGTGTTATAACCCCTCCCTTTCCTTACATAGTGCCCGATGAAAATATAGTAACTGGTTGGCTTTGGCTTGGTGTGGTAACTTATTTTTGTTTTCATGGTAATAAAAGGTAGATTCTTGGCATTTACTTTCATTTTTAACACTTTCCAACATAGTTGAGAATTGCTTATGACTTTGTTCATTTTGCCTGTCTGTTCGTCTGCACAATAACCGTCTTTAAAATGACTGTATCAAAATGAAATTTTAGTATGTTGTTGAGACGGTCTGTGGAACATATGTAAACGTAAATGAATAATATCACCCATATAGTTTTGGATTTAACCTGTGTTAAAAAAGTGAAATACATTGAACCCTATAGGACTTAATTTTTGAAACATTTTTAAGCGAAGTTAAAATTCACAAATTGCTTCAAAAAGTTTAGGAAATATTCAAATTATCCCATAAAATATATAAAAACAATTTCAGCAAAATATGTTCTGTAGTTTTTTAAATAAAAATTAAAATATTAATTATACCCACATTATGTGAAGAGATCATGTGACCCACTTCAAAATAAAATATGGCATCCATCTTTTTATCTCAGTGTAAAAATTGTAATTTTTCAAGTTCTATTAAGTTTATATTTAGTGCTGCATCCGTCCTAAAACTACTTTAATTTTGCGTATTTTCTGTGCATCTATATTCTGTGCCAACGCAATTACAATAATTTTGAGTTTAAATAATCAACAAACTTTGATTATTTCAGCAACAAAGCCTAATTTTAATAAATGCAGAATGTAAAGTGATTGTAAGATGAGTTGTATAAGAATTGTTGAATTCTTTCACGCAAAATTATTTAGCTCTGGAGTTTGGAATAAAAGTGATATGAATAAAATATTCATTGCTTTTACATAGGGAGACAGGCGATTGATATTTCGATGACGTCTTTTGAACAAAGTTCATTTTTTTCGATGAAGTTTTAAGTTTTCAATTATAATAAATTATCTGTGATAATTTAAAACATATCAGCGCGGAATGTATCGCACTTTAGAGATGTTTAAATAAAATTACATTTCAGTTGCAATGTGCTTCATAATCAATGCTTTATGCATGATTGATCTTTCTTGTTTTCTGCTTGGCACTACCATACCTTCTGAGTCACGTGTGCAACTCTCTAATGACTCAAGTCTCTAACGATTTCGTTTAAGTAGCTACTTCGTTTCTGTACAGCAGATCGAATTTGAATTCCACATCCGGAGCCATTTGATACACTTTATCAACTAATTGATAGTATTATTTTCTGTTTAGTATTGTAATTGTAACTCATAGGAACATTCAAAGGAAGAGCATGTTTCAAGCATCGCTGAACTGGAATCGAACGTTCTTGAAGTGATGTCTGTGTGTGCGTGTATATATATGTTAATGTGTGTATATTCCTGTTCGTGTGTACGTTCATGTGTGTATATGAAGGTCAGTGTGTATATTAACGTGCGTGTTTGTATGTCCGTGAATCTGTGGAGCGATATCTCACGAACAAATAGTATGTTTCGAAAATAAATTGGTAAGAGTATCACAATCAGCGAACACTGGGAATAAGTATACATAAGTTTTTCATATGAAAACGAATGATACATAGTTTAGTACATAGCTTGAAACGTTCTCGAGATATTCTACGTTTTTAAATAATTTTATCTAAAAATTTTATCTGAAAAATATTTTTCATCTGTAAGACTTGATAAAAAATGTGTGAACTTTGGCGATTAATTCACGAGAAATGTTAATTTGGCGTATCAAATTAATTTTACACGTTGCCATCCAGAAAAGCGTCAAACGTTAATATACAATTCAATGTTCAAATCATTTTGTGATGAATCTTTTACATCATTATTTCACTGTAAAAGACGTTAAATCACTGCATTATATCGAGGACGTCATGTGCTGCTCACATCAGTTTTTCTTTTAAATATTACCTTCTGATAGATTGCATCTCTGCAAGCCTTAAATATTAGCTGTACATCTGCTACATTAATAACCTAATCTAAAAATAAATAGGGATGAGGAATCTATAAAAGTATAATTAGAGTGGGGACTCAATTCATCTTTCCCTTACTAAATCCTATTTTAGTAGCTTTTTTTTTTTTATAATTTTACAAGAAACATTTGGAAAAATCCATATCATGAGGACAAATGATTATAATTATAGCGTGTTACACTTTAGTTTATAGGGCTTGAAAAATATTTCGTTTGATTCCTTACTTGACGATGTACCCTGGGGGAAGGAGGGGGGGGGGATAATGGCGTCAACAACAAAAAATTGTATCTAGGCTATTTTTCACAGGAATGATTGAAACTATAAAGGTTTGTGATCATTGAGCCATAAATAAACCATTTTATGCGTGATTATGTCACATTTTGTCCTACGCTGTCATGTTAAAAAAATCTGATGTGGGCAGCACATATATAATGCAATATTTCCTTATATAATGCAATGATTTTACTACTTTTACAGCAAAAAAATAGGTCATTCTTATAGTACTTATATTCTTTCCAAGACATTGAATTTTCGTTAATTATTTATCCTTTTCATCTTTTTAGCGTCATTTTTATCCATTTGGCGAGATTTTCGTTAATTTGGCAACTTTAAAAAAGTCGCCAACTTGTCGACATTCCGTCAAATACCGTCGCCAAAATCTCGTCAAGCGTTACGGACGGAGAACTAAGTTATTCTTATGGCAGATAAATGACTATTGGCGTTCAAATACAAATGTATTACTCAAATTATCTTTTCTTAGGAATGGAATGAGCTTGATCCACGAGAAAGATGTCACAAAATTGATCGCGTGATATTACATATGAAAAGTGAACATGTTTCTCAACAGTTAATATATTTTTTTTTATTTATAGGATTTCTTTATAAATTTATTTGAAAAATGTGCAATATCTCGAGAACGGTTCATGCTAGCATTCTAAAGTTTATGCCAATTGTTTCTAGGGAAAAATTACATAAGAAATGTCTATTTGCATAACTTTATTAAAGGTTTTGATTTTTTGATGAATTTTTCAAAATTTCACTCGGAAATTTAGGGAGTTCTGGACATTCGATTGCGTTTAAAAACAATAGGCTTCCAGTATTCACGGATTGTTACTTTTGTACCAAATTTCAGTCGAATCACTCCATTCGTTCGTGAGATATCGTCTGCACAGACTCACTGACACACACGCACACACACATACTTTCACACACACACACACGCACATACTTTCACACACCACACACACACAGACATCACCTCAAAAATGTTCGATTTGTGATCAGGGATACTTGAAATATTATCTCCCTCGAAAATTCGAATTCGAATTTTCGACCCTGTCACAATATTTTCCTTATACATTATGTATATAAGGAAAGTAAAAATATAAATTTTCGATTAAATTTCGAAGTTTTCGCTCGACTTGTGCAAAAAATATTCTATCGAATTCTAGATTTTTTGATAACAATGCCGCATATAAAGTTTTATAAAAATCCTTTGATATTTGCGGTAGCTATCGTGTATCACAATAAATCTACCACATATATACAGACAGACGAACATCACTCCAAAAATAGTCAAAACATGTCCAGGAGGTCCTAAAACAGATATTGCATCAAAATCCGAATTCAAAGATTTTCGTGAAAGCAATACTTTCTCTATAATATATTACATAATATGAGAAAGTAAACATTTATAATAACGAATTATATTCTTTAAATTAAATCATATTATGAACGAATGATAGCATTGAGTGAATATTTTGTTTTTGTGATCCATTTCGATGTGACAAAAGGTTCAAAATTAACTTGATAAAATATGCCAAACTTTTGGTAAGCAACAACTTTCATACTCCGGCAGACATACACTTGAAACCTAGCTACTAATATGTTCTGGGCGAAATGCATATCTGATTAGCAGCAAATCCAATCATTTATATTTTAATTACAAACCGTTAGGAATATTTTTTGATTAAGCTAAATTCACTTTATATTACTGGAGGGAAAGCTGCTATAATTATAGAGAATCATTTCATGAAAACTTTCATTTACATTCCTCTAATCATCCTCATACGCATTTCAGTTAGTAATTAATGAACTAAAATTGATTACATCAATCCAATTTCCCCAAACTGCACTATAAGAATATCATTTGCAAATGATATTAACTTTTGATACTTCAAATCACCTGTGCAGGCGAAGTAGAAAATTGCCTCACAATTTCTGAACATTCTATGATAGATTATGTAACTTTCATTTTTGTTTCCAAACCTTCATAAAAACTATTATTATAGTATTAATTTCACTTAACTATTATATATATTCTTCGGCATCTTTGGAATGGTGTAATACTGACCTGTAAACTACATGTTGAATATTCAGCTTGCTAAATAACAGGACTAATCCGAGCATCCGGGCTTTCATGTCTCCACCGGGAATCAAATTACAGAACATCAAACTGACCACATGACGCTATGTCCATTTATCTACTGAAATTAAAGCGTTATCTTTTAGAGTGAAATGGACCTTTCATCCTGTATTACTTCAAATTTCAGATCGGAGTGAATCTTTTAGTCTGAACGGCCCCTCATTTCCAACTTTTAGATTTCAAAACTACTTAAGACACGGGATAAAGAGTAAATCATGAATGACCAGTGAAGGATATGCAACGGATGCATATAACGGAAGTGACATCATATTGTTACTAATACCTAACTGAAAACCTCTGTTCTACTTTTAATGCCTGGGTAACTTGACCTTGGTGGCAAATGAGGTTTTCTTGATGAATATCGTCAAAGCAATTTGGTCAAATATCGCCAACTTGGAGACTTTTGGTGAGTTCTGGAAACCTCTCGAATTTCATAGATTGGCTAAGGGCTTCACGAGTTACGTGCTTTTTCCAGAGCTATCCATAGAGAGTATATAAGCTCGACATCGTCCAGTTGGGGTGTTGACTTGTTAAGAGTAAAACTATCTGCGAATTCAACACAGAACCTAATATGTAGTTCTTCTTCAGATTAAATATATTTTTAAGCTGTATTATAAAACAACTCCGGTGCAAAAGTGTGAAAAGATTAAATATTAGTTCCATGACATCTATGCATCCACATCTACCTTATACGCCCGCAAGCGCTTATTTCGTGTGCAACAGCACGCTCGCCCGGTAGAGTGACTGCAAATGTTACATCCAAACGCTTCATCGTTGCTAACTTGGCAAAAACAACATCCTATTAATCTACCTGTGATACAGTACGCGACTATAACCATTACAAAATAGAAGCTTTACGAATAGAAAGCATATATCTACAGATACAGAAAGCAACAGGCTGGCACTAAGTCCTATACACCTGTTTTGTTACAAGTTTTGAGACGCCAGATTTTATGATGGGGCGGACAGTTATTTACTGCCCAAGCTGCAAAATTATGACCTTGTAACACGTGCCCTTTATGACGTAAACAAGACTCCAAGGCAAAAGAAGATGTCCAATGGAGTTTAACATAAGGTCCACCCACAGAACTGAAGCCAGTGAGCAGAAGGGGGAAAACACAAAGTACCTCGTACAAGAGTTTGTGAAAAAAATAGATATTCCTGATTTTACGGTTAACATGAAATGCCGTACAGAGATAATCTGATTTGCTGTTGACAAAAATGACCTCACGGAAACTTGAGATGACTTTCTTACGAATATACGTATGTCATTATATTTTTTACGAAGTACATCACAATTACCTTGACTTTAATATGTTGACGTGTGCTCCTAGCAAAAGTGTTGGTTAGATCGTCAGATGACTGAACAAAGAGTCCATTCCCAACGGGGGCATCAAGAATGAATCAGGTAACCACTTTCATAAAGATGTTCAGGAAAGATTTTGAAGGCAGTGTACTAAATTAATAATACACACAGTGTACTAAATTAATAATATTCGTATTGTATCACAACACGAAAATAGCTCTAGTAACTATTATGTTAATAATCGATAAATTTGGTAAATAAGATTTAATGATAAAATTAATAATAATTATAATCTTTTGTTTGAGCAATTTAATGTCTTTTTATTGGATAAGTGAAATAATTTATGATATTAATCAATTTGCGTTTCAGAAGAAACACCGAACAACTTATCAAATTAACTAGCAGCATACCCGTTCTTCGTACAGAGTGTATAATATAAAGAAACTTATAATTCGCAATCATCTGCAAATTCTGTTAAAATATTAAATGTATTGGTTCTAAAGAGAAGTTTAAGAATATATGTTCTCACTATGAAAAATTATCTTCACGGGCAGATCTGAAGAATAAAGCATCCTGGCCCCTTTTGTAAGCAAATTTACAAAAAAAAATGAAATTGAATCAATATATGCAAAATGAAAGCTTTAAAATTGTATAGGACCCGTACTAATTATATACGTGAATATTAGAAAATATAATCTGTATTAGTACATTAGAAGATTACCCGTATTACAATATGAATCTCAAACATCTTTGCCAAAATAAAAGAGATGACGTAATAAATTGAAAATATCAATAATCCCCGTAATCTTTATACCAGAAGGTCGTAATTGATTCCAATATATGCCAATATATTTCAAAACATATTCCAATATACCTGTATTACTTATATTCTGGTCGATTAGAAGATATACCCGTGTATTTGTAGAAGATTACTCGTATAACGTACAATAATATGAGTTTAAACAATTTTTGTCTTAATAAAACAATTGCATAATAACTTGAAAATATCAATAATCCCTGAATCAATTATTCCCGAAAATATCAATAATAAAAACGTTTAAACCTGACGACCGTAATTGATATTATCCAGTCAAAAATGCTGTAAGAAAAATCAAATCGTTCTTTTCTAAAATATATTTTAATATCCATTTATTAACACTTTACAACAAAGTTGAAAAGTGTTTATAACATTGTTCATTCTGTCTGTCTGTCTGTCTGTCAGTCTGTCCTTTAGCACGATAACTGCCGTAAAAATGTCTTAATCAAAATAAAATTTTAGTATGTTGTTCAGACGGTCTGTAGAACCTATGGGAATATAAATGAATAATATTACTTAATTAGTTTTGGATTGAACCCGGGTCGAAAAAATGAAATTCATTGAGCCTTATGGGACCTAATTTTTCAAACATTTTTTAAGCGGATTCACAAATTGCTTCGAAAATTTTAGGTAACATTCAAATTGCTCCATAAAATATATAAAAAAAATTCAGCGAAATATATTCAGTAGTTTTTTAAATAAAAATTAAAATAATAATTACACCTCTCATATGAAACGATCACGTGACCATGATATGAAACGATCACATGACCCACTTCAAAATGATATATCGCATCCATCTTGTTTCAAAATCGTGATTTTTTTAAGTTATTTTTACTTCATATTGAGTGTTGTATCCGTCCTAAAACTACTTTATTTTTGCTTAAATTCTGTGCATCTACATACTGAAACAACACAATGACTATATATTTGAGTTTAAATGCTCATCTAAATTTGATTATTTCAACAACTAAGCTTATTTTGCACCTATGTAAAATGTAAACAGCAAAATATATAGAATGAGTTGTATTAGAATTCCTGTATTTTTTTAACACAAAATAATTTAGTCCATGGAGTCTGCATGGCTGATATGAATGAAAAATTAATTGATTTCATAAAGAGAAAGACGATTTTTTTCGATGAAGTTTCAAGCATAGAGTTTAATTTTTTGTAGCTCCATGGTCTTAAACAAAATGTTTAAATAAAATAAATTATTATAGTATTGTGATGAATGAAATGAATGGGAGAAAGTAATGAATGAAATCCTGTTTTTATAGAGAGATCCAGGCGTGTTATTTTTTCTATGACGTCATTTGAATTAATTTCAGTTGTTTTCGATGAAGTTTTCAAATATAATAAATTATCGTAGTATTATGATAATTCTAAAACTATTACCGAGGAATGTATAACATTTTAGAGATGTTTAAACCAGGCAATTTATATTTCAATGCCGTCATTTGAATGAAGTTCATTTTTTTCGATGAAGGTTTAAGTTTTCAAATATAATAAATTAATGCAGTATTGTGATAAGTTTCAAAATATTACCGAGGAATGTATTGCATTTTAGACTTGTTTAAATAAAATTGCATTGAAGTTGGAAAGTGTTTCATAATCAATGCTTTAAGCATGATTGAACTTTCTTGTTTATTATTTAAATCGAAAAAATAATAATTAAAATTAACAGACAGATTTAATTTAATTGAGTTTCTGAGCAACATGATATAAGATAGAATCTTCCGCATAAACTGCGAAATTAAATAGCCATTTTCATTTCTTTATAATTTCCATTGTTCGGTAAAAGCTTGTGATAAATAAACCATGGAGATAGATTTCCCATTTAAATCATGTTTCAAACATATCATGTTTTCAGAAAGTGACCAATTAGCGCAAAAAATTTCCCATCAAACTCAGAGAAAAGTTGTAATTCACTTTCAAACAATTTTTAAGCTTTTCGTTTGGATAAACCACGGAGTTAGAGAGTAGAACTCCTAGGAAAACGTTTCGTTTTTCATTAATATCTCGACAACCCCTGGCCTTAAATACTCGAAACTTAGGATATATTTATGGGAGGCTATTCCATGGCTATCCACAAAATTTCATCAAATTCGGTTTAGCCGTTCTTCCGTGATGATGAGACAAACGAAAATTTTGTTTTTTTGCAAATATCTCAAGAACCACTGATCGTAGAAACTCCAAACATAGACTAAATTTTAAATGGGACAATTTTCAGGCTACCTACAAAATTTCGTCAAATTCGGTTCTGCCGTTCTCCCGTGATGACTGGACATAGAGACAGACACCCAGATTTTCAATTTTATTTTTATAGATATGGTGGATATTTGCGGACACATGTACTAATCGCTACTATTTAGGAAACACCAAAATTAATTATGGTAGGTTTTGCGGTCATGTTTGCAATATATTAACTAATTTGTATATATCACACTACCAAAACAATATAGTTAAAAAAAATATTTTGTTTTTAAAAACCAGAAAATATAGAAATGTTACCATAGGTACATTGTGATATCACACTTTATGCGTAACAACAGTTTTTCAATCGAAATCAAAATGAGTGATATTTGAGTAACAGATTATATAATGAGTAATGTTATGTGGGTTTTAACCACACGTCCTGTTAGAACGCATAAATTAGTATAGTTTCTCATCTCCGACATTGGCCGTGTCGAACAAAAATACATAGAATTAAATTAGTGGCAAATGAGGACAACGGACATGATATAAAACAATAACAATGTATTTATTGATAAAAATGAAATTAAAAAATAATAATAATAAAAACATATTTGATTGGTTCAATTAACATTCTTAACAAATTACAATGACTCTCCATTGACATTTTCTAAAATCATGAATATTTAAAGAATGTATGTAATTAAAATCTCCATTTATGTTTGCAATTAAATTCGTCCCTACTATTTACTCAAGTGTGGATTTAACAAGATGTCGAGAGAGTGAGACATTAATTAAAACTGTGTCAAACAGACTAAGTATGTGATACATGCATTTCATACCTTCGAACATCGTTGGAAGCGCCACTGGATACGGGGAACTTCGGCGGAGGAATCGCCAGACATCGCTGCAGACGTAATTTTTGAGAGACTCTTCTCTCTCGAGCACACAAACCAATTCTCCGTTCTCTCTGAAGTCTCAAACTCAATTCTCCGTTCTTTTCGAAAAATCTACCACTCTCTCGATCATCGGAAAAATGCCTCCTCCTACACAATTAAGCCCCAGGTTTGTTACTGGTCCCCCCAATCAACGCCCCTGGTATCTTCATTGGATGTTTCCAAAAATGTTCAGCTATTGGGTGCTGTGCTGACAGGAGGATGGCGATCACCCCAGAATTAATATCTGGCAGGTGGACCGCGGGTTCTCACGACCTTGCATGCACGTGCAGCCGAACCGGACAAGGGTCAGCTCTCCCCAAGAGCGCCCTGCTGTGCTCCCCTTTGTAACTGGGTAATCGTTGTCCATATTTCCCAGAAACATGGCTTGCTCATCCTTTTGCAGGTGTTCTCTTAGGGAAGTGCATATGAATTAAAGAAGAAGTACAGGGACCATCTTTGTAGGTTACACTCCTCCATAATTTGCAATGTCCCAAATTTGCCTTGGGACATTCACCCCCATCCCTGTAGTAGAACCGTGGCATAGTCCAGTATTCACCTAAAAAACCTGTAAACGCATTTACACACACACACATATATATATATACAACAAAACAGTAACATAATTCCGATCACTCTCATCAAATTCTTGGAAAGATAAAGTATAAGATATTTTTCTGTCTGACATGTTTGAGTTCTATAGAGATTCGAAGTCCAATAAATTGGCTGTCCAAAAGTTGAAAGAATGTTCATGGTAACAATGATAAGCGCAAAGTTCAAAAGTTTGTAAAGAGTATGAAAAAGTTATTTTACAAAGAATTGTAGCAGAGGGTCTGCGTCTCTATATCACGCCACTGTTTCCTAGTTCAGTGTCCTGGAAAGTGCAAAGAAAACCGAGAACTTGGAGATCTGCAGATTGAGCACATCACTGTGTAGTTTCGCTGTGAAATAAACATATGTAAAATGAAAGTTTACGTATAAAGCACGTCACTGCATCGTCTATCTCACTGTCATGGAGGTGTGAAAACTGTAGACTTTGAAAATTTTATGTGAAAAGCACGACACTGCATCGTCTATCACACTGTCATGGGTGTGTGAAAATTGTGGACTTTGAAAGTTTATGTGGAAAGCACGACACTGCATAATCGTATCACTGTGATGGAAGTGCAAGGAAAATTGTAAGTCTGGAACTCTGTATGTGGATGACGTTACTGCATCACTTCTCGCTGTGGAGTAAACATGTGGGAAAATGAAAGTTATCCTGTGAGAATAACACATCACTGTCTGCATCATATCACTGAATTTTCATGTATGGACGAATCTTAGTTGAGGCACACACTTTATCGATACACCAATGCATACATATACATACAGTCTGATGACACAAATTCTCTCTCTGGAATTTACAATACCCATTAAACATTAAGCCCCTGACTTTTTTTTTTTTTTTTTTTTTTTTTACAAAAACTAATTCCCTACTTAATTCGCCATTATTCAATTTTCAAAATACAGCACTTTCTCCTATTTCACTGTTATGTATAATTAATCTGTTCTCTGGTCCTGCAAAGTGAACATTATTCTCCCATCGTTATTATTATTTATCTATTTTTTTTATTTCTCTTTCTCACATTCCTTTCAACATTTAAGTTGCCTACAAAATTTTCTCACTGATTAAACATCCCACCATTTACTAATATTTACAAATACCTTATACTATCACATTGAAAATACAAAGAAAAACAAACAAATAAATTTTTGTCAATATTATCACGAATTGTCATGCCATATTACATTTCCTAATAAATTCATAATTTGTACAAACACAATAAACACATATTTTTTTTTCAAATTATCAATCAACTCTCCTTTATCTATCCCTTATATACATAATCCAAAATTGTGTATTCCGAATCTCGCCTTAGCGTTTAGAAATTTCATTTAATAAACCATTTCCTAAAAATTTTCATGCTTCTCTTACATTTATTCTTATCATAAATTTTTGCAAATTTTCACTTCAATAAACCACTTCCTAACAAAATTTATAATTATCTTACACTTATTTTTATCATACATTCCTTGCAAATTTTCCCTTTAATAAACCAATTTTTATCATAAACTCCTTGCAAATTTTCCTTTTAATAAACCAAATTGCGTCCGTAGTTCTCTTTAATATTATCTGCCATAAATCCGTAATTATCTTACATTTTAAAACTCCCTTATATTTCTTTGGCGATCTACATTCGTAATTCCTTTATATTAAACATTCCGTAAGCAGTAAGTATTTACTTTAACTTCTTTCTTGTACTCCGTCAGCTATCTTTTCTTTTTTTTTTATTCACATAAACCCGTAAGTACCTATGCACAGAATAAACTTTTCCCGTCAACGTCGGTAAACAAGCCCTTTTCATGAAACCAGTTTTCCCAGGGTTGGCAAGACTAGAATTTCGGAAAAGTCCGGATTTTCAAAGGATCCCGTGCTCTTACAGTTGTGGCCCCGCAGAATAAATCCTGTGTGTTTGACCGACCGGCCTCGTGTGAGAAGGATAAAGCGTGTGTATTATATTATATTTATGTTGTGTTTATGACGAGAAAAAAAGAAATATTTTATTTGTGTCTAATACCGTGGATTACACAATGTTACTATCAACCCGGAGGAAAGGGGTAAGTGTTTTTATTTATCCATTATCTTTTAAAAAGAAGAAAAATTACTTTATCGCGCTTGGCTAAATATTAACGTGGAACCTTACCATGGTTTGCTAATGTGCAATATAAGTACGTCTAGGATGGTAGATCATTCCCCTAGTTTCACTCAAAAATGCATAGATATTCCTTAAAGTTTTAATTTTTAACTTTAAAAATTTATTATATTAATGTGTTAGTATTTTTAAATTTTTACATATGTCTCATTGTCATCAATTCCTATTCATTGCTATCCCTTATGTTAAAATAATTGTATGTTATTCTCATTCCTTATTTATTTTATTTTATTTTTTTTTTAAAACGTTCATTTACTTTATCCCAATTCCGTGTCATTACTATCCGCTTATTGATTTTAATGTAATTTTCCTTTATTCTTATATTTAAATTCTTGTTATTATCATAAAAGTAATTTTCGCCATATCCATTCCTACATATTTTATTTATTTATTCCGTTTTTCTTCTAAATCACTCGCTTATAATATTTAAAATGTCGCAAAGTCTTTTCCGTTACAGTCTTACTTAAATTCATTTTTTTTTTTGCAATAATTATTTAGGATTCTGTCTGTTTATAATGCACTAGTTATTTAAAATTACTAAATCATCGGAAAAATGCCTCCTCCTACGCAATTAAGCCCCAGGTTTGTTACTGGTCCCCCCAATCAACGCCCCTGGTATCTTCATTGGATGTTTCCAAAAATGTCCAGCTATTGGGTGCTGTGCTGACAGGAGGATGGCGATCACCCCAGAATTAATATCTGGCAGGTGGACCGCGGGTTCTCACGACCTTGCATGCACGTGCAGCCGAACCGGACAAGGGTCAGCTCTCCCCAAGAGCGCCCTGCTGTGCGCCCCTTTGTAACTGGGTGATCGTTGTCCATATTTCCCAGAAACATGGCTTGCTCATCCTTTTGCAGGTGTTCTCTTAGGGAAGTGTATATGAATTAAAGAAGAAGTACAGGAACCATCTTTGTAGGTTACACTCCTCCATAATTTGCAATGTCCCAAATTTGCCTTGGGACAAGTAACAAGAGTTAGTTACTCACTGTCTTATTTATACAGGTTAGCGCCCTTTCAAACGTTTTTCTCGTGAATTGGAAACAGCTATCGTAAATTGTCGATGCTCGGAATTTGGTAATTTTCATACCTCAATGGAATATCCAATATCTGATGTTTAAGGTTCAGTTGTTCGTATGATGTTCAGGTTTCAGTTGTTCGTATCTGACGTTCAGGTTTCAATTTCTCGTATCTGATGTTCAGGTTTCAGTTTCTCGTATCTGATGTTCAAGTTTCAGTTGCTCGTTTCTGATGTTCAGGTTTCAGTTCCTCGTATCTGACGTTCAGGTTGCAATTTCTCGTATCTGATGTTCAGGTTACAGTTGCTCGTAACTGATGTTCAGGTTTCAGTTTCTCGTATCTGATGTTCAGTTTCAGTTGCTCGTATCTGATGTTCAGAATTCAGTTGCTCGTATCTGGTGTTCAAGGTTCAGTTGCTCGTATCTTATGTTCAGGGTTCAGTTGCTCGTATCTGATGTTCAGGTTTCAGTTTCTCGTATCTGATGTTCAAGTTTCAGTTTCTCGTATCTGATGTTCAGGTTACAGTTGCTCGTATCTGATGTTCAGGTTTCAGTTTCTCGTATCTGATGTTCAGGTTACAGTTGATCGTATTTGATGTTCAGGTTTCAGTTTCTCGTATCTGATGTTCAGATTTCAGTTTCTCGTATCTGATGTTCAGGTTACAGTTGCTCGTATCTTATGTTCAGGGTTCAGTTGCTCGTATCTGATATTCAAGGTTCAGTTGCTCGTGTCTGATGTTCAGGGTTCAGTTGCTTGTATCGGATATTCAAGGTTCAGTTGCTCGACAGTATTGAAAGAAACCGAAGTCCCAACCGGGATTCGCACCATGGATCATCGAATTAACCTAATGACTCTATCCATTAAACTACTGGGTTGAAATTCCCATCTCTTATAGTTGAAGTGGGTCCTACACACTTTATTTAGAATAATTTATTCTAAATTAAAATTGCCCCTGTTTTAGCGGCTACACAACTTTCTCAATGCCTTTTGCGGTTCTAGTAGCACTGTTGGTAAGCGCTTTAAGTAATGAATCTTAAATCACTAATATAAAAGGTGTTATTAAAAACATGGAAAACACGCCCATCGCGTTTATTATGTGGTATTCAGCTTGGAACAGCCAATATCCGTAACAACAGCAAGATACTTTCTAAATGCCAGATGTTTTGCTAGCTTCTGTGGGAACTCACAAGTTCAGTCCTCCCACGTGGCCAGCATAGAATTAGTTTATAATTCAGCTCCGGCCATACGAAGTTGCAAAGGCAAATTCTTGCTGCCATTGCGGATATCTTTTATTCTATTTTGACGAACGCATAATAAGCACGAAACTGGTCCCTGAATAATGGCATCTGCAATGGGACTGTCTTTCACATTTTTGGGAACACCTCCTATAAGCGGGTTTTGTGCATTATGAACTTTGTCTCTGCAGCTCCGTGTGGCCTGAGTTAAATTGTAAACGGATTTTATGCCGGTCAAGGAAGGACTGAAGTTGTGAGTTCCCATACCAGCTCGCAAAAATTGTGGTTTACAACAAGTTTCTTGCTATATTGCAGATATTGACTATTCCTTACTGACGAAAGCATAATAAGCGTGAAACTGGTCCGTGGATGCTAGTATCTGCAATGGGTGTGCCTGTCATAGCCAGGAAAATATTAACTGTATCGTATTCCTGTTTCCACTTATTGTCAGGTTCAATAATTCTTAAGAGACCTTTGGATTCATTCTTATATGCTGAGAATATACCACGTATTTCAAATTCAAGCTACGCTTTAGGGATATATTTTTTTCGGACGTCATATAGGGAAAAATAATTTCAAATCTAATTTTAATAATAACCAATCAGGAATATTAATTTGCTTCAGCTAGAGAAAACGTGAATAGTTTAGTAACCGTGAATAGTTAGTAAACGCAAAAGCGTAATATAACAAACATATACAATATATTTATAATTGCTAATTGAAGCCGATGCATAGTAGTCACCCTCTGAAGATTTTACCGTCACCTTCATTTATTATTTGATATTCCAGTTTTCTTTAATATTTTTATTTTAAATATAATCGAGGGTTTCTGATATTCTCCTGAGTTTTTCCTGGTTGGTATTTGAATACTTTTGCTTGGTAAGGATGTTTTATTTTCCCTGAATAATTCTATTTTAATTCATCACATTTTGTTTCATCATGTTTTGGTATTCTCGCTTAAATATATATTTTAAAAAAAAACAACGCCTATTTTCATGCGCCATGTGAGCTTTAATCTGTGGACATAGATTTTAACTTTGCTGCAGCAAATGCTCTATGTCATTTGTCCTGACGAAGAACTCTTTTGTTTTGCTTTTGAAAGTGATTGAAACATTCTATCAACTGCTTTTTTCTGTTATTAAGAGAAATATATTTAATTTCAGAATTTCGCATATGTTTCTTTTCGATATTGCCTCAGTATTTGGAATTTAGATAAATGATTTTCTGCTCAACACTTGAACATCTCTTTACGCCGACGTTGACGTGGTACTGAGATTAGAGATGATATTCTGAAAAATATATATCAACATTATCGATGGTAACAACTGATTTATATACGAACATTTTTTTTAAAAGATGAATGCATGCTTATTGAAAACAGTATATAAGTCACTTTTATTCCAAACATTTTTATTAAAGAAATCAAAATTTGAATGTTTTTTCCAAGGTAGAACAATGATATTACAAGCTAGTATTGTGCCATTTTGCACAATACGTTGGTAAACAAATTATACTGTAATTTTATTTGCTTATTTTAAAAATCATAAAAAGAACTTTATTGAACACAACACGCGCATCCTATATCTATGGAAACAACAGCAGCAAACAAGGGATAATTTGATATAAATCGGATTGAACTCTGTTATGAATGTGAATTTTAATATCGGTTTCAGAATTTAAATGCTATTTCAAATGTAAATACATATTATAAACCACAATAATCACAAAAGTATTAATACATGAGGTGGAGTTGACATTCAAAGATTTTATGGCATTTTAATGTTAATGTTGAAATATGCATCGCAAAAGTCAAACAAAATCTTGGTTGAAGATAACATCAATTATGGCTGGAAATAATATCAATTATGGTTGGAAATAACAACAATTATGGTTGGAAATAACATCAATTAGGGTTGAAAACAACAACAAGCTTGGTTGGAAATAACATCAACCTTGAATGAAAATAATGTAAAATACCTAATATGGGCAGCACATTAATTTCCCTACAGACTCAACATTGTTTTTTCGTTCTTTCATAATGCATTAAGTTTAATTGTACGACATTTCTTGGCTACATATTGAAATTCATACCAAATTTTCCGTTTTAAATTTTCGTTTTCATTTGACGGTTGGTCATGCTTTCGGCCATAAAACAAAACAGCGTGATTTTCACTAATTCTGCGTCATTGTTATCAATTTGGCGTCATCTTTAAATAATTCGGCAATATTTAAAAAAGTAGGCAAAATCGATTGCCAAAATGGTTATCAAGCCTTACGGATGGATGCATGAAGAAATGAGCCTCTCTTATAGTCTTTCAATGGTATTGGATTTTCTTGATCTAGATGTAATTTTCATCGATTTGGCGTCATTTACCGCCATTTTGACAACATATTAACCAATTTGGCGACATTTTCAAAAATTCGCCAATCCCGTCACCAAATTTTTCGATTATTGAATTTGCATTAATTAATTAGGGCTAATTCAAAGTAACTGAACGTTTTCCTAACACAATGTTTTCATTAGCCATACTGTATAACGTGAAAATGCATTTCCGATATGGAAGAACTCAGAT
The DNA here is from genome assembly GCA_951213105.1 of Amaurobius ferox. Lineage (NCBI taxonomy): Eukaryota > Metazoa > Arthropoda > Arachnida > Araneae > Amaurobiidae > Amaurobius > Amaurobius ferox. Next base: position 48,873,129 of record OX578149.1, read on the forward strand.
TTGAAAAAAAAAAACTTTCGCTCTGAAATGCAATGACTACATTTCTGCTAAAAATGTATGATTTTTTTCGGAATTTTAGTTTAAAACAAAAAAAAAGTTTTAAACTAGGCACCTCACCCTATTTGTGAACATCACTGACGATTTTGTTAAAATCGGATGAATTTTTCTAATAGAAATCTTTCCTGTATAACAAGAAGAAAACTGTAAAATGTCTGCATTTTTCTATCTTACTCGCTTTTATATAATATGTATATTATATATAATATATATTATATAATATATTATATATAATATGTATAATATATTATATATAATATATATTATATTTAAGATACAAGCAACTACTTTAGAAAATAATTCTAGACTATTACAGACCTTTCCAACGGGTCATGAAAAATTCTTTCAACCACCGCAGTTTTGGAGATACAGACATCAGCTTGAAATCGTTTCTATAATATAGTGTCTTGCAGTGCCCTCGTGATTGACGTGATACTTAATACATACCTCACAATTTCTTTCAAAAATTATTTAAGAAAAAATGTTCTTGAAATGTTGTCTAAATTTTTTTTTAAAGTTTATATTTTCATGTTGGCAACATGTTATCGACAACATTGAAAACGAATGCATTTGATCGATTGGTATTAATATACACTTTACTACCATTTACTTCTTTGCTGAAGTTCAAACTTACATATTCCCACATTTACTATCATAACATTCATCACTATCAAAATATATTCAGAAATGTTCAAAATATATTCAGAAGGTCTTAAAATCCAATTTTCTGTCAAAATCGTAATTTTAAAAATTATCAATAAAACAATATTTTTTCTATATAATATATTACTATATGGAACAAAGCATTGTTCTTATCAATCCTCGCAAGCAAAATATATGTTTGTAACAAAATGATGCTAGGAAGTTCTGAAAAGACGAAAAACTGCGCACAATGTGAGGTAAAGTTCGATAACAACTTTCAGCAGATGACCCTTAATTCAATAAGGGAACCTCTTTGTTATCAACACCACTTTGTAAAATTGTCTGCGTCTTCTATATAAACGAACTTTTCACGGAACATGTTCACAGGATTCTGTTTTATGACGGATAAACCTTTTCCGGCATTTTATTGAGATACAACGTTCCAGGAGATGAAAACAAGCAGGCATTCATGGTGCAGCGAAAACAAGTTCGCCTGTTTTTCATTCTCTTGATATCAGCAATAAACAGACATTCTGTAAATTTCATATTTTTGCTTTCCTATATATAATACATGGATCGTTTTCTGTAAGTGGGAGTTTTACATGTCCCAGGTGTTTTAATAAAAGTTTGCATGACTCGGGACTAAATTTGGACTGCTCGGTTTTACTATATTTTAGTTCATATTTGTCACTCATTAGCTGAAAAAGCAATTTGTATTTTTAGTATTTAAAAATGTAGTTTTTTTTATTAAATGCCATTCCCCTGTGAGTCCCAACAGTCAAATTATAAAATCACAACTTCATTTACAAGCCTTCATTTTCTAGTTTCCTTTTAACTTGATGTTGTATATTAAATTAGATAATTTAAAATGCAAACAGTAATAAAAAATCCGCTATGCATTAGATCAATATTTTAAATTACATTTTTCCAACTGTCCCCTAGCTTTTTTGTCATTCACATGTCTTTAAATTTTAGAACCTCATTCTGTACATAGATGACAACATAATAGTGTTGTTGTTTCTTATCCCACTTGACCGGCAGCAACATCAGGTCAAGTCCATCAACCCGTGAGTCTTCAAAAGATGAAGAACTACTCCAGAGGACGGGAGTACAGTTGACTCCTCTGGCATCCAATACATGTCAAGGGATGGGCAGGAGAGGCCTGAGTCAAATTGCACTTCGGGCAAAGGGGATACGCCTTAGAACCCAACACATGCCGAAGAGCACGAAGATGGCCGCTGCGGAGTCTGGCTAGAGCCGTCTGTTCTCCCCTACTGCCTGCCCCAATCAAAGCAGCACCAGGACGGCTACAATCATACCCCTCATGCACGAGGGCCTTGCTCCAAGTACAGTTGATTTCAAGTTTGACTCGTGAGGCAAGTTCCGAGGAAAAAATGCAGTCACCGTCAATAGAACTTCTAAGGCTGCCCTCCCTATCCAGATCATCCGCAACCTCATTACCGTAAATGACTACGTGAGATGGCACCCATTGAAAAAATATCCTATTAAGGGCACACAAGTACCCCAAATGCTGAACAATATTCACTGTCGTTCCATCACCATGTCTCCACCATTCAGCCAGATTCTGAATAGAACTACGGCTATCACTCAAAATCCAGATGTCTGTATTGACTCCCTCTTTGACACAATAACTCAAGACCTCCTCAATGGCTATGAGTTCCTCCCGAAAAACTGAACAGCAGTTGGGGTTTCTCCTACATGTCCTAATGCCATTCCCCTGCTTGATGTAGACCCCGCTGCATGAGATGGCACCATCACCCCTACTTCCATCAGTATAAATCTGCAACGCGTCACCGGGGATTTTATAAATAGTTTCCCAGCGAGCTGTTTAAGATAATCTGGATGTTGCATAATATAATATAATTGAAGTACTATTTTTTTGTGTACTAAAGTCTATATTCACCATTTCAGTAGTTCGACAATATTCTGGCTATGATTCTATGCAGGGAAATATTACAAAACTGAATAATTTTGGTATTTTTATTCCTTGTGATTAATCTGTCTTTAAATATTCTCAGATTAAAAAAGCATATATTATTTTAACATATATATGTGCCTAGTTAGAGTAGCAAACTGAATATCAAATTAGACTTAAATACAGATAAAACTCAAATGCTCAGAAAGTAAAAGCACATGATTTGTCATTCCCACGTCGTCATTTACCTGTCTTCTTGGTAGACAAGGGAATAACATTAGAACAGGTGAATTACATTTAAACTAGATTTTCTTCTTAGAAGATAAAACAAATAAGAAGTTAGTTCTAAATATAAGGTTGCAATTAAAGCAAAATAAATTTTTGATTTTTCTAATTTCTACTTATAATAAAATAGAGTGCGTGTTTGACGGGGAACGCTTCCGGGACAATCCACTCCTCAAACTCGGACGTGCATCTATGGGAGAATTAAAACAGAAACGTTTTATATTTGCCGCCCTCTATCGGCCGGAAATATAACTAAAGTTCTCGCAAGTTGAATAGATTAGAAACTCCCTCAATAATATTCTCAAAAAAGCTTCTTTTTGATTTGTGATGCTCTTTGAAGCAATTGAAGTAGCTTTCATTTTTTTTCCAAGCTCATCCTCGCAGATAATTGCCCTACCACAGTGTAGAGAGATTGTAAACAAACCCTGAATGTGATTATTTTGCCGTGATTCGTTCACTGTGTTAATTGGAGATTTTTTACAGTAACGTTTTTTTTATATTCTAATATATTAAGATAAAGAAAAGCAAAATTGATTTAATTATAATGTTTATTTATTTTCGTTTATTTAAATATAATTCATTTTCGTATATTTAAATACTTTAGTCAAAAATAAAATACTCAAAACGATATGAGTTTAGGAAATGTTTGATTATGCTGTTGGCAATTGGTAACTATAGTTTGTTTGTATTTTCGTTTTTAAACAGTTTTTTATTATTTTTTCGCAACGTTTCTTTAACAGTAACAATTCTATAACAGCAACAATTCTTCTTACAATAATGATTCTTTACTGTAATGTTTTTTGATATCCGTATATATTAAGATAAAGACAAACAGAATTGATTTAATTACGTTGCGTGTTCACGGGTTGGAAGTAAGGATAATCTTCATATCTTAGCTCAAAATGGTAGAACATCTAATATTGTGTATCCAGAAGCTCTTCAATATTAATATTAATAACGGGGTATTAATTGATAACATAAATTATTATTTTAATTTGTATTTTACAGACGTTACTCTTCTCTTACTGTACATACATTTTTTACATGCTTTCTAACTTTAATTTAGCCATTTCCATAAATATTATATCGAAAAGGCCCATATTGTACTTGATATAATTTAAAAATTATGTCTGCAAAGAAGTATGTAATTTCTTAGAAATAAAGCCGCCGAATGAGTAAATATGTCTATAGCGTAACCCGCCTCATTTAGCGGTGTGTAACAAAAGGGTTAGCCCACCCATGTGCTCTACCTCAAAAAAGGTGGATGTGTAAATGAGTACAAAGGAGTAGCATTTTCTTTATTTTTACACTTCAAAACATGTGTTCACAATTACAAGATTTAAACACATGATAAAAATGTTTAATTGATTTTTCTTTTTCATATTTTATTTCTTGCCCAATTATGTTCTTATGTTCATCGAAGATTCTTGATGTTTTGTTTTTTTTATTTGACAGCCCCCATTTCGCCTAACTATGTCGACCAATCATAGTCTGCTACAGTTATCGATTCTGACCCTAACAGCCACCTAGTTGACCTGCAGGGCGCATTCACTTCCATTATCATGCTGAGAGATAGTTTTTAAACGAGAAGCATCCCGTTAGGCACCCAGGGCCCGCCATTTGCACATTTTCTGGCAGCTGTACCAGACGAAGGTTGGCCGGGTGGCTAGTGATATATATATATATATATATATATATATATATATAAATTAGTAAATCCAAAGTTAGAATGTATGTAGTAACTCATAATACACTATTCCAAAATTTTCTACAAAATACAAAGAAATTAAGACATAAAGAGGAAATAATAAAGCGTAATGCAGGTCATAAAGACAAAGACAATCAACAAATTTCAAAAATGAGGAAATATATATATATATATATATATATATATATATATATATATGTATATATTAACAAAGCAGTTATATAAGCAGTCTATATTAAGTGTCATTCCCCGGTCATGCTTGCTGCCATTTACTTGTCTTAAAAATAGAAATTTGCATTTTCTATTTAATTTTCCCAAAATAATTGCTTCTACAGTTTTTTAACACTTTACAACATAGTTGAAAGGTGCTCATGACTTTGGTCATCCTGTTTGTCTATTTGTCTATCTGCCTGTCCGTTCGCAAGATAACTGCCATAAAAATGACTTTATCAAAATGAAATTTTAGTATGTTGTTGAGACTGTCTGTGGGACCTATGGGAATGTAAATGAATAACATCACTCAAGTAGTTTTGGATTGAATCCGGATTCAGAAAATGAAATACATTCAACCCTATATGGGATCTAATTCTTCAAAGATTTTTAAGCAAATTTAAAATTCACAAATTGCTTCGAAAATTTATAAAAAAAATATTCAAATTATCCCATAAAATATACAAAAAAAAATTTCAGAAAAATATGTTCATTAGTTTTTTAAATAAAAATTAAAATAATAATTGCACCCATATTATATGAAAAGATCACGTGACCCACTTCAAAATAATCTTGTGTCAAAATCGTGATTTTTAACACTTTACAACATAGTTGAAAAGTGTTTATGACTTTGTTCATTCTGTCTGTCTGTCTGTCTGTCCGTTAGCACGATAACAGCCGTAAAAATGACTTTATCAAAATGAAACTTTAATATGCTGTTCAGACGGTCTGTGGGACCGAATGGGAATATAAATAAATATTATCACCCAATTGGTTTTCTATTGGTCCCGGGTTGAAAAAATGAAATACATTGAACCCTATGGGACCTAATTTTTCAAACATTTTTTAAGCAAATTTAAAATTCACAAATTGCTTCGAAATTTTTAGGAAATATTTTCATTATCTCGTAAACTATATAAAAAAATTTTCAGTAAAATATGATAGGTAGTTTTTTAATTAAAAATTATTTAATATTGGGAGAAAAACAAATTCAAATAAATTCTTGCTTTTCGGATATCCTCCAGAAAAAAAGAGAGATATATTATATAATAAATATCTTTCCAAAAATTTAGCTATCTTATATATAAAAGAGGCTTCAGATTCTAAAATAAATTTGGTAGATGACAATCTTTCAATTTTTTTTTATTTTATCTAACTCTTCATAATATACTTATTTGATGGCATTTTTAATGCACTTTCGTACGTAGAGTTAAAATTTGGTACACAACTTAAATTTGTTGAATATTTTATTCTAGAAAAATTTGGAAGATCTTTAAATATAGATCCTGCATTTTTTTCGAAATGGCCTGCAAATAATCCCCGTTCACTTCTATAAATCATTGCTGTAATATTGTTAAAAATTCTGATGTGGGCAGAACATGTATTTCACTGCAGACTCATATTCACGTTCTCTTTATTTCTTCAATAATAATTTGAGTTTATCTGCACAGAATAACAGCCATAAATAATTTAAATATCATTGAATTTACACGTTAAACTTAAATTTATTTCTCATTTGATAGCTGAACTTATTGTTAAAGGTGGCGCAGCGAAAACGCGAAAAAACTAGAATATCTCAAGAACGGCTAGTTCTAGAGTAATGGGGTTAGTCTTATTCTTTTTGTTGTCAAAAATCACGTATAAAATAGGAATTTAATTCATATAATTGAGCACACGGAGTCTTTTATTTTTATATTTAACGATTTTTGCAGGCCATTTCGTAAAAATAGCCCGTTCCTTTTTCCCGAATCGTACTAGAATTACCTACAAATTATTTATATACCAAAATTTGTTAAATTTGGTATATAAATCACTTGTAGGCTATTGAAATATTATACACCAAATTTTGTTAAATTTGTTCCATTAGTTTTTAGCTAGAGTGGATAAAGGCAATTTCTGCCGGCCATTTTGCAGAGAAGGCAGATTCTTTTATTACGAATCGTACTATAATCTAATGAACTTCAGGGTTTCCTACAAAAAACATACCTACCAAATTTAATGAAATTTGGTCCATTAGTTATTCAATTAGAGTGGATGTAATATCCTCACAGACACACAGAAACATACACAGATATACCCTTACACACACAGACGTTTTCATAAAAATAGTTTTTTCGTGTTCTAGAAGTCCCAAAACGTGTAGATCCTTCTAAAATTCGAGTTCCGATCTTCGGCACGATTCCAATACTTTAATTCATACACACACACACATATATATTATCTGTGTATTATCTGTGCATCTAAATTCCGTGCCTAAGCAATTACAATAGTTATGATTTTAAATGATCCCTAAACATTTATTATTTCTTCAACGAAGCCTAATTTTAACTTATGCAGAATGCAAATATCTCAAGCGATTGTAAGGTGAGTTACACAAGAATTGCTGAATTTTTTTCATACAAAATTATTTAGCTCTGGAGTCTGGAATACAAGTTATATGAATGAAATATTCATTGATTTTGCATAGAGAATCAGGTGATTTATATTTCGATACAGTTTTAAATATTTAAGTATAATATATTACTGTAGTACTGTGATAATGTAAAAGATATCACCACTGAATGTATCACATTTTAGAAATTTTTAAATAAAATTACATTTCAGTTGGAAAGTGTTTCATAATCAATGCTTATGCATGATTCATCTTTCTTGTTAAAGTTATTTTTAATTTATATTTAGTGTTGCATATGTCCTAACACAGCTTTATTTTTGATTTTTTCTGTGCATCAGCGCTAAATCAATTACAATATTTTGTAGTTTAAATGATCATCAAACTTTAATCATTTCTGCAACGAAACCTAAATTTCACGTATAAAGAATGCAAACACATCAAACTGTAAGATGAGTTGCAATTGTATAAGAATTGCTAAATTTTTTTAACGCAAAATTATTTAGCTCTGGAGTCTGCAATATAGCTGATATGAATGAAACATTCAATGATTTTGTATTGAGAAACAATCGATTCTATATTGCCTTTTTCGAAGAAGAAATGGAGTTAGAAATGAGTTTCGCATGGAGTTAGAAAATATTTTACCTCCATGGTTTTAAGTTTTTAAGTAAAATAAATTATTGTAGTATTGTGATAATTTTGAAATTATCGCCGCTGAATGAAAGGAATGAATAAAAAGTTTATAAATGAAACATTCACTGCTTTTATATAGATAGCCCGGCGATTTATATTTCCATGACCGTATTTGAATAAAATTCATTTGTTTTCGATGAAGTTTTCAAATATAATAAATTATTGAAGTAGTGTGATAATTTTAAATATATCACAGATGAATGTATCGCATGTTAGAGATGTTTAAATAAAATTGCATTGCAGTTGGAAAGTGTTTTATAATCGATGCTTTATGTATGATTGTTCTTTCTTGTCCTTTTGTTTAAACCACCCATGTTAAAATATAATGTAGAAAACAGGTTAAAAAATAGAAAAAATATATATTGTAACAAGAAAGATGAAAAAGCCCGTTTAGAGAAAAATGACCCACATAGTAATGTATTAACAAAGCAAAGGGGTGGAGTATTGAATTTCGAGTTTTCGATGGAACTACATGTTTCGATGACTTTAAAACACGTTTGCACTACTTTTATCGTTTAATCTCTGCGTAAGAGTCTGTTTGTCGTTGCAATGATTATATCTAATTTTGTTCAAAAACTATCTGACAAAATTTAAAATAACTTGGCAACGAAGTTATTTCCACAGTTTCCTATTTAATGATTATATTTTGATAGAATAGGTAAGAATAGAACTGGTTTTTTTCCCCTGAATAGTTTGCAAAAATTCAATAAAAGAAGTAAATCAAGTTAACAAATATGCAGGAATGTTTTAAAATAATGCTTAATCCTATAAGTCATTTTCCATGACAGAAAGAATAAAACAAATCTTATTATGAGGTGATAAACTGTATTTGACATATTTCAGTTTTTATTACTTCCCTATATGCATAGTATATTGTATAGAAAATGTATTATCATAGGGTTGAAAATTCAAACTCGAGTTATCAACGGAAAAGCACGTTTAAAGCATCACTGAACGTGAATCCAACGTTTTTCGGTTGATATCTGCGTGCATATATGTGTGTATACAATGCTGTATGTGAGTGTGTGTATGTATGTCTTCATGTGTATGGTAGTGTGTGTGAGTGTGTGTAAGTATGGTTGTCAGTGTAACAAAATTATGTCCCGTTACTGAAATTTCTGAAATTGTACATTCTCAGTTAATAAAATCCAATATATTGAATTTAGAAAAATTTTAACATATAAAGAACAAAAAATTATAATCAATTTATCCATCAAAATGTGATTAAATTCGCGGAAATAACAACTTTTTGATAAATGAATTGCTTTTAATAGTTTTATTGATATAAAAAATTAATAGTCTTAGAAAGCTCCATATTTTCAGTACGGTAATTTTTATTACCCCATTACCTCTTTAGATGCATTAGTGAAGATAATGCTAGTCATAGATCAATAAAGAATTTTAAATAAACCTTATCATAAAGCACACTTTTAAATTGCAGTTTCAATAAAACCGCTGAAAATAGCATTTAGGAAGCATTTAAAATGACAGTTCGTTTTGAAGCATTTTAATGAATACTTTTTGAAAAATACATTTTGTTTTCCTCCAATAAATAATATTTAATTTTTCAATATTGATTTTCATACTTGAAATTCATATGTATTAGTTTAAGTTTAATTTCAAAAATGATTTTCTTGTTGCATTTGTGATAAAATTAGATTTTAACAGAGAATGTCAAACATTACTTCCGGCGTCTTAACTCGATCGATGAAATTTGAGACTTAATTAGCATTTCGTTTATTCAGTTATTTTTTCATAATGATAGATATAGAAGGAAATTATTGTAAAGTTTAATCAAAAGTATTTATATAAAAAATGTTAAGGTATCATGACATTTTGTGTAATATTTCTTTTATCATCAAACAAATATTATGAAAATACTAAATTATATATAAAAGTATTATTTATACTAGTATTCAAGACTGTTAAGGCAAGGAAACTAACTTAAAAGTTAAGTTGCAATTGTTTTTAATAGGTTTTAACTTGCTAAATAAGAGTGTACATAATAAATCGAGGCAAATCCAATTATACTAGCACAGAACAAAATTAGAAACAAACATTATGAGAATAACATCTATATTATAAAATCCACAAGAACATATGTAAGATATCCTACAAAATAACACAATGACATTTATACTGGAATACTAAATAAGGAAATATAATTTAAAAGGTTTTAATTTATTAAATAACAGTGCACATAATAGGTCAAGGTAAACCTAATTATACTGACATAGAAGAAAATTATAAACAAACATTATTAGAATAAACATCCGTATAACAAAACATACAAAATCACATGTAGGGATATCCTACAAAAGAGCAAGGTCATATACAAGGAAATACCAAATAAGGCAATATTATTTAATGGGTATTAATTTGTTAAATTAGAGTCCTCATAATAGGTCCAAGTAAACCCAGTTATACTGACACAGAACAAATTAGAAACAAAATTATTGAAAAAACACCCATATAATAATACACACAAAATCATATGTAGGGATATCCAACAAAGCAGCAAGGTCATATACAAGGAAGCACCAAACATTCAAATGTTCTCTTAAATTCACATATAGACAAATTGAATAAATACAAATTTGCATGGTACTTTATATAATGTGTAAAATATCTCCGTTGTTAAATTTCTAATTGCATTTACCCTACAATGATATCTCTTAAACAATATATATATTTCAATTTTCCACTAATGGAAGGGGGGGAATAGAAAATATGTCTCTGATGAGTTCTTTCTCTTGGTCGTTATTACAAGTGTACAAAAAATCAGTATTCTATATCATCGAATACTTATGGGGGAGGGGTCTGAGAAGTTCCAAGCACATTAGACAACAATTTTAGTAACGAGGTAGAGTTCGGCACCGCTAAGTTTCCAAATCTAAAGCAGACAAGTGCATGTTATAAAACTAATAAAACTTCGCATAAAACTCATGAAGCAACATTCAATACAATATTATTATTTTGAACCGGTTTTGCAGGCATAAAAGAGTTCTTTTACATCAGGATACGCAAGAAGAGCAGTCTTCACTCTTCAGAGCATCCAGATCTTCATCCCTGTTACAACAATAAACGTGACTAATGCAGGGAACGGGAGTTTCCAATGGCGAGAGAAGAAAAAAAAAGGCAGAAATCCCGGAAGAAGGCAAAAATAGTAGGATACTGTGAATGAACGACTAAATACAAAAAAAGAAAAGTGAAGGTCCATAAAATGATTCAAAGTACTTGATTGGTAAGCAAAACTACAAACATAAGTGTCTTACTAAATTAAGAAAACAATTAATTAGTTTTATAAGTTACATGGGTTGTTCATGCCAGATTTAAAAATAACAGTTTATAAACAAGTACGAAAAATTAGTAATACAACAAATGAATGGAACAAACTAATCTTATTAGAACCAATTTTGTCAGCAAATTCTTCGGAAAATAACAAAAAATCAGAACGTAGATAGAAAATAAACTAAAGACGGAAGCAAACGATATTGAAAGAATTAAAGGAATATCCAGGCAGAAGACTCAAAATGACGTTATAGCCTTTTAGGAACTATTCTGGACCATCTGTACATTCTGGAAATATTATTAGAAAATGATAGAAAAAATATCTCAGATTTCAGTTTTGTAAAAATAAACAGCTAGAACTAACGAAATAAAACAATTTAAAGGAGTGTACTGAAAATGAGTGAGAACACTGTAGCCAACAATATCGTTAAACAATTTTGTATATTAATTATTTACAAATACTACACTTTAGAAGTAAAACCTTAAAAATATCTTAACCACGCTACGCTAAAAGTCCGCTAAGAAATTAAATGGCTTTTGTTTAACTCAGATTCTCCTGTAACGTGATTTTTAAAGGGAAATCAGATTTAATCTTTCTAAAACTCACAAATGCTCAAACGGATGCTTCGCCATATTGTTGCTGTAACTAAGTCTACTTCACAAACTACTTAAGTTTAATGGTAGTCATTATTAGTGTGTTTCCTCGCATTGATATTGTTTAAATATCATGTTATTCGTGGAAAATGACTTATATTTTTAGTATTACATATGACTTTTTTCTGAGAATATTAATTAATAGAACCATGTTTAAGCCAAAATGGCGGATCCATTCGCCTTGCCCAAGAAATTTTTCTTCATGAAATGTCACGTCCCATATCCAATCATTGTATGTCATTAAATTATTTATAAAGGGTTGAAAATAGGGGAAGAAATAGCCACGCCTTCCTGGAAGCTAGCTTAAAGTTATAGCTTGTCAGTTAGGGCGGAGTTTAACAAGTGGGCGGGGTTCATACCATTCTTCTTTCAATAAACCGTGAAAGCTAGATGATGTCAGCTTCTAGATATGCGTTTTAAGAGAAAAAATACTTTGAAGCCTCTCATTTTATGTTAGTAAAGTGTAACAGTTTTCTAAAAAAATACATATGTATTCGCAAAGATATTAAAAAATATAATAAATAATAGCATCTTTAACAAAAATAAATGTTATTAAATCTTAATAAAAGTATCTTAATTAAAGTATATAAACAGGGAAGGCTCAGCTTCTGAGCCTCAATGGGCGCTATGCCACTGCATTCTGGACCATTTAAACTGATAATAAAAAAAAATTTCGAATTTTTCACCAATTGTCCAGCTTTGGTCTCCTTAACAATGTAGCTAGCTATTGGCAACACATTCAGTATTAAATAAATTAAGTAAACAATGAAAGGCCTATAAGTTGGTGAACATTTTGAATAATAAATATTTCCTGAAAGATAGAGGAAATGAAAATATATCAAATACATAAATAATGCCGCAGTTTTAGAATTTAATTTTTGTATTTCTATTTTCAGATAGCTCTTGACTGCTGCATCATGATTAAGGAACGAAAAAAGTTCATATCAAATAAAAATGTAAGTGGTTTTAAAATATTTTTACAAATCGTTTTCCTCATATGTTACTGCTTTGTATTTCCTTGTCGAAAAAGTTACCCTAGTTTCAGTTTACGAAGTAATTCATCTTATATGAAACCTCTTTGTCTTTCAATTTCAGATGTCATTTTAGTTTCCGAAATCGGTTGCTTTCTTTTTGCCTTTATTTGTAATCATTTTGATTTCCTTTCAGGAGTAAGTACGTAATCGCATTTTTTGTTAATATATATAATTTCATTGCTTTTAATTTCTGATTGTAAGGTTGTAGACCTTACTTTTTGTTATATGCTATTTAGTTTTAATATATTTGTAGCGATAGCACATACTACTAATATTCCGTTTAATTGGTCGAAATTAAAGTGGTTAAAATAATTTACCAAACTTTAGAGTTCCTAAAACTGCGTTGTGTGTGGGCTTGCAAATAACTCGCCAACTAACTCTGCGCCGTTGACAAAATGTACTCTTGGAAATCCTGAAAACGCAGAAGGCTCTTTAACGCCTTTGAAACCGGTTGATAATTTGAATTTACGGAAGCTTTAAAACACTATAAAAGTTATTTTGAATAATTAAATCAAATTAACTCAAAATTTACACCTACAGGTATTTTGGTCAGTTGTTGCAATATCTGAAGTCAACATTTTTTTCGGGATATTGAATTTTAGTAAATGTGGTCACATTTTTGTCAATATTTTCCATTTGTCGAGATTCTCCGGAAAACTCGCCACATTCATTGGTTTTTCCTATAAGCTGGATCGCTTTAATAAAAGGTTGTTCATTAATAAGCATTTTCAACAATGAGTTATTTCTTAACGTTGATATTAAACAATAAGCTTCATCACGAGTCATGTGATCTATTTTTTTAAATATTTAAAATCATTTATTTAATACTAAACGATATTCCACGGCTCACAACATTACATGGCAACAACTGTGCATTTTCCAGACGTATCGCACGAATGTTTAAAAAATAATTCGCCGATGGATTTCTCATGGTGAACTTCGAACTCAATTATCACGGTTCACTGATGTTATTTTTCAAATTCGGGCTTATTCATGATCTGTAACTTTTGGAAAATTTTATTAGTGCTCTAAATTGCGTGCATGCCAATCGAATATTCGATGGGAAACCATGTCAACAGCAGGGAAGTATTTGAGTCGATGGCAAGAAATCTATGCTCGTACCTTGCTGCGCTTCAATTATCAGTATGTGTTCAAAATATTTACGATGCGTGTTGTCATCGGATTTATTTCAAAATAAATTTCAAATGTATATACCAATATCCAATACTTCAAATGTCTAACTATATAGGCATGAATTTATGCCAAGTATGAATTACAGTATTGCCTGTTAATTATATTATGCCACATACTATTCACTGAAGATAAACATTTCTCTTGTATTGCTGCAAAACAAAAACAGACATAATAATAAATTAATTGACAATCGATATTGACAATAGAAACAATCGATATAATAAAAATATTCTCATAAAATCATTCTATGTCACACATGATAAAATGAAGACAATTCTTTTTGTGTGATATGTAAATATATATGCAATACATTTATGTCTCTTTCACAAGGTAATTATATTGAATAAATGATAATAACCATCCCGCTAGATAAAATGCTGCGAATGTAAACAGTTTGTACCAGGATACAAAGTTACACAATTACTGAATACATTTTACTTCGAACATTTTTTATTAAAATTGTAGGTCATATGGATAAAGTTACATTTAGTGAGCACAAGATAAATTGCGTGAAGCTGGAATTTTTAACTACGTTCAACTGGACACTTTATTTTTTATTTACCCTACATAAATATTATAGGGCAGTTATTGTGACGAGTTCGAAAATTTAAATTCGAGTTTTCGACAGAAAAGAGCGTTTCAAGCATTCCTGAAAATGAATCGAACGCTTTTGAGGTGAGGGCTGCATATTTTAAAGAACCTTGCTGCTCCAACAGGGGATCGAATCTTGAATTTTCAGACTAGCCAGCCGACGGTCTACCGTTAAGCTATTGGGACGAAATCGCAAGCTCTTATCGAAGTGGAATTATTCACACACTGATATCACATTGGCTTACAACTGACAATCTGACTGACCAGTTCTTGCTATTGCTTAGCTTCCTGCTACTATTATTTTACCCTAGTTAGTATCCTGTATAATCGTTATCCCCTAAATTTGAAATCGGTGCCCAATCTTCCAGAGTCCACTGAACAAGCAGTACTACTAGTCGTACTAGAGTCACGTTCAAACCACGACATCTTTGCACTAACCTACAGGGTTGATTTGTTCTGGCGCCATTAAAAAGAACCTTGCTACATCGAGCCCTGTATTTTCGAACTAGTCAACCGATGCTTAATCGTTGAGCTACTGGGACAAAATCGCAAGCTCTTATCGTCGAAGTGAACTCTGCTATATGCGTATGTCAGTATGTGTGAGAATCAGTGGATATGATAGTTCACGAATGGAGCGTTTCGAACTTTATTTGGTAAAAAATATATTTCTCGTTAGTAATTTACAAGTTAGCGATCATTTTTTCATAAATTATTCATGTAACCCGGGCTTCTACGCAATGCATATTTTAGGTCCCCACTTTGTCAGAGATTCTTCCGTGGGAGAAATTGAAAATATGGCTCTATTAGCTTCTGTCCCGTGATCGAAAGTACGTAACGACACAATAAGTGTGCCTTTTAAGTCAACGAATAGAAGGGGATTTGGAACATCTGAAGAAACTTTCTCAAACTAACGGGGCCCCTTCTGCACCTATTTTATAAGTTAATAGCATTTTTTTCATAAACTGTCTATACTTTCCGGGCTTTTATACAATGGATCATCTTGCCCTTACCCCCTTGTCGACGGTTCTTCCCTTCGAGGATTCTAGCTCTTTGGTTCTTCCTTAGGAGAAATCAAAAATTCGTCTCGGTTAGTTTATGTCACGTGGTCGATATTAGAAGTGCGTAAAAATATGCGTTTTAGATCAAAGAATTAAAGTGAGGATCTGGAGGATTTGGAAAAACATTCTCAACCTGACGGAGCTTCTACTACTCCATATTTTATAAGATAATGACATTTTCCAAAATATTAAATGAACTACAATATTAAATGAAACCGAAGAGCTGTGCTATATGTTTTCATAATGTACGACAGAATAAATATGGGTTCTTTTTCTTTTACATCCTTTACAGTCACTCGGGACAATCTGATTTACAACCCGGAGCATAGCAAATACTTTCTATAATCCATACTGTGTAGAAACGAAAGACCAGACCAAAAAAATATTAATCAATACAAATAAAACTCAGCAATATACTCTTGACTCTCCATGCAATTTCTAATGCTTATATTATATCAGTGCCATCTAGCAGCTAAAGTTTAAACTTTTTCTCTGTATAGAGAACAACTTAATATCTGATGCTAAATTATTACAGCCATCTAGCGGTCAATTTGTAAACTTTTTTCCATGGTAAAAAACCAACTAAATTTGTGATTCTTTTTTTAACACTTTACAACAAAGTTGAAAAGTGTTTATGACTTTGTTCATTCTGTCTGCCTGTCTGTCTGTCTGTCCGTTAGCACGATAACTGCCGTAAAAATGACTTAATCAAAATGAAATTTTAGTATGTTGTTCAGACGGCCTGTAGGACCTATGGGAATATAAATGAATAATATCACCCAATTATTTTTGGATTGAACCCGGGTTGAATAAATGAAATACATTGAACCCTATGGGACCTAATTTTTCAAACATTTTTTAAGCGGATTTAAAATTCACAAATTGCTTCGAAAATTTTAGGTAATAGTCAAATTGTTCCATAAAATATATAAAAGAAATTCAGCGAAATATATTCAGTAGTTTTTTAAATAAAAATTAAAATAATAATAACACATCTTATATGAAACGATCACGTGACCATGATATGAAACGATCACATGACTCACTTCAAAATGATATATGGCATCCATCTTGTTTCAAAATCGTGATTTTTTAAAGTTCTTTTTAATTCATATTGAATGTTGTATCCGTCCTAAAACTACTTTATTTTTGCTTAAATTATGTGCATCTACATACTAAAACAACACAATGACAATATATTTGAGTTTAAATTCTCATTCAAATTCGATTATTTCTACAACTAAGCCAATTTTTTACCTATGTAAAATGTAAACAGCAAAATATGTAGAATGAGTTGTATTAGAATTACTGTATTTCTTTAACACAAAATAATTCAGTCCATGGAGTCTGCATGGCAGATATGAATGAAATATTAATTGATTTTATAAACAGAAGGAATATTTTTTTCGATGAAGTTTTAAGCATAGAGTTTATGAATTGTAGCTCCATGGTCTTAATTTTTAAATAAAATAAATTAGTATTGTGAGGAATGAAATGAATGAAATCCTGCTTTTATAGAGAGATCCAGGCGTGTTATTTTTTCTATGACGTCATTTGAATTTTTTTCAGTTGTTTTCGATGAAGTTTTCAAATATAATAAATTATCGTAGTATTATGATAGTTTTAAAAATATTACCGTGGAATGTATTGCATTTTAGAGATATTTAAACCAGGCAATTTATATTTCAATGCCCTCATTTGAATGACGTTAATTTTTTTCAATGAAGGTTTAAATTTTCAAATATAATAAATCAATGTAGTATTGTGATAAGTTTTAAAATATTACCGAGGAATGTATTGCATTTTCGACTTTTTTAAATAAAATTGCATTGAAGTTGGAAAGTGTTTCATAATCAATGCTTTAAGCATGATTGATCTTTCTTGTTTCTTATTAGTGTCATCTAGCGACAACACTAAAATAGTTTTCTTTTTGTACAAACAGCTCAATATCTAGAACTTCAATTATCAGTGCCATCTATTGGCAAAACTGTAAACTTTTCTCAAGGATTCAATATCTAATGCCACATTTTATGTCATCTATCGGCAAGACAAGTAAACTTTTTCTGATTGTTTAAAACGTCTCCATATCGGGTTCTACGATAATTAGTACCATCTATCGGCAAGACTGTGAAATTTTTCTCATTGTGAAAAAATTCTCCATATCTGGTTCTACGATTATGAATGCAATCTAGCGGCGAAAATTGTAAACTTTTACTCATAGTCAAAAATGACTCAATTTGTAATGCTGCGATTAGCAGTGCCATCTAGCAGTTATCGTCTAAACATTTCTATTTATTAAAAACGATTCAATTAAGTGGGACAATGAGAAGATACATTAGAAGGAATATCAAAAGCATCTAGAATTTCGGTACTAGTTAGAATTTTGGTTTTAGTTTCATTTTATCTACCTCAGTTTTCCGATTAAAGTAAAATCGAAAAATTTGAAAATTCAAATGAAAATCAGCTAGGGCACAAAGAATCGAACTAGGGTCCTCCGACTGCAATCCCTGTTCCTCAACCACTGGACTGTCCCGCCTGGCGGAAAGCACTCAGATAAGGATGCTAAACTTGATTAAAATCAACTGTGCGTTTTCTAAATGGAAATGCTAGCAAACGTAAGAAATCCTGGGCTGTCGTTACAGTTCTTTTACAGTAAAATTACTTTCATCACGCCAAAAGTCTCGGACGATAACTTAGCTGCTGAACAAATATGAAATACTATCAAATATTGTTGCAGACTCCGTGACGTCACGTTATCTCATACCTCACGCAAACAAGGGTGAAAAATATGTTCATGTAAGAATTGATGCAATTGGCACTTTAGCTTTAAGAGCTGTGAAACGTATGCGTAGTTTCACATTAAAATTCATAGAAAATTCAGGAATACATAAATTATTTTCTTTAATCAGAATGCGAAGATATCACACAATATTTATGCCATAAAACGGAATTGTACGACTGTGAAATTTTCGGATGTTACAATATACGAACCTCCTTAAACGTTTTCGTATTTCGATGACTTTTTTTGTTTTTAAATATGAAGGAAAGATCTGCGGATTCAGTTTAAATATCGTTGGAAAGATCGTTATTCTATATTTTCAATATAAACTCTACGACAACATTTTCGAACTGATTTGTAAGAAATTTCCTCAAAATGGCGCTTCGATATTCAATAAATAAAAACTAATTCGAATTACAAAAAATATTTGACGAGGTGTTTCTTACTGAGAGTCGAGGTATCCTGTACCACATTTCATGCCTGTGAGTCAATTAAATTTTTCTCTAAGCGACCAAAAAACAAACAGTTATATTCCTGAATTATTACAGATTGAACTGTTTTTAAGATCATATGGGGGAAGAACGTCCCACAGGGGCGGAAGGCAAAATGATCCATTGGATAGAAGCCTGGGCTGTACAGACAGATTATGAAGAAATTACATTAACTTATAAAATAGGGGGCATTAGAGACCCCCTTAATTCAAGAAAGTTTCTCCAGATCCTTTAGGACCCCCCCCCCCCACCTTTTATTCGTTAAACTAAAATGCACACTTATAGTATTTTTACGCAATTCTAGTATGGAT
Organism: Amaurobius ferox; assembly: GCA_951213105.1. Lineage (NCBI taxonomy): Eukaryota > Metazoa > Arthropoda > Arachnida > Araneae > Amaurobiidae > Amaurobius > Amaurobius ferox. Next base: position 48,892,452 of record OX578149.1, read on the forward strand.
CACGGGACAGAAGACAATAGAAATGGATTTTCAGTTTCTCCCGGGGAAGAACCTTGGATAGAGGGAGGATCTGCGTAGAAGAGCAGGCCCCATAAACAATTTGTGAAAGAAAGTTCGTTAACTCATAAATGATTAACGAGAAATGTATTTTTATACCTAAACTCGGATATGTATATAGAGCAAGACTTTGGAAGGACTCATGAGATCCAATGAGTTCAACTTAATTAAACATACATTTGAAATTAAAAATTCAATATACATAATATTGAGTTATCTCTTCGATATTGTATTTCTATTATATGAAGTACTTCAATAGAGTGGCATATTTAAAATACATTCAAGAATAAAGTAAATCGAAAAGTAAATTTTATGAAACTTGAAAACATCAAAAAACATTAAATAACATTTTTATGCGCATATTCTCAATTTTAACCCTTATCTAAGTTATATAATATTAAGCCCCAATTAGCGATCCTTAAAGTACTTTAAATAAACACTGAGCTAATACAGCTGCATTATAGCTCATTGGAAATAATTGCAACTGAAATTATCTAGTTTTGAAAGTGTGCTATAGATGGCGCCATCACCGTTAAAGGCTTTAGAGTACAGAAAAATGTTGCCTTTATAAAGTAATACGTTTCAGTTTCTACTCTCTGCTCTTCATAAAAATTGAGTCGTTTATCACCTTGAAAAAATGTTTACAGTTCTGCCGTTAGATGGCAGTAATAATCAAAGAATCAGATATTGAATTGTTTTATATAATAAAAGAATGCTTAGGTGCTTGATTTCTCTTCTGATTGATGCATCACAAATTGATTTGTTTATCACCATAAGAAAATGTTTACAGTTCTGCATCCGTACGGCAGTAACAATCGGAGCATCAGATATTGAATCATTTTTTTAAAGGGCGCCTAAATACTCTGATTGACTTGCCAAGCATTTTGGATCATAGAAATCATGTGACTTTCTATCAGTCGTAGCTTTTAGACGGCGAGCATCATCTTTTCAAAGTGATACTTACCATATTATATTCGTTGTTCGCCTTTCGATTTTTATTGGTTCAGTTGTAAAGTATGTTGAAAAAGTGTATGCTGAATGTCTTTAGCATCAAATAATTTAGTTTATATTTGATAAAATACATCAAAAATTGTTTACATTTTCGTAGGGTTGCCTTAGGAATTCGCGCGAATATCAATCAGACATTCGTCGCCAAGGCTGCTTTCCGGCTTTTTACAACTTTGTAAAAAAGATTGCTTTCCTATTATTATTTTCTCTAAATAAGAAGTTTACATATCATACATCCTTTTACGATTTAATATCCCTTGATATCACAAACATTAATTTATACTCTAAAATTTGCTAACTACAATAACAGTGACAATATTTATTAAATACCGCAAATAAAAATTGCAAAACTGCCACGGGGATTTTGAACAATTTTAAAAGCGCCATACTAGGGATAACGCTCCGTAAAAGGTAGCTCTGTTTTCGTCGAGTAACCTCAGTTTTGATCGGTATCTCGAGTTTTGATGCAGCATAGCATGATGATCCAGCCCAAGCATATAGGAGCCTTAGTTTGTTTTTACAATGTGAAACAGTTTAACCTTTTGCTTACATGTGGAACAGCGTTCATCCCAAACGTAGAACCTCCCCAAAAGACAGGTATTTGGCATACCATACCCCAAACAGTTCTGCCCCCCCCCCCCCCTTGCAGGCATTGTCGTCCATGGACGCCAATGCCTGCTGTGCCTGTTCTTCGTTTGGGATGGACGCTGTTCATCCGAAATCAAAAGGTTAAACTGTACCTGCTAGATGGCACGTTGATAATCGCATCATCACAAATTGAGTCGTTTTGCAGCGTGAGAAAATGTTTACAATTATGTCGCTAGAAGGAACTAATAATCATAGAATACAATATGGAGTTGTTTTGCACAATCAGAAAAAGTCTGTAATCTTGCCAATAGATGAAACTAATAATTGTAAAAGCAATATCGAGTCGTTTCTCTTAAGCAGAAAAAGTTCGCAATTTTGCCATTAGATGACACTGATAATCATAATCTCGGACATAAAGTATGCACTTCGGCATATTAATAGGTGTAGTACAATTGTAAGAAGTGTTGGAATTTTCATGATACTTATTTTTTAAACATGCAATTCGGGAATTTCGGAAACGTTTTAGTGTATTTATTTTTCACGTTATTTGTTCAACAAAGTTCCATCTCTTCAAACAGGTTGACTTATTCCGATTGTATCTCAAGTGCTGGATTATTCCGAAATATGCGAGATGATTCTGGTTGATTAATCACAACTTTATTCAAATCAGCAAAAATATTCTTAATGCAAATATCACTAACTCTCTGTCAAAGTCTAGTACACCAGTAGCATAATTAAATTGTCTATGCGCTCGTAAATAAGGAATTTACAGTCTCAATACACTGACGTATTCACTGTCTCAATATTATTCATAGTCTCAATACACTGACGTATTCACTGGCCAACGGCCGTACCGTGCTGAAAACACCAGTTCTCGTTAGATCACCGAAGTCAGGCAGCAACGGGCGCGGTTAGTACTTGGGTGGGCGACCACCTGGGAACACCGCGTGCTGTTGGCACATTTCGGGCGCGGTAGCCCAGTGGTTTGCGCTCTGGATTTGCACGCAGCCACAACTACCGCCGTATTCATGCGGAGTGCGATCACGTTAAACATGTGGGTCCGTAAATCCTTCCGAGTGGTTGGTGGTAGGGGAAGGAGGGTACGGTCCCTGTGGATGCCTGCCCCACTGGGTTCCGGTCTAAATTGGGTGGCACTTCCCGGCCGTCCAAACAGTTACCTTACACCTTTCTGGTTGGTCGGACGGTCTGGGTCTCAACAACATCAACAACTGACGTATTCACTATGCAATTATAAAGAAATCATTAACTGAAGTTCATGAAAACTACTGCGGCAGGTCTTACCCACCTTCTATATAAATAGCAACCAAAAGAATATCGCAAGAACGACTCTTTTGGTTTCGATTTTGGAGCTTCCGGAATTGACCACTATTCGACAATTTGGAAAACCCTATTTTAACAAATTTGTCGTGCATTATGGGTCTTTGATTTTTTCACATTCCAAATGGCTTGAAACGGTAAAGGTTGATTTTCACTTACATGAGTTTAAGCGAAAAGACAAAAAGAAAACAGGCATTTGCAGGAAAAAAGGATGGCATCTATTTTATTATATTCTGTTAAAATTTTTATTAAAGATTATACAATGTAGAATACTAGACTTTCTCATTCATCCTCTCCTGCTGCAATAACTAAATTCAATAGCATCACGGCTCAAGGAAGGACTGGTTACTGAGTGTCACAAGTGGGGGAAATGTCGGTTTTAATAGCAATATTAAACACAAATATGTGACTAACATCAAATACTAATACGAGTAAAACAAATACCAGTAATATCGAACAGTAATACGAGTACCAGATATCAGTAACGCCAATTTCTAATACTACTACACGAAAATAATAACATGAAACAGTAATAAAACAAACGTATAACCTTATTAGACAACAGGTAAAGGAAACTTTATTGCAATATTTTTACAAAATAAAGTAATTCAAATTTATTTCTGACTTCAGTTGTGTAGGGTAGCTGTTATAACACGGAACTAATCAATTTAAGCTCTTTCAATTCCTGGTTTTAGTTCATTGATTGGTATTGGAAAAATATACCTAATACAATTCGTTCCTTACTAATTCCCCCGTGGTGAAAGGATGCCTACGCACCACGTCCACAAGACCCCCCCAGGGGCTTAATACAATACAAGTGGCAACCGAACTAGTATTCGTACAGTAGAAGTTGGTTAAGACTGAAGAGAAACCCCGATACTAAAAGGGAAGGAAGGAAATGTATGTAAAATTAAAATAATTCCTTACATAAACAGAGTTCTGTTGCAGTTGGAGGGTATTATAAATGGGTACAAATCAGGACCTAGATCGGTCTTCTGTTGCAGATAATCAAGTGCTACTGTGAATACTATTTGTAATGTTCATTGAGTTATTTTGTAATGTAATATTAAAATTTGTTTTTGTTTTTTTTACTTTATAGGTTCATGGACTCTGAGGAAGGAGATGGCGCTAGGTTTTACCATATGTCCTGCCTTATCTATTATGTTACAGTTTTTTGCTGTATTCAAAATGACGTGGTAAGTATTCCTTCAGAATCATTTCCCAATAAACGATTTTTAAAGTATTTAGAGGGGAGTTCCCATGACAGTGATTCACATTAAAAAATGTCTGAACGTGCGTCAGTCCGAGACGATTGAATCAATTTCGATAAATGTTTGCTTATAAAATAACTTTTCCTTTTCATGCAACTCACGTTAATAATATTGAAATTATTCAGAATACATTTTTAAGCTATTTGTACTATGAAATTCAAATCCAAATTTAGATTTATTAATACAACAAACAAGACAATACAGGTGAACACAACAGCCAGAAAAACACAACATAAACACAGAATACAAAATTTTGTTACGATGCGACCTAGAGATTAGCAAGTCCATTCAGATCGCTAAGATAAACTATGATACGGAAAGATTGACTACATGCACAAAACAATTATTTTCAAAAACTATACTTAAAATAATAACTTAAAATAATTAAAATAAAACCTCCGTATCCGCATGCGAATATATATAAACTTTCAGATTATACTTAAAAGTGTTAGATGACTTTACAGGCTTCAATTCATTAGGTAAAACCATAACATTTTTAGAGGGCTAACCACAAGATTTTACGCAAAATTTCGTGATCAGCTTTAGGAATAACATATTCCATGGTAGTTGGGGTTCTAAAATAAAAAAAAATAGTACATCTCAAAATATAAAGTTCACGAATGGTTAACATGTCGAAACGTTTCCTTAACTCAGTAACAGCTTCGTCATTACTATTACGTAGCTCGACTGAATTTAATCGAAGGATACAGATTAGAACAAATTCACCACCTCAAATAAGTATACCATACAAAATGTAGGGTAAGACAAATAAGTTGTATACATTCTTTAAAAATAATTGTGAAACAATTGGCCTAAAATGAAAAACATTAAGTACTATATAATGTAGTTTAGATGCAACAGAAACCACAGTGGAACGATGATTAAGATTACAAACAATATACACACCCAAATAACTACAACTTTTACCATGATCAATTATTGGACAAAAACAGGGATTTTGTGCCGAACAATAGACAAATTATATCTAATGTCTAAGATATGCTAATTGATAATGATAACAGCATATAATTGGTTTTAGAAACTTTAACATTTAATATATTAGCAGAAAACCACATATTTAAAAGCTTCGTGTCATCAATCATATTGCGCAGTAAACTATTATAATCATTTTTTAATACATTAAAGCAGTGTCATCAGCAAAAGTGTTTACCAGGCCATTTAGATTCAAATTACACATATCATTAATATACATTATTAATAAGAGAAGTCCAAAAACCGAATCCTGAGGAACATCAGAGTTTATAGTCATGATGCTAGAACTTATGTTATTAATGTATGCAATTTTTTTTATAATTTAAGTAAGATTTTAACTAGTTATGAGCATTACCACGAAACTCATAAGAGTAAAGTTTCTTAATAAAATCTTATCAACAATGTCGAAAGCCTTCGAGATATCCAAAAATATAGCAGCAGTTTGCTTTATTTTCATCAATGCTATACGCAATAAAGTTATTAAAGTTGAGCAATGCGGATTCAGTATTCAGTTTATTTGAATTCTAACATTCAGTAATTTTTCCAAAAGTTTAGAAAATATTGAAAGAATAGAAATTTAACTATAATTATTAAGAGCGTTAGCTCGATTTTTATAAATCGAAATTATATTCGCAATCTTCAAAATTCAGGAAAAATACCCAAAGATACAGATTTATTGAAAATAGAAGTAATACGATGAGTGCCATAATGTATAATATACTTCATCATTTTAACAGCAATACCATCAACTCCAGCAGTCTTATTATCTTTGACAGTATCGATTATTTTAAATACCTCAGTCACATCAATTGCATCAAAATAGAATGAATAACAATAAAAATTACGTAATATAATTTGGTTAACACAGAAATATTGCTAGACTTAATATCTATTGTAAACTGATCGTAAATTAAGTTAGCTAAATCAACATTATCAGTATAAATGGGAAATATATAAAAACTTTTTTTTTTGACGAAGTAAATCTTTAACAAAATTCTACTGTTTATTCTCGGCAATTACTACGTTATTTGCTACCTATTTTCGAAATATATTCAATGTTAATAGCCTACATAACAAGAAGGGTTGCAATCTGTTTTCTTTCTTCAATAATACGTACAGTAACAAAATTAATTGCATACCTGCCTTTAATGAGATCAGTTTTCACATTCCTCAGTACTCAACTACAGGTCTACGAGTTTATTTGTTGAAATCAATTTTGGTACACATATTGGAAGTTATTGTGCCATTAACAAATTTTACAATTCTCTTGATGATCCGGATGGTTTTTATTCATTTGTTAATATTCTTAAGAAAGACTTATTAATTATTTGTATTTTATTTTTCTTATATTTTATGGGTAGATATTTTATATTGCATTTTATTATAGAAGTTGTTACTGAAACTTTGCCCTGTAGTTTGCATTCTTATAAATAAATAAATAAAAATAAAAATAATTATACATTATTGAGTTTGATGTCTTGATAGAGCTCAAATTTTGAATTTCGAACCCATAAGAAAGCTCAAATTGATTGAAGATAAAGTTGATTTATGGAAAATTTTCATTTCCATGATACGAGTACGTGAAACCATTAGAAAATTACGTGATTGCTTATATTTACGTCGCATTCAATTTAATACTGCTACATCCATGTCCATTTTCTGACACCAATTGTACATTGTGACCCGTTCCAGTATATATTTATGCATGTTCCGAGCTGTTTTCAAAGCACATATGATTACAGATTCTGAATCTAGTAATGTTCGTATAAGGCAAACTTTCTTTAATAATTCCACAGCATAAGACAATAAGTCAACTGTACAAACCGGTTTAGAATAAAAAGAGAGATCAGCCACACCGATAAAAACAAGAAAGCATCCGTCGCAAAAATTAAATAAAAATGCTCAAAATTCTTGTGAAAATAACTGTAAGAAAGCTCTACTAATAGCTGAGCACAAGATAATTAGAAACTTTATCAACCAATTTTGGAGGCAAAACCAACCAGCTTCTTCCGGATAAAGAGAGAAAGAGAGTTGCTGCACCAATAAAAGCTATAATGACAGATGTCAATGACAGATTTCATTGGTATGCGTTTTTATTCCAAAGGAAGAAGATGCTTTTGTTTTCGAAATTAATTGATGCAGTTTTATTATCGTTCTGCGTGGTGTTATTAGAGAAGTTTCTAATGCGGTTAATTTTGCAGTAGTTTTGAATTGTCAAATCTAATTTTTAATTTTTGGTTACAGATAAATTTTAAACGGTATGTCATTTGGGGCTTAAAATTCAAAGATAAAAACAATGCAATGATTCGTGTAACTGATAATAAAAAAAAACAGTCAAGGACACAGTTGGCAGTAAATTGCCATTTTCATTTTTTGCTTGGTGTCTTCTGCTGCGATGAAGATGATTCATGGACTGGCTGAAACAAGATTTTGAAAGGGACAATAAAAAATAAGATTTGCATCTAAATAGCTTAAAGCAGCATCTGGCCAGTTTCAAGATCTGGGACTCGAGATTGGACTTAGTATTTACGATTGGAATTTCAATTCATTATAGCAGCGAAGGAACAATTTAACCCTGAAGGTTAGACGCAATGATCAATGAGGTCTGAGAAAGATAAAGTTCCAATTGTTGTACCAGGTAAATATTTGTTCATGTTGTCAATACTCAATAGATATCGGTATTGTATTGTTTTCATAAATTACTCGTTTGGTATGATCTGTTTTCTTTCTAACCGTTTGGGCAACTTTTGACCGGACTGATTTTAAACAAATATTTTGTGGGAGCTAAATTGCACAGTCTGCTCACTGTTGTGATGTCGTAGATAATAGGGATGAATGTTGTTGCACTGATTTTCTATGATAAACTGCTTTGAACACACTTTAGTTACGATTATGTAATTAAATTACGAAAACGAAACTTTTAAATAAAATTCTATTTAAAATTTATAAAAAAATGTAAATGTTGTAATTTTTTTAGAATATGAATGAGACAAAACTATAAACATATTAATTATTAAACAAAATACTTTGCAATTTAATGATTGGAAGAACAATTAATTTCAAATTGACTTATAAAAATTTAATAAAATTTAATATATATGATATGACTTTAAATTCAACTATTTTCACCAAAAATGAAATTGTGTAACAAAGGCATATTAAAATATATTTTTAGGTCACAGAGCTTAGAATTTGAAGCCATTCTGCCAGAAAACCCCAAAGATTATGATAATCTTCAACCTCCGAAAGAAAAGGGTAATATTTATAATATATAATTTATTACATTACTGGTATTTATAATATATATTTTATCTATTGATGCATTAGAGGCTCAATGACATATTAATAATTAGTATATCAATATATAATTTATATCACAACACCTTATTTAAAACAAATAACTTTTATGTTATTTTAATAACATTGCCATCAACACTGTTTTGGTATGAACCATTTAAATACAACTACAAATTAAATTTATTCATCATAAACCTAACTAAAGGAACTGAGGAAAAATTGCATACTTTTTATACGATTCTGTAACGAGATGACGTAGATATCTTTATCATTTATGTCAGTGTGAGTTTTGCCTGAAATAAAACGATTCTTGCAAATTATTATCTAAACTAATTTATCATTATCTATCCAAAATATATCGGCCGCTGGCATCTTATTCTTTTCTTTAGGTGTAAATTGTAGAATTACTTCATGTTTCTAAAAATCACAATTGGGCTGATTTAGAATCAGAATCTACTGCAGGTATACTTATCATTGCACTCTTCCATGCAGACTGCAGGTCAGGTAATATTTTACAATATGAGTTTCATGAAACTTAATATGTGAAATGAAATGTCGACTGATATATCCGAATACATAATTTATCAATTCATATTAATATATGACTCTGATTTACTTTGATCATTGATATAAATATCTGAAATAGTGAATGTGAATTTATTTCACACACTCAGCATTTTCATGATCAGCATAACTTATTATGTATGGTAACTTATTCATCACCATCATCATTCATTGTGTCCAGTGGCACATAAGGTCTTCAGCATGCCTATGCAGCAGTCCTTGCTTCTGATTATCCTGCCCATCCCATCAGATTTCTCTCTTGTTCCATTAGACTCCTCAAAGTTAGCTTGGGTCGAACCCCAGGATCTTTTTCCCTCAGGCGCCCAAGTGCCCCAGCAAGGATGTTATGCTGTGGCATTCTTAAGACATGTCCAGTTCATCATAACTTAATATGTACTTTATTATAGATCAATTTCTGAATATGAATATTTTTACTTATTTCTTCATTTCATAAGCTCATAAGTATTTTTGGTATGAAACTGTTATTTCTTAAAAATTACGAATAACACGTCTAATTTATGGTGTTGAGTTATTACTATTGTAAACCAATTACATTACTGAGGATATATAAACAGTATGAAACTGCTAAACTTATTTTTCACTATCGAAAAGTAAACAAAACATTTTGATTAAAAGCTATCCCTTTGAGAAATGTTTCCTTGCGAAGGCTTCTTTCCGAAAGTATATTGCGATAGAACAGATAAATTACATTCTAAAAGCAGTTTAACTTTACAAATTATTCACCCCATCGAAGAAAATTAATGTGCCATGTTTTAAATCTTGCTGACTCAGATACTGAATTTTGCATTAACTTTGACTTCATTTAGGGAAATGTGCAGCTTAAAGGGTTTTGCAGAATGTATATACAATGCAAAACAGCCGTCGAAGTTATCTCGAAATTTGTTCTGAAATTTTAATCAAAATGTAAAGGAAGCATTATTTTATCAATAGTCTTTAAATGAAGAGAATGTTTCAACAGTCTCAAGAAAAATGATTAGTAAAATTTAAATAATTAATGCTTGCAAAACTGTTGATAAATATTATAAAACAAGAAATATAAATAGAAAATGTGACAATTTTCAATTATATCACTGTCAAAATTAATCTGTAATAAAATATTCGTTTAGAGTAATAATTTTAAAGAAAGTGTGAGAAGTATATATACTTTCTTTCAATTATTACTTTCCTCGCGATATATGGTAATGTATAGGGGAAGTATTGGAATTGTGTTTAAAATTGAAACCCGGGATTCTAGCTGACCGATACCTTTTTTGCACTCCAGAACAAGAAACCGGCATTTTTAGCGTGACATCAGTATGCTGCGTGTGGATGTGTCCACTCTAGATCAATAACCATTCGGTGAAAATTTCATAAGGTAAATAAGACAGATAAGGTAGGTAAGAAACTTGTGGGTTAACACAGATGATGATACTGATTCATCATTCCTTATCATCTAAGCTTCATCTATAGCCGATTCTGAAAAAAAAAAATAAGAACATTTTTTGAACAAAAAGCAGAAAAGAACAGGAAGTTAAAATCCTTAGACTCCCTCAGAAACTTAATACAGTCGAATCTGTCTTAAACGGAATTCGGGGGACCGGAAGAATTTTCCGTTTCATATAGATCACTTCAAGAAAAGTTAAGTTTAAAGTTTAGCTGGAAATGCTAATAGTCCACGTGTAATGTCTCACCTATACACCAGACTGAATTTTGAATAGTATATTTAGATAAATACGATTAATACTATATTATACCGTAATAGGTATAATTTAATTATTTTAAATATGTATATACGTACATTTTTGCATACTGCGATCATAGCTGTATATGGAAATAAAAATATAGTGTACCCCATGCCCTTAACTATTAGCTTATTACCATACCTTAAAACCTAGATGAATTAACTTACAGGCAAAATATTACTGCTTACCATAAAAAAAAAGAAAACAAAATGTGAGATGAATTAAAAAAGTAATCCAACACGGTTTCTTGGATATGCGTCTTACTAACGATGCGCATTTCAGTTAAAAATCGTGCTTTGATTAATATATCTAGAATTACAGAGTCTTCTTGATTAATGGAAAATTTTTGACTTTAAGAAATGGCTTACAGAAAATCGTGATATAATTTAATGGCAAGTTCTGTGATAAATGGTTCTCATGGAAATAAATGACTAAAACAGTTGGATGATTTTTCCAATCTCTGTTAGTTACAAAAGGTGATTTTTATTAGCAAAATATTTTAAATTGGCCGTCCGTTTCCGTGTTATGCAGATTCCATTTCATACAGCTGAAAATAGTATGAATTTCCCATATTTTTGGACGGCTCTAAAAATATTTTCCGCTTTTACAGTATTCCGTTTCAAATAGATTCGACTGAATTGAATCCACACCACTAATTAACTAAGTTGTATTTATAGCTGAACTTAAGAAATAGATGTTTTAAGGAAGTTGAAAATATTTGAGCAGGGATAGGGAAAAATACCAGGAATAGAAATCCTAAATAAGCGTAATCCTTCCCCCTCTAGAATGTTATACTGAATCCATATTATTCATTATATCTAAGCCCTGTGTATAACATGTTTCAAGGAATCATTGTTTCAATGAAAATTTCTGAACAAAGGTGGGAAAAATCGGACGTCGGAATTCTTAGTGAACTCCTCAACTCTCTCAGAAATTTAATGCCGAACCTATATCCTTTATTATATAAGGATTTTCTACAGCCGATTTTGAAAAATTGATGTTGCAAGAAAAATGTAAATTTTTGAAACGAAAAGGACATCTTGAGAACCGAAAGTGGAAATCTTTTGTCAGTCATCCCACGCTCTCAAAAATTAAATGCTGAATCCATATCAGTCATTATCCGAACCCTGCCTATAGTCATTCATGAAAAATCGATGTTTCAAAGAAACTTTTGAAGCCAAAGTAGAAAAATGAACCGGAAATGAACATTCTTAATGAACAACCAAGCCTAAAAAATGGATGTTTCAAGGAAAATAAATATTTCTGAAACGGAAATAGAAAAAGAACCGGAAGTGAAAACACAAGTGGGGTATAAACTTCATTTTGGAAGGAAATATTGAGGATTTTTATTCTTTTTGCAAAATATTTCGTACAGTCATATGAATTTTCGGAAAATAGGAAGTGACATCTCCAAAAGCGGAAGTGAAAATTCTTTGTAAACGCCCCCCCCCCCCTCCCTACCTTATATCTTCTGAATTTGGTGCCGAATACACGTCCATCATCAACTGAGCTATATCTATAGTAAGTCCTGAGAAGTAGATGCTTAGAAATTTTTAAAAACATAGATAACAAATTTAATTGCCACCAAATATGAATTATTTTTTATGCATAACGGTTCATATCAAACTATGTAAAACTATGGATATTGTGCATGTGCTTATCAGAATTTTATTTATATTATTATATAACTGAAACTTATCCTGCGTTTTTTTTCTCACTTATGCTTTTGGTGAGTTTCATTGCTGTAAAATAACGTATAAAAATTGTGATAAAACATTTATAGTGCTTAAAATAAACATTATTAATTGAAACCAATTAATGTCTTGTCAAACTATAAAATTTCACTATTCAAAGAATTTTTTTTTCTCAAATGGCCAGGCACTTGACTTCCATCATTCGCCTGTACATCGACCAGGAACGTGAAATATTTAGCCGTCCTAGGACGTTGCCCCAGGCGCACCAGAGGGGGCGGAACACACTGCGCCCAACATCACAACATCCATACCTTACGTGGGACATGAACCCACAACGCGGCAGTCGAACAATCGCTTGGAAACGCTCGCCTTGACCGCTCGATCACCGCGTCGGCTTCAGAGAATTGTTTAACTGAGAGTTCACAATCGTCATTGAACTTATATTATTATGAAAATTTTACTTATATTATTATACAACAGAAATTAGTCATAATTATTTTCACTTACGTCTTTTTCATTGGTGTAAAATAATGTATAAAAATGGTGATAAAACATTTATGGTACTGAAAAAAAAACATTATTAATTGAAACCAATTAATATATTGTTAAACTATTAAGTTTAATAATTCAAAGAATTGCTTAACTTTCTTCAAAGAGTTCACGATGAAGTTCAATAAATATAACATTTAGAATAAAAATTTTGTTAAATGAACTTTCTCTGCACTTTTAATGTGCCGTCTGCAAACATTCTGCATCAGTAAATATATATTACATTCAAAAAGCAGTTAAAACTTTCGAAAGTATCCACTCACTGGAAGACAATTTGAACAAACTAAATATCAAATCTACTGACATAGATAATGAATTTTGTTTAACGCTGAATTCATTGAAGAATAAAAATATAATGACTAAGGATTTTAGGAAAAGTAGAATAAATTAAAAATAAGCTTTTTCCGATATTTATATTCTATGTTGTATAAGTCTACCAGTATCACAATTGCAAATTAACTGGCGTGTGACTCAACTCGACTTTTTCATAGCAGAATTCATTTTTTTTCAAAAATTTATAAGAAAAAATTTGAAAAATTGGTTTCATGGGTCCAAATTATTGCAACAATAGCGTGTTATCTTCACTTTAAAGGGAAAAATCTTTTGATTGATAATATACTTGACAATGTATCCTCCAGGGTTAACTTGCCTCCAAAGGAGGAACTAATGACGTCAAGAACAAAAAATTGTATTGCGGCTATTCTTCACAACAATTATTAAAACTGTTAAATCTCGTGGTCATTGACTCGTAACCATAACAGCATTTTATTTCACAGTGACGTAATATTTACGTCACACTGTGACTTTGGAACGTCACAGGACGTCGCAGCACGTCTCGGCAATGTCATACTGAGGTCACAGCGAAGTCATTTTGGTCATTTTCACGGTCGTTTGTGACGTCGCATATTAACTTGTTTGTGACGTCACATTTTAATTGCCATTGTAATGCCGTCACATTGTTAGGTGTTAATTAAATTGTGGAAAAGTCACAGAATATAGTCACAATGAAGTTACAAAGTTACTAATACGTAACGTCGCATAGAAGTCACAAATATGATGTCACATTGTGACCCAGGTGTCACGTGACTACAACGTCAATGTCACATATGTGACGTTCTTTGCTGTGAGGGAAATAATCCTTTTTATGCATGACTAAGTCAAATTTAGTCCTATGTTGCCATGTTAAAAAATATAAAATTTCGAAGTTTTCGGCCGAATTAAAAAAATGCCATCTAGTTCTAGATTTTTGATAACAAAGCCGGGTATAAAATTTCGTTAAAATCCATTAATATTTATGGCTGGTACACTAGAAATCAATCACAGACATCAGAAAGACAGACAGACGAACATCAGTCAAAAAGTAGACAAAACGTGTTCGAGAGGTCTTAAAATATACACTGGCGGAAAATAAAATCCCAACACCAAGAAGGAGTTGCGCTAGATAAACGAAATTTAGGAGGCGCTTTTTTGCACATATGAAAGATGACGCCTATTCAAATTTCGCGCAAGACGAATAAGAGTGGCGCATTAAAGTCACTCACGCAAATCACGTTTTCTTTAAATACGCGATGTAAACTTCGTGAGCGTTATTTATCGTCCGGATTGGACGTTGTGAGCTAGGTTTGAGTAGGTATGCCTTTGAGGAGACGAAGACTGCAGTATCAGCAGCTTAGTGAGTTTGAACGAGGCCGTATACTAGGGCTACGAGAAGGTGGGTTTTCTTTTCGCGATTTTGCAGAAAGACTTGACAGGGATATATCCACTGTGCATGGTTGTTGGCAGCAGTGGTCACGGGATGGCACTGTCTCAAGAAGACCGGGGTCCGGCTGCACAAGGGCCATTACTGAGTGGAAAGACCGTCGTATTTGCCGCATGGCTGTGGCGGATCGTATTGTATCTGCAGCAGCAATTAGAGCTTCTGTTGGCACTAGAGTGACACAGCGAACTGTAAGAAATCGATTACTTGAGGGAAAGCTCCGAGCCAGACGGTCTGTAGCGTTCATACCACTAACTCCGAATCACTGACATCTGCGACGTCAGTGATGTCAAGCTAGAGCTCATTGGAGGGCGGAGTGGAGATCTGTTGTATTTTCAGATAAGAGCCGTTTCTGTCTTGGTGACAGTGATGGTCGCATGTTGATAAGAAGGAGACCGGGTGAGCTCTTGGAACCAAGCTGTCTGCGGCTTAGACATACTGGACCTACACCAGGAGTTATGTTCTGGGAAGCCATTTCCTATGACAGCAGGATCACACTTGTCGTTATCCCAAGCACTTTGACAGCAGATTTGTACATCAGACTGGTGATTTAACCGGTTGTGCTGCCATTCATAAGCAGTATTGAAGAGGGTGTTTCCCAGCAGGATAACGCTCGTCCTTATACCGCTGCTGTCACCCAACGTGCTCTAAAGAGTGTCGACATGTTACTTTGGCCTGCGAGATCACCAGATCTTTCTCAAATCGAGCACGTATAGGACATTATTGGAAGACAAATCCAGCATCATCCACAACCAGCATTAACCGTTGCTGATTTGACTGATCAAGTGCAACAGGCATAGAACTCCAACCCAGAGAATTACATACGTCACCTGTACGACACAATGCGCGCACGTTTGCATGCTTGCATTCAAAATCGTGGCGACTACAGCTGTTATATTTCACATTTGAAATGGTTCTTCTAGCGCATACTTTAACCTGTGTCCTTGAAACTTTAATCAAATAAATATGTTACCTACACAATTGCTTTGCCTAGATTTCATTCCTCTAAACTAATTTCTTTTGGTGTTGAAATTTTATTTTCCGCCAGTGTATATTGGCATCAAAATCTCTAAACCAAAAGTTTTCGTGAAAACAATACCTTCTCAATACGACTTGTGAAAAAGTGAAAATCTGATGACTTTCTCTAAAGTTTATGACTTTCTCTAAAGCTTCACAAAGGCCCTTGAAAATAGTTATGTACAACATTTACAAATCTTCTCGCGTTTTATTTTATTTGAGGAGCATTTTAAATTATATTATATTAATGTATAATTGGTAAGTCACATTTTGAAATTGACAGCAAAATACTCATAAACAATTCCTGAAACTCTAAAGATATAACAATTAAGGTGAAAATTTATTTGAAGGAAGATAACTAACCGTACTAGTTAATTTTAAATAAGAACAGTTGATATAATATTTTCTTTTCCCTTTTAAATCCAGTTTTAAGAAAGAAACAAAGCATTGGGAAAATATACTATAACATCCATCTTCTTACGCACTACTCTTATCTAGGTTTAAATTGCATTTACTAACTTCTTGAAGCAGTGTAAAGTGGCTTTGTTTTCTTAACGACAGAGTATTTTCATAGATAAATATTTTATAAAGCTCTGAGAAAACTATCATTTATTTCCTTATACTTTTCAGTGTTTTTTTCTGAATCTTGAGGAAGTTCTGTGTTTCTTTGTGCTGGAATTAAATAAATTGAGTTATATTTCGGGACATTTGAAAAGTAATATTATAGAAGCAAGTTCGGAGAATCAGATTGTTGCAATTTGCGAATTTGCGTGACTGACGATTTCGAGTAGAAAGCTGGTAGACGGTGCATTTTCGAACCGTATGCACAAGGGCTCACTTGACAAACTTATGAGGATAAAAATCAAAAGGCTGAGCTAAGCTAATCGTGTTTGAAGTAATTTTTGCGCAAAGTCAAGATTTCAAAATTTGTACGTCTTGTAATGTCTCAAAGACAACATCTAAATTGGTATTTTTTAAAGTATATTTCAAAGCACTTTAGGGGCTCAGCGATAGTATTCCAGGAGTTCCGCAACTTGATAGTTTCGTGTAAATTGTCTTAAGAATTAATCAATAAAATTGAAAACGAATAAAATTTGAATGCATAATCTCGAAAACAAGAGAATTTGACTCATTTTGTATTTCCGCCATCAAATTAAATTTCAAAGTGTATCTCGCAGAACTCCAAGAGTATTTTAGAGGTTTCGCATCATGATAGTTTCGTTTCAAATTTCTTAAAAATTAATTAATAAAATTGATAACGAGTAAAATTTGAATACATAAATTGGACAGCATGGGATTTTTCTTATTTTGGTATTCCGCCATCAAATTAAATTTCAAAAGGGTTCCTCTACACAAAGATTTGGAAAACACAAATTTCACGCGGGGAGAAAAACAGGAAAGACTTAAAAAGGCTGCAGCGTCACTGATATTGTCAGAGACTTTGGAATCTCAGATAGTCGAAAGCCCAGACCATCCGACTCGTCCTAGGACTTAGAGCACTTTAATGGATGGCCGGGGAATCTCAGATAGTGTCGTATCTCGCCTGGGTGTAGCATTTCAACTGAAAGGAATATGTTCCAAACTTTTACTAGCAAGTCGACACTAAGACTTTAGATTATATTATCTGTATTTCATGTATTATCCGTGTTATATGTAATTCATATTAAATTAAAATCAATAATGTTTCAATTCTTTGTAGGCCATACTTTGTTTTATTCCATAATTACATTTTTCTTTGTAATAACAAGCTGGAGTCCGCAAGGTGGTGTAATAGTAGTATATGGGCTAACATATCTTTATGAACATATCTTTAATATGCATAAAATGAATATATTATTCATAGATATGTAGATTATTTGATCTGTGTTACTACATTAAATACTTAATCATATAGATTTCTATCGAGATAACCTGGAATTAATACTTAAAGATCAAAATGTTAATAACATTGTTAATTATTTATATGTATATCTAAATACCGAACCACATAATAATTTATTAAACTAATGTATAGGATAAAATTTTAATTTTAATTTTAATATAAATAGATCATTATCATTTATTTAATATAATTATGTCCAGTTGTTTCAAATATTATTGTGAATAACAAAAGAATCATAATGTTTGTGTAAAAACATCAAAATTATTAAATAAAATAATGGTTTAGTATATCTAATAAATGGTACTGTAAAAAATATTAAATATACTAAGATATTTTAAATTTAAAAATATAATATTTGTTAAAAATATCCTTTTTAAAATCAATGTAATATTTCAAAAATACATTCATGTAATAATTAATGTGAAATATATTAATAATCATCTAGTATCATATATAAAGTTCTTGTTATATTTTACTATTATACATTTATTTTTAATTATCATAGCATTACAGCTTTTAATGACATCACTATACATTAAAGTATACATATCTGCAAGTTTAATCATACTCAAAATTAGTTACTTCGTATAATTTTTCCCATACATGTATTAATAGCATAACTGAAATTCACTTAGAAATGTAGGGAAACAAGGGTTGGATTTAATATACAGGTATTTCATAAACACACGAGGTAAGTGGTATACTTTGTTCACTACAACTACATTTCGAATACATCTTTCATATTTTATTATTTCCGTTTTCCTTATTTCAATTATCCTGTGTTTTTCGAGGCTGTACATAATTACCTTTAAGGACATGTATAATATTATTATTCAACAAAAACACTGAAAGTTTGTGTATGTGTATTAGGGTGGAGCGAAATTTTTTAATCGAATTTTAAATCGGCCGGGGTAAAAAAAGTTGCCCCATGGGACAAAACGAATGTGTGAAAAATTTTATGTTCTTGAGATCAAAATTTCATGCGCCGCGTGGTGGTCAAAATTCACTATTTCAGGCAATAAAAAAGTCCTCTTTTTGTTCGGATAAGAATTTTTTTTTCGATTTTGAAATCGACTAAGGTCCAAAAGGTTAGCTCAATGAATCAAACAAACATGTGTAAAGTTTCAAGTCCCTGATGTTGCATCTTAATGCGCCGCACATACGTTAAGTGTGACAATTTTATCCAAAAAAAGTCGATTTTCGTATCCTGTAAAGTCATAGACGCAGAAGAGAGCGTCGAAAATGGTTAGTGAATGTATATTAAATATAATTAGGCTTTTAAATAAATATTTTTCGATTTGTTACTACAGTAAAGCTGACAGAAGTAGAATAAAAATAAGTTATTTAAACTTTAATCTTTTTTTACTTCCCTAAACTACATTTTGGAACTAACAGTAAGGCATTTTGTTTGTAATAACATATACTTTTCTCGTGACAAAAGATATACTGCAGTTATTGTTCAAAAAATAAAATATAGTAAAAGATATGAAAAGCACTGAACGGAAAAAAATATATATGCATAAATTTCCACACAAATGCTACAGAAAATAAGTAGAACATTCTGATTTTGTATTAAAAGTATTCATAAGTTCTTTTGACTGAATTTTCGCTAGGATAAAGCCATGTCGTTGCTCATCTCCAGACTTTTCTTGCCGCTTCTGCCACAATTTGAACGTATATCTCTGTTGAATGAGTATGGCAAGGGAATTTTAGAATATTAATTTCCAGCCTACATTCCTTTCTTGATATTGCAAGATAATAATTCAGCATCTGAAATACTCTTAGTGAGAGATGGTTCAAATCTTTCGGTGATTCATAGTGAGAGGTGGTTCAAATGTTCGCCGGTCGATAAGTTTAGTGGAATCATTTGCACTGAAATTAATTTCCTGAACACTAAAATTCCTCACTAAAACATTCCTTCTAAATTCCTTCTAAAACATTCGTAGATTTCCTTGCTACGTAATTCTTTTGACAGCTAGTTGCCTTACGTGTTCTCAGTCATCTACAAGCATTGGCAGGAGAATATTTTCTTGGTGCGAGAAAAAAATATTTCTTTGTATTACTGGATCAATAACATATTTTAAATCCGCTTTCAAGTATCTGAAAAGATGGATCATATTCCAAATCTGCCGCGGACCCTTCAAGCTTTATGCTAAACCATATAGGTGCATATGTTACCGCTAAAGCTCGAAAGCTGCACATTATCTAGCTAATCTGCAGATTAACTTATTTGCTCCGTTAACGTGCGGAATTAAGAGTTTTCCGCATTTTACTTAGGTAATGTGCACATTAACGGTTTCCGTATCCTTAAAGTTTGTTTCTCTCAGTTCCTTTCCCTACTCCTTCCCCCCCTCCCTCCACTTTTAGTTTGGTTTCACCAGCGTCTTGTCGTCGCCGGTTGTTTTTATTTCTCATAATTTGCGTTGGCTGTCAGTGCGTAGCATAGATAATTCTGTTTTCAAATTAGTTTCTGCCTGTTAGCGCGTGAATTTGTGTCGTGATTTTTTTTAAAGCAGATAAATTTAGCTCCTAGTATGCAAGCAAGCACCGAATCGGTGAGTAAAATGAAGAATTGTATTAACTTGATTCTTCAGAAACGTTGCTGTTGTTCCATCAAGGATCGTATTTTCACTTTAACGAGTGCCTAGTAGGTAATGTGCAGATTATCTAGGTAATTTGAGAAATGAAACAATTTTCGGCATTATAATGGATCACACTAGTTAATCTGCATATTACCTAGATAATCTGCGGAATAATTGATTTCTGCACTTTAGCAATAACACATACACTTTCATTATAAATGTTGCAAGTGGAATGATGCTTTCAGATGGATTTTTAGTTCCAGCATATAATCTTGAATTTCTACAAGCTGTTTCATGGATGCAAGACCATCATGGACGACATCGATGGAAACTGCTTGGAATACGTCATACAAATACTTTTGATCAGAGCTCAACTTCAAATCTGTTACTTAAAAGAAAATTCTCCTCTAATTGGAGAATATGGTTTCCCTACAAGATTTTCACAATTTTGGATTGCTTTTCCGATAGGCCCAGAAAATGTATTGGGACCTTTAGTCTTTTCATCGAGCTTTTTTAGAAGATGTTTTAAATGTAATTCATTTGCGTGTAACAAACAAATGTACCATTGCAATGGATGATTTAATACCACTTCCAATATACGTACAACTCCCACTTCACACCAGTATTTATATTTGTCCTATCACAGCATACATCGATCAAACTATCAAGAGAAATTTTTTGATTTTTAAAGTAAGTCTCGCCACAAATAACTTTGGTTTGGCCAGATGAAACTGCAATGTGTCCAATATAGACAGAGTTTGGTTGTTGTACCAGGATGTAATGTTCTTTTTGGACTATTTGTCTATAATACTTCGATGCCTTTTTTACTTGAAGTATAGTTGTATCCTTTCTCCCACAGAAATACAAACTGAGGAGTGAGAAGCCTCGGTTTATATTGAGTGGTTCATATACTCTGGTGAGAAAATCCCTCTAGCATGGCCATACCAAACTGCATGAGCACTTGCAAAATCAGAAACCTAAATAAAAGGCCCCTAAAGATTACAAAGTTTCTGGAATCTAGGTAAAGAAAGTCATATGTCGCAAAGTCATGGGTCAGTAATTGTTTCTTATAGTCTAATAACAGATATAAAGGATATTTCATAACTGTGCGCTTTTAGATTAAAATGGTATCTTTTTTTAGCTGAAATAGTTACCTTTGACCTCTGTGCGGAGCATGAAGATGTCACTTCAGAGACTTGAAATTTTACGCATGTTTGTTTCATTCCATAGGCTAAATTTTTTTACCCTGGCTGACTTCGAAATTGAAAAAAAAAATTTCGTGTCCGAACAAAAAGAGGATTTTTTGGCCTGACATAGTGCATTTTTACCTCCATGCCCATATATGTGTGTCCATATGTGTGTATATGGACATTTTCTCCTTAAAAGAATGAGGCTAACAGTTTTATTGAATAAAAAATAGTTACGTATTCTTTAGCTATAAATATATTTTTACGGAGAAAAGGAACAACTTGGAAATATATTACAACATCCATCTTCTTATGTATCCCCGGTATCTGGGTTTTAACTGTATTTGTTAACTTGTTTCTTGTGTAAAGTGGCTTTGTTTTCTTAACGATATAGTATTCTCAAGAATAAATTCTTTATGAGCAAAATATCATTTGTTATTTGAAATTTTTTTCAATTTCTCCACAGGGAAGATTTTTTGCTTTAAACAGGCATTAAGGGACTGTGTTCATAACTGCAAAATACAGTCAAAACTACGTAATTTCGAACTTTTAACAATTTTTTTATAAGGACCATCTCTTTACATACTGATATTCAGTATTAAAACAGCTCTAATTTTCTTTATTGCTTACAAATAAAGTCAAAATATTTTAATCTGTATAAACAGTTATTTTATTTTAGACGCCTCACTATGCTTCATATACTAAAGTCAACAGCGTCACCAATAAAACCCATCATCTAAATAAGTTATGAAATCTCAAAGTGGTTTGTAATTGGCAGGGAATTTATTACCATGAAGTTGTGCTTCAATCTGCCATAGGCTTCTAAACAGCTTTCCAATGTCTTAAAGTACGTATGTATTGCTGAAATATGATATTATAGATATTTGGAAGGAATTTTTGGCTGCATTATAACAAATTCATAAAAAAAAAACATATATAACTATATATTAGATCGAGAGAAAAGAAGGGTATTTCTTGACTATTATAAATTATAATTTATCACAAACATGAACTAAACAAAAACAATTTACACTTTCCCCGTTTTAACATCTACAAATATCTACCCTGTGAAGTATTGTTACTAGAATAAACTCGCGTTTTAGAAAGGGGAGGGTTGTCACAGACAGGGGTTGGCAGTTACGATTAATATGATCATAGCATGTTGTTGTTGCTTATAAATGTCGGTTGTTTGGCCACTAGGCCATTAGACAGCGATCTCTCCAGCATTTCACAATGATTGAATTAAAAGTCACTAGTGCAGGACACTCGTCCAAATATTTTCCAGACAGGCTATCCTAGGTCACATAAAATACAATCCAGGAGGACAGCAAGTCCAATTCGATGGAGATGAGCACTGAGACAGTCATGGCCAGTCAGAAGCCTGAACCTGGAAACTGCTTCTCGTCGATGAGCCTTTGGAATGACTGAAATGTTCTTGCTGAGGGCGTTCCATGACTTTACCTTAGATGCCTCCAGAAATCTGCCTCAATTTCTTTTTGTGTAGCAATTTAATGTGCAGTTGTATTGAATGAAAAGTCATAGGCTTTGAGAATCTCTTCTCTACCATAGTACCCTTTTTGGCCAAAATGTCCGCTTCTTCATTTCCTGGTACTCAGCGACGTACAGGCACCCACTGTAAAGTGATTCTGTGCGTTGGGTCTTTACAAAATGTTCTGATCTCATGAATCCGGGTACCGTTGTTTCTTTGGTTGCCGGAAAATGCATGGAGCGCCGAACTAGAGTCCGAGAAGATAAGCGCTCTGTTGAATGAGGAAGGACGAAGTGCGAGGTGTTGCAATGTCACAAACCTCGACCTCCTCATCAAAGTGTGCTGTAGAAGCTCCATCAGATAAGTAAAAATCAAACAGTGCGCAAGAGACTCCAGTCCCGGACTCCCAAGTTCTGTCAAGTAAAGAGCCATCGGTATAAACATGCAATCATATGTCTTGTGGAAATCTATTGTTTCCAATGCAATAACTCGAATTTCTTCAGGAATCGTTTTCCTTTTGTTCACCTTCGTCTCAAGATATAGTCGGATGTTAATGTCCAGGAATTCTAAGGGATACGCTGGTGAAGGAAAATGTCAACCTTAAAGTCAATATCATGTTGGCAGATTCTATTAACTGATTGCATGAAACCAGCTAGAGTTTTTAGATTTCTGGGAGTAGACCAATCATAACTTCTCTAATAATCATTGTTTGGCATTCTAATTAACTTTTGAGAGCATTTTTCTGAATTATTTTTGTTATAGTCTGGATCTCGGTTAGTACCTGCATATCCAAAATCGGATTAGTTTGAACAGCTCTAGTTACGACACGCAAAGCCTGATTTTGCAAGGTTTCCAATGGTTTTACACCACTTTCTGATGCTGAAACCAAGATTCCACTTCAATAATCCTGAACTGGCTGTATATAAAGTTTACAGGTGGTTTTAAGTGTTCTTATATTGCATCCCCATTTCACACTTGCTAACCGTTTAAGAATAGGGAGTCGCTTTCTTGCTCTGCATTTCAAATGTCCCAGGCAATGTACAGGCACCCACTGTAAAGTGATTCTGTGCGTTAGGTCTTTTCAAAACGTCCTGATCTCACGAATCCGGGTACCATTGTTTCTTTGCTTGTCGGAAAGTGCCTTAAGAGCCGAACTAGAATCTGAGAAGATAATCGCTCTATTGAATAAAGAAGAACGAAGAGCGAGTTGTTGCAATGTCACAAAAATTGCCTCGATCTTCCCATCAAAGTGTGCTGTAGCAGCTCCAACAGGTAAATAAAATCAAACAGTGTGCAAGAGACTACAGTCCCGGACTCCCAAGTTATGTCAAGTAAAGAGCCATCGGTATAAGCAATCAACCATGTGTCTTGTTGAAATCGTAAGTCTATTGTTTCCAATGCAATAACCCGAATTTTTCAGAATCATTTTCCTTTTGTTCACCTTCGTCTCAAGATATAGTCAGACGTTAATGTCCAGGAATTCTAAAGGATACACTGGTGTAGGAAAATATCAACTTTAAAGTCAATATCATAGTGTTAGCAGATTCTATTAACTGATTGCATGAAACCAGCTTGAGTTTTTTTATTTCTGGGAGTAGACCAATCATAACTTCTCCAATAATCATTATTTGGCAATCTAATTGACTTTTGAGAGGATTAGAGCATTTTTATAAATTATTTTCGTTGTAGTCTGGGTCTCGGTTAGTAACTGCATAGCAAAATGGGATTAGTTTTAAGAGCTCCAGTTACGACTCTGATTTTGCACGATTGAGAGTCTGATTTTTCAAGATTGAAGGCCTGATTTTGCAAGATTGAGAGCCTGATGTTGCAAGATTGAGAGCCTGATTGCAGAGTCTGATTTTGCGAGGTTTCCGATGGTTTTATAACACTTTCTGATGCTAAAACCAAAATTCCACTTCAATAATCCTGAACCGGCTGTGTATAAAGTTTAATGGTGGTATTAAGTGTTCTTATATTGTATCTCCATTTCACACTTGCTTTAAGAATAGGGAGTCGTTTTCTTGCTCTGCATTTCAAATGTTTCACATGGTTTCGCCAACTTAGTTTATTGTCCAGTACACAATTCAGATAGGTCTATGAGTCCTTCAGCTGCAAGCTTACACCTCGAAAGAGCAATCTTGAAACAAAAGGCTGTATGTTTAATGTAAAGAACTAGCTAGTAGTTTGGTTTTGGTTCACGACCATCCCCTAGTGTCTGCACCAGACGTCGAAACTTTTAAGTGAGTGGTTAAGAATTTCATTGAGGCCATCTTGTTTCTGCTGTTTTGCACTACTTCATATGACTATATCACCTGCAAACAATACTACATCAACGGGACAGTCTGATGTCAGTGACTGTCCCGTTGATGTAGTATTGCCCTGACGGGAAAGGTCAAAGTAGACAATAAAAGTTGGAGGCCAAAGTGAAGCCACGAGAGTGGTTAAAGATATGAACCAATGGTCAGAATATCTGGTGGCATTGCTCTAACGTCGGCCAATTAGAGCGACAAAAGGCGTATCAGACCGCAGACAAAAGAGGCAGCAACCAAGAAGTTCTAGAAATATGTTGAGCAGAATATAAGTGACAGCAGAGGGGACATAGTGATAAGTTGAGAGTGCGAAAGATGCCAAAATAGTGTCCACAGGGATTCCACAGAAATGTCCTGATATGGAATTCAACGAAATGAGCAGAAATGGTACGAGTTGTGCCCAATAAGTAGAGTTAAGGCCAGTACGATACGCTAATGCAAGAATTGTGGTCAATGGTGAAATCCAAAAGCGAAGGTATATGCCTATTAATAATTATTGAAGGTCATAAACGCATTTTAGGAGTTTTTAATTAACTGGTCTCATATTGTCTCTCTCCGCCGCAATTAAAGAATAATTCTTGTAATTATTTTAATAAATGATCTATGTTGTTAATAAATAATTTTATTTAAAAGTTAAAATAGTGCAATTAATTTATGGTAGTATGTTAATGTTTTCTATTCCAGGACTCGCACTGAAGATTAATATGGTGGGTTTTTAAGCGGCACACAACCCAAAGTGTTTAATGTTTTAATATATAATAATTCACGACTTACGATATTCTGCCATATTCTAAGATTAATTAAATATGTTTCTTAAATGTTACTTTAAGTTACGTCTTTTTATGCACCACACCGATGAATCCTTCTTTATTAACATTTCTTTAATAGCCTTCTTTATTAACATTATTGTCTCACATTAATGCACAATTTCTCTAATTTAACGAATATAAACTTTTTTTAACACTGAAATTAAATTGATTTAATACTTATTTAATCCAATATAATGGTGTTGTATATTTGTTTCAGCGGAAGCAACAATTGTTAGATTTCA
Organism: Amaurobius ferox; assembly: GCA_951213105.1. Classification (NCBI taxonomy): domain Eukaryota; kingdom Metazoa; phylum Arthropoda; class Arachnida; order Araneae; family Amaurobiidae; genus Amaurobius; species Amaurobius ferox. The sequence continues at coordinate 48,918,826 of OX578149.1, forward strand.
TATAACAGTATTAAGCCTTGATACAATAGATGAAGGATCAATGGTAAGTTTTTTTATACCCACGATTTTTCCTCCTTAAATCTCCGGAAAATATCTCCATGAAATCTATTAAATTTAAATAATTAAATTTTCGAGAAGGATTATACATGTTACACGAATATGTATGTATATTATGTAAATAATTATAGTTAATAGAACATTTTTTTAATAGAACAAAATTTACATTTGTGAATGTAATTATTTTTATGGATGTAATAGATTATACAGGGTGAGCCAGAACTCTTGGACCAAAGTTTAAGGAGTGATAAATCACATCTAAACAAGCAATTTTTGTCATACAAAGCTGGGTCGCAACGCAAGAGGTGAACTGCTAGTTGGTAGCTCATGAAATGAGGAAATGGTGACCTTCTCATGAAAAGGGGAAACACAAAAATGACAGAGTAGGCACGAAGTGCGTTTTACTGACAGAAATTGCAGAATGCATAGACAAAGTTACAGAAACTGCTTAACAGTGCGGCCACTAGCAGTAATGCAGGCTTCACACCTGCGACGTAGCGAGCGGCGCACGTTAGCAAAAACACCCGTCATATCTTGGACAACGCCGGCAGCAACAGCATTCCTAGCAACAAGGTCCTTGTCGGAGTGGATGGGGCTATCGCAGATGAGACAAGAGGTTTTAGTTTTTTGCTAAAGAAATTTTAAACTCAGCTTAAACCCTGGCTAATTCTGATGCAATCGTCACTGCGTTCAATGTCAGCGACGTCTAGCGGTTCACCTCTTACGTTACGACCCTGCTTTGTATGACAAAAATTGCTTGTTTAGATGTGATTTATCACCCCTTACAGTTTGGCCCAAGAGTTCTGACTCATCCTGTATAATTCATCTGACAATAAAGTTTTGTAGTATTTTAGAGAAATAAAGATATATGGACGGAATATTATTCTTTAGTATTTTCAAATAGCCAAGCATTTGATATTCATGTTAGGAATATCATATGATACTTTACAAGATATTTTAAGAAACAGTGTGAAAGATTAACTTGTAAACGAAAAATCATAAAGTAGATGTGTTTCCATTCTGATACTACATATAATGCAAATAGGCTTAAATGATATACGTAGGATAAATCTGTAAGAAATAACTCCAGTTTTCTAGTTATATTACGGTTCATTTTTCATTATACAATCATCCATTTCTACTCTATATTACAACCAGAGGTCCACAAAAACGTATACATCAGTATTTATTTTTTTTTTTAATCATAAAGATCTAAAAAATAATGTTATGAGTGTGGATGCAGTGGAATTTTAAAATTAGATTTCGCATTTAATTAATTTTTTTTTTTACCGTAAATATAATCTTTGATATTCTTTTACTTTGAAGGAAATGTTAGGCAAAGTCCTTTAAAAGCAGGAATCCTCTTAACTATAGATATGATTTTTTATATGTTTTTACTGGAAATATATATTCCTACATTGAATCCTACAGACCTACCTACCTACTTCTAGCTAGGTTTATATTGGATCCATTAGATCCAATAGGCGGACTCTACTGATCCAATATAGACAAAAAGAGTTGCTCCTATCGAATCCTATACTGGATCCTAGGTATCTACTTACATCCACCTAACCCTACATTGGAATCTCAGAACTTAGCTATCTCTACAATGGTTTCTAGGGGCATAATTAACTCTACCTAGGTCTACTTTGGGTCCTTAGGATCCAGTAGGATGCAATGTAGTAGGATTGTGGCATAATATTGTTACGAACATGCAATAATATTATGCGAGAACTTTTGAGATCTTAAAGGAGAAAACACCGGTACAGGCTTCCAGTGACGTGAACCTTGGATTTCTAGAAGACCTAAGTTCCCAAGAAGGGTTGCCGGATTTCGCGATTTATCGCCAATTTGGCGACTTCCCGAATCTTCGAGAAACACCTTGAAATAACTATTATTCCACGTGACATGAGAGATCTCCAGAAGTTTCTATTTCGATTCTATAAAAGGAATCATCACTCAGTCGGAGAGCATTTGACGAGATACGAGCTACATTGAACTGTGATTTTCGTCAATGTTTTGAAAACAGTAGCATCTGTTTTGCGTAACTATTTCGTCAATGTTTTGAGAACAATATCAGTTATTTTGCGAAATTAGTTGGATCACTTAAGTGCAGTTTGACTGTATATTGTTCCTGTTTAAGTTGTGATTGTGATTAAATGTGTTAATTATTCAGAAATTTGGACTCATTCTTGTATCCTGAATGCGCACCCACGATTTGAGAAGATGCGTCGTAACAATGTCCCACACAACTAAACAATGTGCCACTGGTTAAAAAAGTTCAAGAATAGCTGGTCCTCTTTCATGGAACTGTTACTGGGGGGGGGGGGTGCTACAGGGCATTTATGTGAACCATGTTTATCTAATATATCTCATTTATCATCTATAAACGAATCATTTCGTCGGTTATTTATTCAGACATATGTAGCTGACATATTCATGTCCCAGAGTTGGAAGGACCACCGGTTACGACTACCAGAGAATATGACGATGAAGTACCGTCTGTTGCCCGTGAATTGGTTGAAAAAGATGTGGAGACCCGACTCTTTCTTCAGAAATGCCAAAAGGGTGACTTTCCAGGAAATGACCATCCCTAACCATTACATCTGGCTGTACAGTGATAAGACGATTCTTTACATGGTAAAGTAAGTACATAATTCGTTAATTCGATATATTTTAAGAATCACTTTCTGTTGAAGTGCTGAAAAAGCAAATTTAGATTCAAAACTGAATTTTGTTTTAAAATCTTGCTTATTTCTCTTTTACTTTCTTTATATGCATTGTATAATGTATAAGGAAAATATTGTGACGGGGTCGAAAATTCGAATTCGAGTTTTCGACGGGAGAGCACGTTTCAAGCATCCCTGAACATGAATCGAATATTTTTGAGGTGATATCTCTGTGTGTGTGTGTGTGTGTGTGTCAGTGAGTCTATGGGGACGATATCCCACGAACGAATTTTGATACAAAATTATAATCCGTCAATACTGGAAGCTTATTGTTTATAAGCGCAATCGAATGTTCAGAGCCCTCCTATATTTTCGAGTGAAATTTTAAAAAAATCAAAAGCTTTAATAATGTTACGCAAATAGTCATTTCTTATGTAATTTTTTATTAAATACAATTGACACAAATTTTAGAGCGCTACCATAAACCGTTCTCTAGATATTGCACATTTTTAAATATGCATCTTATGAAAGATATGTATGTAGAAAACCTTTAGTATTTAGAACACAACCTTAGTATGTAGAAAATGATACGCTGTGGCTACCTGTCTTTTACTATCAAAAGATGTCGTTCTTTTCGTTTAAATAGCTTCTAGACATCATAGAATCCAGTGGTGTTCCACCGGTTGATTTCCGTACTACGATACTTGCCGTATACATGATATACCAATCGATCGTCGGACTTCAAAACTCTCATTAAGTAAACAAGTGAGGTCTTTTCACTCACATATCAAAGTTGGGTTTTTACGCGAGTTATAAACCACCGAAAAATAATTTTTTATTAGCGTAATGGGAGAAACATTTTTTAAATGGCTTCAAAACTGGCCTCGACCGGTTTCTCTGGAATTAAATGTCTTTCGCCAACACAGTTTATGATTGCTCTTACGGGATGTGGTGGAATTCGAGCTGAGGCTTGCAGAGAATAAATTGACACTTGAATATCCAATCTCTACATCTTGTATTTTCAAATTAAATGTTTGTTATCACTTATTGTTTTCACAAGCGTCGTTATTAATATTTTCAGACGCGTTTGAACTGTGAGACAACCTACCATTTGAGTTGAAAATAATTCTTGTGAAAAAATAACTTTGTAACATAAAGTCGTAACTTTCCTAATATAATACGCACTTTCAGCACTAAAGAACATACCACATTTCGAACAAAGATCGATCCAACAATACACTAAGATCGAATCTCTATATCTTGTATTTTCGATTTAAATGTTTTTTTTATCATTTATTGTTTTCACAAGCGTCGTTATTAATATTTTCAGACGCGTTTGAACTGTGAGACAACCTGCCATTTGAGTTGAAAATCATTTTTATGAAAAAATAACTTTGTAGCATAAAGTCGTAACTTTACTAATATAATACACCCTTTCAGCACTAGAGAACATAGCATATTTCGAACAAAGATCGATCCAACAATAGACTAAGATCGAACAATAGACTAAGCCATGTACCAAATTTTAGCTTTCTGGGAAGTAAGAAAGTATTTTAAAATTGCCATCAAAGAAGTTGAAACAAACAGACAACCACACATCGGTCATGACAAGTTAAAAAGCTTTTAAAACGGAAATGTAGCTTAATCATTTCATGAGTAGAACCAGAAACAGAGCTAAGCCTGCTCAAGGGACAGAACTAAGCTTGAGTTAGCTTCTAACATATAGCACCGTGAGGAATAATGAATCAAGCTTACTGCTTTCTTAGTAAGTATCATAAAACATACGGCAAACGGCGCCACAAGAGTTAATTTAGAGTTGAAAATATTTTTTACTGATATTTTCCCCTGCTATTCAACTAGGAATTAGGAGATTATTTTTTTGGAGTTGTCATATTTAGATGTATGTTATTAGCTGTACACATTTTAATGTATCAAAACGAAAGGGTTTGGGTTTCAAAATCTTTCTTTATATGTATATATTTCATTTTATCAAAAATGTGTTTTATCAAGTGTTGGAGTTGAAAATGTTCCTCGCGGATCTGAACTTAGTGTTTTGAAATAAACGATACTTTTGAATGCAGCCTGGCGAGAAAATTTGAAATCGTGATAAAAGAAACATTCTTATAACATTCATTCACAATATATGAACGATCTAGTTTCTTAACGCCCGTATTGGCATTATACTTGCACAAGGGTTTGCCAAGTAACTTTACCTTTTACACACTTTTATCTGACAATAGAGAACAATCAGAAATCTATTTTTTCTCCAATGGCCAGGCACTAGACTTACGACTTTTTGCTCTACGTACGGCCGAAATCGTGAACCATTTAGCCATCCAGGGACGTTGCCCCAGGCACCCCAGAGGGGGCGGAACACACTGCGCTCCCAACACACAGCATCCATGTCTTACGTGGGACTCGAACCCACAACGTGGCGGCCGAGCAATCGCCGGAAACGCTCACCTTGACCGTTCGGCCACCACGTCGACTGAGATGAGCCAACAGTACGCGGTGTTTCCAGGTGGTCACCCACCCAAATACTAACCGCGCCCTATGCTGCTTAACTTCGGTGATCTAGCGAGAACCGGTGTTTTCAGCACGGTAGAGCCGTTGGCTTTCAGAAATCTATATAAAATATGTTTTTTATTTCCTACAAGATTTTCTTACAATTTGTATTCCTTTTTTTATGAAATAGAGTGAATACCAAGCGTTGCCCAGGATTTAAAAAGCAAATCTCAGGTTAAAATTATACCGGAACATGCAGGGTATGTTCGGAGAGCTAACAACGCTAGCTACGAATAAAATATTAATAACTTGCTGGGCGGGCGTAATAAGCCTAAATATGTATGCCTAAATATATAAATATGTGCAAGGAGCATATGCAATCCCGCTACACGGACTTCGTTCTCTCACACTAAAAAGTATAATCTTTAAAACTAAGCTCCAGAATAATTAGAAATTGTGATATGATCGAAAGAAGCACATTAGGCATTCAACCGACAGTTTTATAAAGAATATAGCGTATGTGCATGAAAAATAAATTCCAATAAAATATATTAAAATAGAGATCAGAAAATGTATGTCCATTAGCCAATCAGCATTTGCTGAAAAGAAAAAATATGTTTCTCTGAGACAAGCTATAATGACATTTTAAATGCTTTTTCAAAAGTTTTGATCCGATTCAAGTAAAATTCTCACAGAATAATGAAATGATTTTACTTTAAAAAAAATTATCTCCAAAATTCAGCAAATTAGAATTTTATATTTTAAACCTCAGTTAATCTCGCGACGGCTACAAGGATTTGTTATGTCTATTAAATAAGCACCTGTTTTTGTGTCTGAACAAATATATGCGATTCGATTCTATCAGTATTGTCTGCTGGAAATAAATCTGTTATTAAAGCCGAAATTTTTGATTTTAGAGGTTCACAACATTTGAACTAACTCGAATTAAAAAAAAACCTAAGTAACCCTAAAAGTAACTTTGCACCAGAATTTCGCGCTGTTCGTAGTCTTAATATTCGGTACCGAGCACACAAAAAAACACTCAAACATATTTTTACTATGTATGTCCTACCTGTTGTAAAATAATTTAAGAAAATAACTGACCAATTTTCCAATTCACTTTATAAATCGTTTTAAAGGTTATAATAATCCTAATTTATTAACATTTATTGCGCTATACATAAATTCTACAATCTTGAAAGAAATATTTTTCTGCCTTTCTGCAAGTAACCCCCTCCATGTCTTAAGTTACTAGTGCCAAGGGTTGTCGAGACATTAATTGAGCAAGTAAAATTACTTTCTATAGAAAGAGCATGATGCAGAACATTATTTTCCAAGAATATGTATAGAACCTTAATGACCGAGCCGGGAATCGAACCCTGAATCTCCGAGCTGACAAACCGGCGCTCTACCTTTGAACCATTGGGACGAAAGTGCAAACTCTTATCTACTAAGTAGGCTCTGCATTATCCACCCTCTAATGTCAGAATGTCGGGCAACTGACAATCTGACGTACCACCTCCTGCTATTTTTACCTCAGGTTAGATTCCTGCTACAATTATTACTTTCCATATATACATAATGTATAAGGAAAGTATTGTGACGGGGTCAAAAATTCAAATTCGAGTTTTCGACGGGAGAGCACGTTTCAAGAATCCCTGATCACGATTCAAACATATTTGAAGTGATGTCTGTGTGTGTGTGCGTGCGTGTGTGTGTGTGTGTCTGTGAAAGTATGTGTGTGTGTGTCAGTGAGTCTGTGGGGACGATAACTGACGAACGAATGGACCGATTCGAACGAAATGTGGTACAAAAATCACAATCCATTAACACTGGAAGCCTATTGTTTTTATACGTAATCGAATGTTCAGAACCCCCCCCCCCTAAATTTTCGAATAAAAGTTTGAAAAAATCGTCAAAAAATCAAAACCACTAATAAAGTTACGCAAATAGACATTTCTTATGTAATTTTTCATTAGGAAACGATTGACATAAAGTTTAGAACGCTAACATGAACCCTTCTTGAGATATTGCACATTTTTCAAAAAAATTATCAAAAAGTCATATAAAATAAAAAAAAATATTTCCTATTGAGAAACATGTTCACTTTTCATATGTAATACCTTGCGATATATTGGGTGACTTCATTCTCGTGGATCTAGCTCGTTCCATTCATGAAAAAAGATACTTTGAGTAATGCTTTTGTATTTGAAAGCCAATAGTCATTTATCTGCTGTAAGAATAACTTATTTCTTCGTCCATAACGCTTTGGAAGATTTTGGCGACGAATTTGGCGGAATTTCGCCAACTTGGCGACTTTTTAAAATGTTGCCAAATTAACGAAAATCTCGCCAAATTGATAAAAATTACGCTAAATCAATGAAAATAACGACTAATTGTCGAAAATCCAATATCTTGGAAAGAATATTAGTATCTACTATAAGAAAAACCCATTTTTTTTACTGTAAAAGTAGTAAATTCATTACATTATATAAGGAAAGTCATGTGTTGCTCACATCAGATTTTTCTTACTGTAAAAGTAGTAAACCCATTGCATTATATAAGGAAAGTCATGTGCTGCCCACATCAGACTTTTTCTACCCAGGTTAGTATACTGCGTGGTCGTTATCCTCTTAATTTGAAATCGGCCGTCAATCTTTTAGAGTCCACTGAATCCGTACTAGTCGTACTAGGGTCACTTTCAGACCTCCGACATTATTGCACTGACTTCAGAGTTGATTTGTTCGGGCGCCATTCTAAAGAGCTTTGCTGCCGCAGCCGGGAATCGAACCCTGATTCTCCGAACTGGCCAGCCGACGGTCTACCGTTGAGCTACTGGGACGAAAATGCAAGCGCTTATCGTCGAAGTGGATTCTGAAAATGTATTTGGAGAAACTATATTAGGTTGCTTGGCAACGGAATTAAATCAGACGTGTTTATTCAGCAGACGATTTTCATTTTGATTATACGATTTAAAATATTTAAACAATAAATACGTTGATATAAAAATAACGTTTATAAATGATCTATTATATTTTCGATGGAATTGTATCAGTTACTTACTACCTTGGGATATAAAATTGCGGAAAAATGATTGAAATTTTGAATTTCTTAATTCATTTGTTTTATTTCAGCAAAAATTTTTCAAATTTGTTTTTTTTTCTATTATGGTTAATCGCTTGTTGAAACAGGATAAAAATGGCACAGGTACGTCTTCCACCATTTGAGCGCTTTCATTTTGTTGTACATTGACCAAACATCGAGTATATATATAATTTTGTAAAGCAAGAGCAAAGATTCTTATACTTCTGTTTGGAGGAGTTAAATTTCTAATTATAATTTTGCGAAAACAATATCGTTTAGAAAACTACCAGAATTTGCACATATTTGTAATCAGAAGCAATGACGGTTATTTCTGCTAGTGCTTTATAAATCGTACTCCACCGAAAACATTTGAATGGAAATGTTAGCTTTTGATTCTAACGGGAAAGTCATGCATGAAGTGTTTGATCTATCGCTTTCATTATTTTGATAATGGAGACTTCCGTACCATATATAATGACTTTATCAAGAACATTCTCTTCAGACGTTACTTACTCAGTGATTCATCAAAATATATGCGACGTTCTCGAAATGACGCTAATGAGTTTTCGACAAACATGGCAGGTATGATGAATTTAAATACAAATCTGTAATTGACTTATTTAATTAAAATGTTTCAATAACGTGCCAGGTTTAGTAGAATAATGCCAGAGTTTAAAGTCTCAAATTTTGACATATCTAATTTGGGTAATTAATTACTTATCGAGATTCGGCCATTTTGGGGTCACGTCAATTGTGTAAAAGTTCGAGTAAGACTAGAATTAAAAAAAAAATGTGTACATTATTATGCTAAATTAATTTAATTGTAACTGAGAAAGAAAAATTGCTCTATTTAATATGGGGAGCAATATGTCTGATAGCACTTGAGAGTTTCAAATATTTGAGTAGAGATCTATGTAATAAAAAGAAAGGAAATAGAAATTATTTATCTTTAATGTTTCTCCAAACTGTATGACAATTTAAATTTACGTGTGAATCAGTACAATTTTTACTTTCCTTATATCCATAATGTATAAGGAAAGTATTGTGACGGGGTCGAAAATTCGAATTCGAGTTTTCGACGGGAAAGCACGTTTCAAGCATCCTTGATCACGAATCGAACATTTTTGAAGTGATCTCCGTGCTTGTGTGTGTGTGTGTGTCAGTGAATATGTGGAGACGATAACTGACGAACGAATGGACCGATTCGAACGGAATTTGGTACAAAAACTACAATCCGTAAACACTGGAATCTATTGTTTTTATACGCAATCGAATGTTCAGAACCCCCCTACATTTTTGAGTGAATTTTTGAAAAAATCGTCAGAAAATCAAAACCTCTAATAAACTTACGCAAATTTGGCATTTCTTATGTAATTTTTAATTAGAAAACGATTGACATAAATTTTAGAACGCTAACATGGACCGTTCTCGAGATATTGCACATTTTTCAAATAAATTTATCAAAAAATCCCATAAATAGAAAAAGTATATTAACCGTTGAGAAACATGTTCACCTTTCATATGTAATATCTTGCGATCAATTTGGTGACATCATTCTCGTGGATCTAGCTCGTTCCAGTCATGAGAAAAGATACTTTTGTATTTGAACGCCAATAGCCATTTATCTGCTATAAGAATAACTTTTTCTCCGCCCATAACGCTTGACGAGATTTTGGCGACGAATTTGGCGGAATGTCGCCAACTTGGCGACTTTTTGAAATATAGCAAAATTGACGAAAACCTCGCCATCTGGATAAAAATGACGCTAAATCTATGAAAATGACAACTAATTGTCGAAAACTCAATATCTTGGAAAGAATATAAGTATCTTCTATAAGAAACACCTTTTTTTTTACTGTAAAAGTAGTAAATTTATTGCATTATATAAGGAAAGTCATGTGTTGCCCACATCAGATTTTTTATTTTATATTTTTCCTTTACTGTTAAGGCAACTGGGTACTTGTGTTGTTTACCAACCACATTTGTAGCTGTATGTGGCACAGTATGTAATGTCACACGCTAGTTGCATAGTTCTTACTAAGGCTTCTATATATACAGGCTGACGCAATAGCAGCCATATTAACTCCCACTTGACGCGATGACAGTACATGGCGAAGAAAAGATCATTTTCTCGTCCTTTTCTCGGGATTTGGAGAAAATCAAAGCATTTTAGACTACTTTCTTGAATAATAATCGGTACAATTTTTTGAAATTAGAAGAATATTTTTACAGCTAAAATGCATATCAAATATTAGCTATATAATATTCGCACACCGTTGAAATAACACAGGCAGCCGATAACTTGCTGGACCGGTTAGAGGCCATATGGCATATGCGTCAGTCTGTATATTTAGGAGTCTCATAGTACCGTAAACCACTCAAGGTCGCCACGGGGGTTGTGTATTTATGAGCCTCAGTTCTCACGCTCTTTCTGCGTGTGCCATAATCATTTGCCTATGTATTTATCATTTTCGTTTCCTTTTAAACATTTTGGATTCATAACTTCTGATGCGTGTTTTATTCAAACATGATTTTCGTGTTTTTTAACAATTTACAACAAAGTTGAAAAGTGTTTATGACTTTGTTCATTCTGTCTGTTAGTACGATACCTGCCGTAAAAATGACTTTATCAAAATGAAATTTTAGTTTGTTGTTCAGACGCTCTGTGGGACCTACAGGAATTCAAATGAATAATATCACCCAATTAGTTTTGGATTAAACCCGAGTTGAAAAAATGCAATATATATGGGACCTAATTTTTCAAACATTTTTTAAGCGGATTTAAAATTCCCAAATTGCTTTGAAAATTTTAGAAAATATTCAAATTATCCCATAAAATATATAGAAAAAATTTCAGCAAAATATATTCAGTAATTTTTTAAATAAAAATTAAAATAATAATTACACCTTTTATATGAAGCAATCACGTGACCATTATATGAAGAGATCACGTGACCAACTTGAAAATAAAATATGACATCCATCTTTTCTCAAAATAGTGATTTTTAAAGTTCTTTTTAATGCACATTTAGTATTGTATCCGTCCGAAAACCGGTTTATTTTTGCTTAAATTCTGTGCATCTACATACTGAAACAACGCAATTACAATATATTTGAGTTTAAATGGTCATCCAACTTTGATTATTTCTACAGTGAAGCCTAATTTTCACTTACTGAAAATGTAAACAGCAAAACTGTAGAATGAGTTGTATAAGAATTGCTGCATTTCTCAATTTTGAACGCAAAATTATTTAGCTCATGGAGTCTGCAATATAGCTGATATGAATGAAATATTCGTTGATTTTACAGAGAGAAGAACGATTTTTTCGATGAAATTTTAAGCATAGAGTTTAATTACTCGTACCTCCATGGTCATAAGTTTTAAAATAAAATACATTATTATAGTATTGTGATGAATGAAATGAATGGAGAAATATTTATGAATGAGATGCTGCTATTATAGAGAGAACCAACCAGTCGATTTATATTTCGATGACGTCATTTGAATAAATTTCATTTGTTTTCGATGAAGTTTTCCAATATAATAAATGATTGTAGTATTATGATAATTTTAAAAATATTACCAAGGAATGTATCGCATTTTAAAGTTGTTTAAACCAGGCAATATATATTTCAATGCCGTTATTTGAATGAAGTTCATTTTTTCGATGAAGGTTTAAGTTTTCAAATATAATAAATTAATGTAGTATTGTGATAATTTTAAAAATAGTACCGAGGAATGTATCGCATTTAAATATGTTTAAATAAAATTGCATTGAAGGAGGAAAGTGTTTCATAATCAATGCTTTATGCATGATTGATCTTTCTTGTTTTTTAAATAAAATATTTTGGAAAAACTGGAAAAAGTTTTTTTATCTTTTTATGATTAAGAAATATTAAAAATTAATAAAATACGTATTAATGATCATATGATGAAGTTGTGCTTTGACAACAAATCGATTGGAAATGCAATGTTGAGCCATGCAAGATAAAATTAGGTATTCGTCGACGTTTTTTGCAGGATTAAAAATACCACTGGGAACAGCACTGAGATTCACATATTTCTGATGTAAGGAGTCGACAACAATAAAATAGTGCCAAGACAGCTGGTTATGTCTAATAAAATAGCAATTGCTTGGAATTATTTTGGGTTTTAAACTGTTAATTTTGTGCTTTCTTTCAGAAATAATGTGAGTTTTGAAGACATTTTGCAAGTTAAAGAATGCTATATATTTATAATAAAAGTTTGAAATGTGAACAAAAGGTGAAACGTTTAAATTAATCAAAGTAAATAGAAGGTTTTAATTTTATATAATCAAAATAAATAATGCTTTAAATATATTATTGAGATAATTTTTTCAGGTTTCTACGGCAGTTCATAGTTATTTTGCACTTTTAGAAATAGTGTATTTCGCTGTAAGAATATTGTTTTAAATGAAATGTATCAGAATAATTTGAAAAATAATAGCAATATCAATTAAAACTTATTTAAAATGAAACTGTTATTTTGTGTTTTGTACTACAAAAATAATATAATGCATTTTAGGCTTAGGATATCGGCAGGAATCATTTTTGTGATATCATAAGTTTTCAAGCTAATTCATCAAAACGAACAATAAAACTTAGTAAGACCTAATATTTTTGGGAAATACACTTTTTGCGAGTATCATAGTTACAAAACTAAATAAGGGCTTTTCTAAATTTTAGAATATTTCTCCGACTACAAAGACTAGCATCTGCGAAGCGTTTTTGCATTTTTTAGTGCTCGTAAGATTAACATATTCGATATGTGCTCTGAAAGCAAAAGTAGCTGCTCTAAACTGCAATTTGTGAATCTCCGCAGTCAAAAAGTCAGTCATAAGAGGTCTGCCATAGAAAGTCAAATGTCAATCATAATAAGTCAAAAATCAGTCATAAGACTTTTGCCATAAAAAGTCAAAAGTCAAACATAAGACGTCTGCCATGAAAAATCAAAAGTCAGTAATAAGATGTCTGCCATAAAAGGTCAAATAATAATCATAAGACATCTGCTATCAAATGCCAAAAGTCAGTCATAAAACGACAGCCATAAAAAGCCAGAAGTCAGTTATAAGACGACTACAATAAAAAATCAAAAGCCAGTCATAAGACGTTTGCCATAACAAGTCAAATGTCAATCATAAGACGTGTGCCCTAAAATGTCAAAAGTCCATAAGACGTCTGCTATAAAAGTCAAAAGTCAGTCATAAGACGTCTGCCATAAAATGTCAAAAGTCAGTCATAAGACGTCTGCCATTAAAAGTCAAAATTCCGTCATGAAACGAAGCTGTTTTCAAACTTTAAATAAAATAAAGCTCAGATGCATCAAGCTATAATGATCAAAACGATGGAAAAACAACATGGACAATAAAATAGACATGCCTCGATGAGCGTCTAAATAAAATAGACAAGTCGACGATATCCGGAAAACGTTTTCCTGGATTGATATTACGTGTACAACACTAGAGTCATTAGAAGAAAACCCAATGACCACGAACGAAAATCTTATGTACATAAAACCATTTACCCATAATGGTTTTCCTCTTGTGAGCCGCAAATGGTCCATCACTTATCTACCCACTGGGGACAGAGAACAAAAAGGTGGACTTATGTAATGTTCTGATGAAGAAAAACGTTTTCAATAAAGTAAGTTAAGTACATACCACGATATTTTGTAAAAGCTTTAGTCATGGTACAAAAAAAGATAAATATATTGTTTTTGAATTTAGATCAGGATAGGATTAATGGAATTTTATTTGGCTAAATTGGAATATTGATGTCAGATACTGATAATATTTTAAGGTTTAGGAGTAAATAATCACAACAAGTGATGAAAATATTAAATAATAAAAGTTAGGTTTTATAAACAGCGTCTATTACTTTTCCAACAATACATGGTATATGCAGAAGAAAATTGTGATATTGTAAAGATATCAAAATCCATCTCTCGAATGGTGGTTCTACATGTATTTAGCCCGCTTGAATACAAATCAGCAAACTTTCAAGGAGTTCTGTCTGACTGTCTGTCTGTCCGTGGACATTATATTATCGAACAAATTGAGAAAATGGGATGACATTATATACATTACTTATTTCAATGTATTAAAGTTAAAGCCTTATTGCTTTCCACAATTGTCGTATTAAGAAAATTATCTCAATTTTCTTACCCTTAAGTTAGATAACCCAAACATACTATACAAATACATATTATTAAGAAAAATACAACTAATAGGAAAGGTATCAACAATCAGTCATACTACATAAAAAAAATCTACCAATTTTAAGACAAGCAAGCTTAAAGTGAATATAATACCAAGCTGCAATGATAAAAACCATAAAAGAAATCGACGGTGGTTCGAAATTATTTTGCATGAATAATCGTCTTCTAAAATAAAACTCCAATAATGTTTAATAAGTTTATTCGTTGTTTTCAGTTTCATTTGTATCGCTTACAATAGGTAAATATTGTCCTGTAGTAGCTAAAGTAAAATACATAATTGAAACATATTTAACCTTTTGATCTAGTTTATACCAGTTTAATCGTGTGCTGTACATTTTACAAGATTTAGTGCGAGTTTTAAATTAAATAATGTCTGCACAAAGTTTAATAAATTTGCATATTCTAGTTTCATAATGTCTATTATTATGGGCATAGTCGAATTACTGAAATTATTCACTATTATAACCATTCTATTTCAAAAACTAAACACCCTATCCGAAATCCAATTATATATCCTTATAAGACTCTCAAAGTGCTACGAGTTACTAACGTATTGTTCATAAGCACTTTTAAAAATATAAGCTTTTATAAGTTTTTGAAATATAAGCATTACTATCCTTAAAAACGGAAAATTTCCGATTTTCATGAATTTTGCAAGATGACTGTAAAATGATGAGAGCTTTGTAAAACAAATTATTTTCCAAGGAAATTAGATTTACTACAGAATATTTTTATCGCTTACTCTTTATGTATTTTTTTATAGTTTATAGAAAATTTTGAGTGAAAGTAAGTAAAATGAATCAAAATCCTGCTTTGTTAAAAGCAATTATATTTATTTATTTACGTTTTTTAAATAGGTTGAAAATATTAAAATATTTTCATCATTTTTATATATTCGTAAATGGTACTCTATATCCGATAAAGCAAATATAAGTTATTTACATTTTTATCTATTAAGTTTTTAGATATAAACCTTCGAAATATTTACATTTTTCGTAACGCCTCAATTTCAGCTGGATACCCAGACTATAGATGTTATTCAGGTTAAAAACTGAACAACAAACCAGATATGTCTTGATCACCGTCTGAATGAGCTACACAATTCGACGATAACTGGAAAATGTTTTCCAGGATTGAAATTACGGGTACAACAATAAAGTCATTAGATGAGAACCCAATGATCCAAAAAGAGGATCTTTATGTACATTTACCCACTAGCACATGATGGCTTACCTCTTGTGGGCCACAAATGGCCCATCACTTATCTTGCCACTGGGGACAGCAAACAAACCATTTGAGACGATTTTCGTAATGTTCTGATGAGGAAAAAGCGATTTTAATAAAATCAAGTTAAGCACAGAAAGACGATATTTTGTAAAAGCTTTTACCACATTACATGAAAAGATTAATAAAAGGTCTATAAATTTAGAAGATCAGAATTCGACTGCGGAAACTTATTTTGTTATATTTCTCTTTAGAAAATTAATGTTGGGTACTAACATTGTTTTAAATATTAGATGGACTTTCCATTCCAAAAAACCGCGGTAAGATGAACAAAATATTAAAACAAATAAATTTCCTGAGCAAGGTTTTCTCCCCTTTCTACTGTCTCTACAATATATAGTCTATGTAAATGGAAAATATTGTGATAAATTTACACAGTTTAATTACCCTTGAATGCCAATCAACCATTTTTTTTTAATGATGCCTCTCTGTGAGCTAGTGGAGAAGATATCTCGCGAATAAATTGAGAAAATCAAATAATATTTGAAGAAATCATTTTAATATATAAAACGTAAGAACCTTATTTATTTTCAGAATTTATGGACAAGGGGAAAGCTCTAAAATTTTAAAACCTTTTCGTTTTTTCAATCCAAAAATATTATAAAAACAAATAATGTTTAAAGCATTCACAAAGTCGTTTAATATGTAATTTTTTTACTGAAAAGTGATTGCCATGAGTTACAGAATATTAATATGCATCATTCTCCAGATATTACACGGTAGTGATTTTTCTAATAAAGCGATAATTCATTGTGACACCACCGCTTCAGATGTCCTAGTTTACTGCTTCTGTCCTGTATCAATTCGTATTTCACTGTG
Organism: Amaurobius ferox; assembly: GCA_951213105.1. Taxonomy (NCBI): domain Eukaryota; kingdom Metazoa; phylum Arthropoda; class Arachnida; order Araneae; family Amaurobiidae; genus Amaurobius; species Amaurobius ferox. The sequence continues at coordinate 48,935,482 of OX578149.1, forward strand.
TCGTTGAACGTCGTTCAGTATGTCTGGATATACCGTTTCGAAGCGGGTGTTTATTGTGATAAGTTATTGTACAATAAAGTCTGTAAAGTCGGTAAAAATCTGTAAATTATTAGATAACAAATTCTGTAAAGATTGGATAACACAGTCTGTGAAAAATCAGCGAAAATTCTTGGATATGTTTGGAGTATAAAATGTCTCTAGGGAACAACGTGGTGTGTACTTTGTTGTTGAGAACTCGATTATCTTCCATTCAAACTTATTAACTTATATTAAGCAATTCCAAAGTATATGTGTTTTATAAAAATATTTTAAACCTTCTTCTATTCTCTATTTTCAGGCTTACCCTGCTACTCTCCTGTGCTATGAAATTCGAATCATATCCACACGACACGCAGACTTGCACACTGAAAATTGAAAGCTGTAAGAATTAAAGATTTTATCTATATACGCATTGTTTTTACAAAATCTATTTTCAACTTGAAAATGTATGCATGGAATATCACCCGTATTCGAGCCCATAATTTATTTTAAAGAACAAAAATTCTAAACTTAAGTTGTTACTCAATCAAGAATTGCTTAATGATGATAATCGCTTGCCGTGATTTGCCAGACCTTGAAATCATATAACTATTAATATACAGGGTGATTAAAAAATGATGAACCAAACTTTGCGAAATGGTAGCATACGCCAAACCAAGCATTTTTCGCCATAGTTTACCGGGTCGGAAATGAAACGTAAAGGCGTTACAGGACGCTTACTCGTTGAGTAGCTCCCATAGCTTGGCCCCTACGATCGCACGATTTATCGTGCCTTGACTTCTTTTTGTGGGGATATCTTAAGTGTCATTTATACTCCCCTTGAATCTGAAGAGGACTCGTCGCCAGAATTTCGACCGCTGCTGCCGAAGTGCGCGACATGCCTGGTCTGTTCGAGAGATTTCGCCAATCACTCCATCGCCGCTGTGAGACGTGCATTCAGCTTGATGGTCGCCCTTTTGAGCCATTACTGTAATTATTATTTATTAAATATCATTTTATCAGTTCTAAGTCATTCTTGTGTTTTCGCCTCATCTCATCGGTTTCACTATTAAGCGCCCTCTGGCTCCTTTACGTTTCATTTCCGACCCTGTATACTCTGACGAAAAATGCTTGGTTTGGTGTACACTACTACCTCGTAAAGTCTTTTTTGAATTATCCTGTATAATGTTACATTATAAGATTAATAAATATGATCACTAGCAAAAAAGTGGGATTTTTATAACCCTAATGATTTATATCCATAATGTATCATCACCCAACAGGTCGACTTTGAGTACTTTATAAAATTGCTTATCGCCTGTGAGGGTCATAAAATTTAGCACAACGAGGCTGCTCTACACAAAATCTTACACCATGCAGTATGGAACGCATGTGGACCATTGAAACTTTTTGGTCTGGTAAAGAATGTTTGATTCTCTCTAAACACAAGAAGCTTGAATTGTACCATTGCGTCTTTATTTTGACAGTCGACACACATATGGATAGCGCTAAATTATTCTTTATACTATTTGTTTTGTATGAAGATAGTTTGGTTCATCATGAAGGAATAGAAATATTTCTCTGGCAAAAACGAGGATACAGTAGAAATTGGAGAGTACAGACTTTTGCTGCGAGGTGGATGCGCCTGCGGCAGCAAAGACATCTGATCAAAGATGCTTGGAACCTGCACCCGAATTATAAGAACTGACCAGAAGCTAGCTTTTGCTCAGTGATTATGATGTGGATCGAAGAAGCAAAGGGTCCCTGGTTCGGGACCCGGCGACCCTCAATCGCCACAATGATGACTGTACGTTTGAAACACGCAACCTTCCTCTCCAACGATCTCACCTCTCAACACGAGATGGCAGCACCACACGGAGTCAGAAGCTTTGACACTCCCTTCCTGGTTGACCACGACTGAGCGTCACGCCCGAGGCGACACGCCTCCCAGTCCACTTCAGCCCCTCAACTGCATTTCGGGGGGACACTCGGGGTTTTTCTCAGAGGCCCCCTCCTCTCCGAAATTAGACCGGGGTCTTCATCAGGTGAGGGAGTGTGCGGCAGCAAAGGCATCTGATCAAAGATGCCTGTACCGAACCTGTACCCGAATTATGAGAACGGACCAGAAGTTAGCTTTTGCTCAGTGATTATAATGTAGGTCTTGCAAGCAAAGGGTCCCTGGTTCGGTGCCCGGCGACTTTCAATCGCCACACGCCCATTTAAAATTGTCTTGTTAGATATCGCAAAACAAATATTATTATATTATGGGGCTGTTCACGACTCTTTTCCCTCTGCACAACTATTTTTGTCCATTTTTATTCGACTAAGTTCCGGTTTTTTTGGCTTTGTGTTCGATGATACTACTCATACGTAGCAAAAATAGTTTCTTGAAAATTTGGTCGAATTTAACAAATTAATCATTATTAAGCAAGTAAGAACATAGTTATTCTGGAATTATTCAATAATTACCATAGTGAATAAGAGTTATATTATCAGGATGAAGATAAATATTATAGTTTCATAAGAACATTATATTAATACCTTTATGTCATTTTTTAAATTCTTATTCGGTTTGTCTAAATTTAAATTAGTTAGGGTAATTCCTTGATAGATGCCGTATCCGGTATAGACTGCGCACCAACCCTCGTTCCGAAACTTACCGTAAGATAGTAATGCAGTAAACACTAATGATGTGTCATTTAGTGTTTCAAATGTGTTTGATGAAAGTATTGTGTTCCAGTTCCTTTTTTCACCTGAATTTGACAAGTATCTAAAATGAGTTGTAGAATTTATCATCAAATGTTATATTGTGCTACCACAGATTGTGAAAAATAGCTAAAACAAAGGATTCCCTGTTTGGGAGAAGCATAGTCTTCCTGTAGAGTGTTTTAATTGTGATTTTGCCATATTTGAATCCACGGTCAGAAGGTAGTGAGAATCCTCGCCTAGAAAGGGCTACACTCAAAAGTTATTTGAAAAATAAGTAAAATTTTCATAATTATGTTATTACTTTCCTTATATACATAATGTATAAGGAAAGTATTGTGACGGGGTCGAAAATTCGAATTCGAGTTTTCGACAGGGGAGCACGTTTCAAACATCCCTGATCACGAATCAAACATTTTTGAAGTGATGTGTGTGTGTGTGTGTGTGTGAAAGTATGTGTGTGTGTGTGTGAAAGTACGTGTGAATGTGTGGGTGAAAGCATGTGTGTGTGTGTGAAAGTATGTGTGTGTGTGTCTCAGTGAGACTGTGCAGACGATAACTGACGAACAAATGGACCAATTCGAACGAAATTTGGTACAAAAATCATAATCTGTAAACACTGGAAGCCTATTGTTTTTGTAAACAATCGAATGTTCAGAACCCCCCTAAATTTTCGCGTGAAATTTTGAAAAAATTGTCAAAAAATCAAAACCGCTAATAAAGTTACGCAAATAGACATTTCTTATGTAATTTTTCATTAGAAAACGATTGACATGAATTTTAGAACGCTAACATGAACCGTTCCCGAGATATTGCACATTTTTCAAAAAAATGATCAAAAAGTCATATAAAATAAAAAAATATATTTCCTATTGAGAAACATGTTCACTTTTCATATGTAATACCATGCGATAAATTTGGTGACATCATTCTCGTGGAACTAGCTCGTTCCATTCAGGAAAAAATATACTTTGAGTAATACTTTTGTATTTGAACGCCAATAGTCATTTATCTGCTGTAAGAATAACTTATTTCTCCGTCCATAACGCTTGGCGAGACTTTGGCGACGAATTTTACGGAATGTCGCCAACTTGGCGACATTCCGTAAAATTCATTTAAGACATTTAAGTCTATTTTCATCTTACTCCGTTGTTCATTAGTGTCATTATTTTGTCTGCATTGATTGTATTCTTAAACTGAGTTTAAATTAAAAGAGCAAATATTTTTCGAATTTAGTCAATTTTTTATATTTTACAAAATTGCAATTTCAGCTTTTCTATTTTTTTTTCAAATTTAAATATATAATTTTTTGTGAAGAAAAATATGTGGTACGTCCATTTAGATTCATTTATACTAAATGCAGAGTGTCTCTCTTATGGTGAGGCGTAACACCCGACTCATCCGGGAGATACGACGCAATGAAGGGGTTTACAAAATAAATTAAAATTATTTATTAAGAATTTTAAATTAATTTTATCATAATACATATGTTTTCCAAATGTAAATAAGTTATTATGACTACATAAGTTTCTCGTTTGGGCACCATGGGTCTCAAAAAATTGACTTTAAAAATAATGCGAAATATATCCCGGATTTTCCCTATAACTAAAGAGAAATATTTTCCTTTATAGTGACGTTTTGAAATTGTTTAAAATATATAAAAAACCATAAAGTAGAATTATAACATTTTACTGTCTTTAATAGTTGCATGATTAGTATTTCCAAACTTTAATCATCGAAGATTTGCAGCAGTTATATTATTGATAAATATTAAAAAAAAACACCTCGCTGTTCAAAATGACTCTAAGACAGTGTTTCACTAATAATGGAAACAAGAGTGTGGTAATAATTGAAAATATAGAAAGCGACGTAGTGCTGAGATTGTTCGATAACTTCGAAGTTTTCCTGCAGTGTCCTACACTACTGACGATTTGGTGTTCGACTGGGAGGAAGAAGTTCCACTTGTGGTAGACGAGTCAATTGAACTACCCCAACATAACCTTGTGGATACAACTCTGGGTGACTGCACCAAAGTATACTCTACAGGTATGTAAGAATACAGTAATAACATAATTTAAAATGTTCATAAATTAATTCTAAGAGCGCCGCACTGTTCGACCAAAACAAGAAAAATGTATAATATAATCCCTTTGCATCAGTGGAGACAACAGTAAAGTTCTAATAATATTTTCCTAGATAATCTGTGTTAATTAAGTATATTAAAAAAATTGGTGTTTAACTCTATTAATCGTTATAGATATATATGAAACATCATCTTTTTGCACATTTTGAATGAAAAAAGATTAATGTGTTGGATATGGCAATGGTACAAGCTACCTAGGGAAATATTTCGATATCTTCATTTAATATTTAATACTTTTTACACATTTCTACTAGATTTGTTTTATAATACAAATTAAAGTGTACATGAAATCAGAAGATGCAATATATATTGGCTTCTGTTTTGAGGCCAGCAGATAATTTTGCTTCAACTCAACTGAATAATGACGAGCAAATTTAACTTCTGTGGAAAGTTATGGAAAAAAACAGGTAACTCGTGAGATAACCAATCACCAAAACTCGAGATGTTTTCAGAATTCTCCAAAAGTTGCCAACTTGGCAAGATTTCGCCAAGTTCGTCTTAATCTAGGTCACCGATTTTGTCGCCAAGGTCACATGATCCGGATTTTCAAATTAGAACAATAGTTTTCTGTTAATGTTAGTAACACTATAGTGTCACTTGCGTTGCATATTTTGATCCGTTTTATCTAAGTCACATTTCTTTCAATACTTACTCCGATGTTTCACATCAAAATTGCATTCCTGTCCATTATTACCAACTTTTGAGGATATAAGTAAAGCATTTATCATACTAGAATGGTGGAAATATGATTGTTCCCAGATAACGTTTGATATTGTCTTAATAATTTTTTTAGCATTTGGTGTTGACTTTTCAAAGGTAAATAAATTAAAAGCACATAACATTACTTTACTGTTTGATTAACATATTTTGTAATATCTCTATATAAAACAAAGTAGCCACCGCCATTGTTGTTTGATAAATTTTTCGTTCTTCGAGGCTCTCTGCTTCTTACTGCAAAAACTATAACTATGCAAAAATATAAAATTTAGTACACTAGAGAAATCTTTGGGGAGCAAGCTGAAATAAGCCGTTTTCCGATTTAAACTTTAGTTTGACATGAAATAGCTCACAAAGCGACCTTTGCGAAAGCCAGCGAGTTGGAAGCAATGCGCAGCGGACAGAAGATGGAGTCCTCTAGTGACCTATATTACTGTATTAGATACTGTATTATGTATATACTGTGTATTAATGTAAGATATTGATTCATATGTGAAGATAACATTCTTCTAATGCATTTGGATCTAAATCACATGATCAAGATACCACTGTACACCTACACTTTTGGCCCTGCAACTCAACGGAAAACATACTTTTGGTATTCAAGCATAAATACCCCTTATCCCGTTCCAGACAGTCGACGCGAACGCACGTCGATTGATAACGTGTATTCAAGACTGCCGTCCAGAAAGGGTCATACACAGCCTTTGCCTTGCACTGATGGTCTATATCAGCCTTACTCTGCGTGCAGTAGCAACCGCTGTTAGAGTTAGTGCTCTTAGTAAGCTTCATTTATCCTTTGTTCAGACTTGATTTGTCTTGTCGGGATATTCCAATTGTGTTTTGACACACGTCAATCTTGGGTTGTTACTCCTCATTTTCTGGTTGACCGGTCTGTTCTTCTTGCTGCTTTCTGATTAGCAGTCTCTTAATCCAGGTGTTGGGTATATAATCCTCTCTGCTTCTTTCAATTGCGCCCATTGCTCTTTTGGAATTCGGGTTTGTTGGTTCTCTTGCACTGACTAAGGTGATCCAGGGTATCCTCGAAACATCTGTATACTGCATTATCATGTTACTTGTGCATATTTACGTTGCTCTTGTCTTACTTAATATTATACTTGCCTAGGTTTTCCAACTCTTCTTCAGCCTAGTGTCCCCAGAAATCTTAATAAATCTCCGGAAATCGTTGATCCTTTTTTCAAATACTTTAATTAGTTGTTACTTTATATATTAACATTCTGCAACAGTTTTCTCACTTTACAACTGCGTAACGTTCCTCACTGCATGTGTTAAGTCATTTTTGTATATTTATTTGAAGAACTTTCTTTATAACGAAACCTTTTCTAAATTCATATGAAACTCATGCATCTCCCTCATATTTTTCTACTTTTTTAAGGTAACTTCACCTGTATTGAAGTTGTCTTCACGTTAAAGCGTCGTCTGGGCTACTACATGTTTCATACGTACATACCTACTTGCCTCATAGTCATCATGTCCTGGATATCTTTCTGGATTAAGCCAGAGGCTGTACCCGCTCGAGTCACCCTCTGCGTCACATCCCTTCTGACCTTGTCTACTCAACACGCACAATCTCAGAAATCCTTGCCCCCAGTGTCATACATCAAGGCAATAGACATTTTCATGTCGTCTTGCACAGTGTTTGTGTTCGCATCTCTCATGGAATATGCCCTGGTGAACATCTTACTCGGAGAAGGAGCAGACGATTCTCGAATTGATGAGGACGGGAAGGTGCAGCGCAGCCCGCAGACACCGCAGAAGAAATGCATCGCAAGCAAAGGGATGCGGAATATGGTTGTGGTGCCTAAAGTCGAGGTAATTAAAAATAGTTGTATTGTTAATAATTATATTTTTCTTAACGACACAGTGCTATTTGTTAAATTTTATCACAGTATTAAAATTACCGATTTTTGTTCACTTCTTTGGATTCAATATCTCCGAACCAACAGGGATGGCGAGCAGTAACATATTTATCATATCGTCCTCCTAAAAAATAAGCAAAGTCATGGTAATTTCACATGAGTTTTTCATCCCATATTGATCCATTTATAAACCGGTACGGCATTTGTGAGATATTGCTGATTGCAAATCTGCCTTATATGATCTATATGTGGACCACAGCTTCCCATAGGGAGCATGTAAGACAAATACCAGATCCATTGTAAAGGATGGCAGTTACAGACATGGTAGTATTTATGACAATTGAACATTACCATATCAGGGGGAGCCAGTTCTCTATGGGTGATCATATATTTGTCTATCACATCAAAATGTTATTTCGACGCGATGTGTGGTGTGTTTGGACAATCACTTTGTACTGCTAATGTAGTTGCTGATGACCTCCTAGTATAGCTTTAAAAATAAAAGTTTGAACAGGAACTGAATCTGTTTACAACCATAATAAAAATACTTTTGAACGAGCGAAAACTAGCAAATATATTTCATAGGTTTTGCCAGAATTTTTTTTAAACCAGAAATTTCGTTATTGCTTGATTTTATTCATATGGATGCATATTCGTAAAAGTATCTTGTAGAGTACCTTTAGAGATATTATTCCAATCCGAAAAAAAATTATCGATGAACATACAATTAAGTTTCCACGGTAGAAAGCAAACAAAAAGAACCCAAGTATTTTAAGTCCCAGGAATTTAAAATTTTATTAAATCCTAAATATTATTATACTTTTTAGGGATTTAGATTTATATTTCAATAACAGCATTAATTTTTAATTTTCATTTTGATTCTTCAAATATACATAGAATGCATCAGAAGTTAGTGTCTATAATTTTATTGCATAGTATAAAATTATTAATTTGCATGATAGCCCTCTGTCCTGATACAGTTTTCTCACTCTCTCGTATTTAAAATATTGGTACTTGTGAAGTTAGCAAACTCCAGTGGTGTACGTTAGAAATTGGCACAATTTTGGCGCGATCTCTTCCTTCTGATCGGAAATTAAAAGATTGTCAAAGAAATGTGACGAAACAGAAGGTAAACAATAACTAAGTGCAAAATAATTGCACTGGAGGAAAATACACATAATTAATAATTTAAAAATCTTTGTTTATTTTTCATGAATTCAAATTTCAAAAAAAAAAAAATTCTATGTGCTCTATTATATTAACTTTTAAAACAAATATTTGTTTATTTCATGTAATTTAAAATTTAAAAAATTACTTATTTTCATTGGTTTGAATTAAATAAAAAATATTTTGTTTTCTTTTCAAGAATTGAAATTTTAGAAAGCTTTTATTCACTTTTTCATGATATTCAAAATAAAGGCAAATAAATAACAAAGTCATAAATACTTTTCAACTACATTGTAAAGTGTTAAATAGATAAAATCGAAATAGTTACATATTTATGAAACGGAACTAGCATAGATAAACGATGGGGTTACTTGAAATAGAGTAAATTGGGCTACTATGACATCACACACTGAAAGTGCCAGGTATCATAATTGGCAAATCATCATTTTCCTTGGCGATAAATATTTAGATGTCTGTTAACTGTACGAGAACCTAAAATTTTGATTTAGATTCAATAAATAGTTATATATTTTGATTTTTAGGATTCACCACCTCAGGTACCAAATGGTACGAAGCCCAAGCTCAAGTCATCCAGTTACCGGCACAACCGACATAGAAACAGGGCTATTTTAGTGGACAAGATTTCAAGGGTCATATTCCCTCTTTCTTTCGTGATACTGAATGTTTCTTACTGGTCAGTATATCTGGATATTGTGGATCTCTAGCAAAGGTGTTTACTACCAGTGAGAATTGAGATATTATCCAAAGGTGTGTGTAAATTATATCGTGCTTCAGATGAATTGTGTGGTATTTTAGAAAAAAAAGTGGTATTTAAGTGCAATAAATTCTTGTCTATTGACACTTTTAAAAAACAAGTGGTGTTTTCGGATTTTTATGAACATGATGTTGTGTAGTATGTTTCAAAAATATCAATATTTGAACATTTATCATTAAGACATCATATATCCTTTAAGAATGTAGCTACAATAAATTAATATGCAATAATATTTTGTATTTCTCATTATTGAAATAAAATATAAGTTTGAAAGCGATTTTAATGCATGCAATGCATATAGTGTGCTCGTAAGATTAGTATGACGATGATTAATATGATGATTAGTATGATGCATTAGTCCGATGCATAAGATTTTATTAGTAAACCTAAGCAAATTTTGCATGGAATTAGACAAGCAATTTTTTTTTCAAAATCTGACATGGTGAATTTCAAAGGTAAATCATAATTTGAACTTCTGTGACATAAATTTTAAGTAGTATATGCAACACATTTCTTTGTCTTCAAATGAAAAGAAAAATAACAAAAAATATTAATCATGTATAAAGCAGTGATTATGAAACACTTTCCAACTGAAATGCATCTTTGTTTAAACATCTCTAAAATGCGATAAAACGGTGATATATTCTAAATTATCACAGTACTACAATAATTTATTTTACTTGGAATCTTAAAACTTTATCAAAAAAGCAATGCTCTAAAATCGTCTGCTTTTCTATGTAACATAAATGAATATTACATTCATATCACTTATCTTCTAGACTCCAGAGTTAATTTTGCGTTAAAAATTCAACAATTCTTATACAACTCATCTTACAATCGCTTGATTTGTTTACATTCTGAATACGGTAAAATGAGGCTTTGTTATTGAAATAATCAAAGTTTACTGATCATTTAAAATAAAAAATATTGTAATTACGTAAGCTCAAAATTTACATACATGGATAATGTGCAAAAATTAAGCGGTTTTAGGACGTATGCAACACTAAATATAAATATAAGCGTTCCTTAAAAATCACGATTTTCACTATGCAAAAAAAATGAATGCCATATTTTATTTTGCAATGAGTCATGGGATCTCATCATATAATATGGGTGTAATCATAATTTTTATTTTTATTTATAAAACTACTTAACATATCTTTATGAAATTTTTGTTACACATATTACGTGATAAATTAAATATTTCCTAAAATTTTCAAAGCAATTTGTGAATTTTAATTCCACTTAAAAAATGTTTGAAAAATAAAGCCCCATAAGTGTTAAAGTATCACATTTTTTCGACACAGGTTAAATCCAAATCTTATTGGGCGATATTACTCTTTTACTTTCCCATATGTCCCACAGCCCGTCTCAATAACATACAAAAATTTCATTTTGATAAAATCATTTTTACGGCAGTTTTCGCACGAAAGGACAGACAGGCAGACAGACAGAATGAACAAAGTCATAAACACTTTACAACTATGTAACTATTTTGAAAAATGTTATGAAGCTAAAAAATATAAAATATTTTTTAAAATAAACTAATTTTACATTATAAATAGAAAGCTTGTATCGTGCTAAGTTGATTTTTTCGAGTAATATATTTATCCTGTCCACATATACACAATATCTTTAAAGTAGGGATTTTCAACCTTTTTAAACAACCAACCAACCCTCTTTCAACCCTCTTTAAAATAGTCTAAAAGTTTGCAAAACCTCCTTTATAAAATCAATTTTATTTTATTACTATGAGTGTGTATTAATCATATATATAAAATTATATGTATTCATCTCTTTCCCGTTGGGAGTAACAGATCGATTTAGAGTCTCACTCTAGAAAACAAACTTTATTTTCTTTTGCATTTTTACAATGAAAAAAACTGCAAACTAAATATTTTTACCGATGGTTAAATAATACCGTACATGGTTTTAAGCTATTCCGGACATAATCCCGACAGCCGAAATCCCGACAAGCCAGAATCCCGACAGCCGAAATCCCGACAAGCCAGAATCCCGACAGGGTCGAAATCCCGACAAGTCAAAATCCCGACAAGGTCGAAATCCCGACAAGCCAAAATCCCGACAAGGTCGAAATCCCGACAAGCCAAAATCCCGACAGCCGAAACCCACTCTTGCACAGACTAATACAACACTAAGGCGGTCATCGCAGTGATGTCACTAGGGTTAGAATTTACTAATCAGCACTCCCCCCCCCCACGCACATGCGCTGGACTCACGCTGGGCCCACGCACATGGCTCTCTACGCCTATATGTATAGCTTGATCAAAATTATCGGCGTTTTTACATCTCTACATTTTACAAATTAATAGTTTTAATCACTAAATCATAACAATTATGCCATTACTGAAATAAATTTTGGCAAATTGAAATGACAAAGATTAAAATGATATAACAGGTCGGTATAAGATTTAGGAAATTCATTTTATTAAAAAAGAAAAAAAACACTTACACATTCTGCATACGTTTAAATAGCATATTCAAATAGCATATGGCCATTGTTGTAGCAAGCGGATGGAGACAAGAGGGAGCGTGAGTCCAGTGCATGTGGGGGGGGGGAGTGCTGATTAGTAAATTCTAACCCTTGTGACGTCACTGCGATGACCGCCTTAGTGTTGTATTAGTCTGTGCAAGAGTGGGTTTCGGCTGTCGGGATTTTGGCTTGTCGGGATTTCGACCTTGTCGGGATTTTGGCTTGTCGGGATTTCGACCTTGTCGGGATTTTGACTTGTCGGGATTTCGACCCTGTCGGGATTTTGGCATGTCGGGATTTCGGCTGTCGGGATTCTGGCTTGTCGGGATTTCGGCTGTCGGGATTACGACCCAGACCCGGTTTTAAGGTATACTTGTACGTTTTAAGGCTATTTTTTATTTATGAGTGAACCAATGTATAAATTTTCGGATTTATTGAAAATGGCATAATTAGATATTGCATACAAGCTGCAAAAATGTTGCTTATTGCACAAGTTCAATTTATAATTTTGATTTATTTTTTCAGAAATTTTAGACTATTTATTGCGTTTGGTAAATAAAAACTTTATTAATTTATAGAAATGATCATCTTTTTTTATTCACATGACACTATTATAATACGTGAAAAAAGATAAAAATATATTTTTATTTGAATATGATTGAAGATCTTTGCCTAAAATAACTTTTTTTTGTTATTGCTTTCAATGTATTAAATGGAAAGCTTATAATTGATTTCTATAATTTATATATTTTTTGAAAGTTAAGTTTGTATTTCTTTAAAGTTAAGTTTGTATTTCTTTAAAGCTAAGTTTGTATTTCTTTAAAGTTAAGTTTGTATTTCTTTAAAGTTAAGTGTGTATTTCTTTAAAGTTAAGTTTGTATTTTTTTAAAGTTAAGTTTTTATTTCTTTAAAGTTAAGTTTGTATTTCTTTAAAGTTAAGTTTGTATTTCTTTAAAGCTAAGTTAGTATTTCTTTAAAGCTAAGTTTATATTTCCTTAAAGTTAAGTTTGTATTTATTTAAAGTTAAGTTTGTATATCTTGAAAGTTAAGTTTGTATTTCTTTAAAATTAAGTTTGTACTTCTTTAAAGCTAAGTATAAATCAATTTAAAAATATTCTTTTATATTGTTTAAAATGCATTTTGAATTCTGAGTAAAACATATAACTATTCTATATTTAAAAAATAAACTTAACATTTTTTAAATATTGAATAGACGGATTGCAAATATATTATTTTGAGAAAATCGCAGTTAAATAGAAAAATAACAACACTCTTAATGGCAGGCTGTTTAAAATACTTGAACATAGACTGCATCGTAACCTTGTAATTTCGCCTACATGCTTTCCAAAATAAATAGTATATTTTACAAAGAAATGTAAAAGCAAATTTTGAAACTTTTAAGTTAACACCTAGGCACACGTCTACCTTAAAAGGCAAATAACATGTTGTTGCCATTTTGAAATTTATTGCACTTAAATACTGTAATTTTCTCTAAAAAAACTGAAGTAACAAAACAACGATGCTGGAAAGAAATAATGAGTTAAAATTGCTTCTGAAACTATTCTACGTCTGCTGATGTGCTGCAAATATTTTGTGCTGCCTCCCCGGTGGAAACTTCCCGATGGTGCCTCATACTGCTTGCTACAGACGAGCAAATATAAGAACAATAATAGTAACAGACTTCTTGTAATAAAATATATATCCTGTTTATTGAATATGCAAACTATAATATACACTATATCTACTCTTCAAGATACAGCTTCAATGGAGTAACGATTGTATATTATATATATAACCCTATTAAACTTCTAGTCCTTGTAGCAGTGAGGTAGTTCCTTCACATTTTTCAGAAAGGAAAAACTATATTAAATTTTTTCTCTGTATGCATTTAAAAGTATTCTTACTATATATGAAAACATTTTTTTACTTTCTTGAATATATATATGGAAAATATACGTTACTTTCTTAATATATATTAAAATATATTTTACTTTCTTACTGTATATGAAAATATATTTTACTTCAAAAATGACGAAATTTTTCAGATAATAATGGTAACATTTTCAATGTTTGTACGAGTGCAGACGAAACCCACTTATAACGAGCTTATTTACAGCTAATTTCTTACACCTAAATTGTTTTTGGAAAGTTTCTTTTGTCTTAGGCTTGCAATATCGCATATAAAATTTACTTTCAAACAAATTCAAAAATTTCACAGCCGAATAAAAACTCCATTAGTACAGCAAATAATTACTTATAGGTAGTACCTGAAATCGAAGGTAAATAATAACATACTTCTGCAAGCTGAAAAGATGGAGCAGATATCTTTGCAAAGGCAAGAGCGATTTATGTCTCCAGAGAGTTACATAAGTGACTCAGGAAGTCTCAAATTGTACTAAAATTGACAGGAGTTGCATTTCTTTCCCAATATAAACTGAATTACCAAACTGAATGCATAATTTCTATTCTCTAACGAGTCAAGTAGGGGTGGGACAGCCAAGTGGTTAGCCCGAAAAAATAGCACTCAGACGTCACGAGTTCGATTTCTGCTTCTGCCTAAACTGTCCCCGTGTTCACACGGAGTATGGGCACATTAAATATGTGGGTCAGTAAGCTTTTCCGAGAGGTGGGTGGTAGAGGCAGGAGAATACGGTCCCTGTGGAGGCCAACCCCCACTTGGTTGCAGTCTAAATTAAGTGGGACTTCCCGGTTATCCAAACAGATACTTTACACTTTCGGGTTGGTCGAACGGTCTGGGTCGGAAAAGAAAATTAGTCAAGTATTCGACTAGTGGCTTCATCAATTAGTCTATAGCACCATATTGATTTCATAACTCCTCTTTGAACGTAAAAATTCACAGCCCAGTCAGTGATTACAACTGATTCGAGGGTGATAGTTCATTTTGTCCTAGATGGTATATCACAGTGGTTTGGAAATGAGAGTTAATTCGTTGTTTTTTCTTCTCTTTAAATTTGTTTGTATGGCAATGCCATTTTCCATGGATCACATATGTAACTCTCTGACGACAGACACTGCTCCTGCTTTGGCTGAAGTGTCTACTTCATTTCCTTTTTTTTCCTCCTGGAAGAAACAGAAGCTATTTGCTTTCAAAACCAGTTGCTACCCACAATTGACTATATTTTGTACTGACGAATATTAAAATTTTCAATTTTTGCAATGTTACGGTCATGTTCAAAACAATTAGCACTGTGAATAAAACACAGTCAGATATTGGTTATTACGGAGTTTACTGGCTTGAGATGGGAAGCAAAAAATACATTTTATTGCCATTTTGTTCTTGAACAAAGGTGAGAAATAATTTAATCCAACAGACTCGAGTAATGTTAATTGGTTAAAAAATGAAAAAACAATTTATTATTTCATTCTCTAACAGTAGCGAATAATTTTCAAGCTTTACCTAGTTTGATGCACATATAAATTGTGCAATTATGATATTATTTGAGGGTTTTCTATAAATTTCTGCCACGTTTTTCTCGCTCTAAAATGAGTGAAAGAATGATAGGGTGAATTGTTAATATACCTATCCAAAAAGTTTTCCTTACCCTTACCTCTCCTTCCACCTGATCAAAAATTTCCGTTCGTAGATTTTCACATTTTCAGTAAATTATAACCAAATATAACCAGCCCGATAACCAAAATGGTTTAGTGTAAAGGTACCAGTGAAAGAGTAGTTGGCCATGTGCAAGAGAAATTTTAAATGTACGTTTTCGGCGGAAATTTTCTCAAATAGTAAAGTGTGTCACAACGATTATCAATTTGAGAAAGTAATTCAAGAACCATTATTTTATATGATTCTTTTGTACAGGATCAACTAACTATTATTTCACTGCCAAGTACTGGTATTTTTGAAATTTAAAATTTTAAAATGCATATCATTAAAAACAGTAAACAAATAGAACACAATATGAAATGTTGTTTGAATAAAATATAAAAAGCAGACTGACGATCGTTTTAAAAACAAGGTTCAGGTTTTTTTTATTCAGTGAGAGGAAATTAGACCAACGCTTACTACTGGGGAAAACGAATAACGCGTTTTTTGGGCGATTAACTAATTATTTTCAATATTGCATTTGATTTACGCAACACTTTATATTAAATTATTTTTTATTTACAAATTTCTGAAAGATGAAGGAAATATAGAAATTCGATATAAATAAATTTCGTGAATACTAACAAATATTTCAAACATAAACAACATCTAAGCATTCATAGTGTCGAATTACTAACGTGATAGATCATTTTATTATTTATATGCTACTTTAACTTTAAATCCGTTATTTCAAACATTGGATATTTTCCAGTTCATTAACGTTCATGACGTTTTCGTTATACGTGGGTTTAACTGTATACAATGGAACTTTGATAGACTAGTCCAAAGTATTACTCTCCTTCCATTAATGTCAATGCTATACTCTTTATATTAGAAATACATTTGAACTAAAAAAATTAAATTATTTTTATCCATTTCTCTGGAATTTAATATTTTTATTCTTTTCTATAGTTTTAATAAAATTTTTATCTGTATAATAAATTGTATTCTTCGTTGGTTAATCTTATAAATTCTATAGCAATAAATGTAAAAGTATCAATATCCACCAGAACTCTTTTTAGTAATAAATGAATATATACTCTTATACATTGTTGAAGAACATGTTGAATTCCTGTGTAAATATCTTCATTTAAAAATTGTCTTGTATTAAATTTGCTTTGTATATGATGGTCATTAATAAGAAATAATTAAATAAGTAAAATTACAAATTTAATTTAAAATAACATAATTGATGTCATTTCTTAAATCAGAGAATAAAATAATATTAATTAAATGTTGAAATATATGGATATACTGAATGTTAAAAAAATGAAAGCATAGGCAAAAATAACTTCGACGAAAACATTTGTTCAGATTGCAATAAAATTCTAGATTTCTAACCCTCAAGTAAATACAATAAAAACGCTGCAATCATTTTTGCAACTATAAAGTCAAATGTGCTTTGCTTATTACTTTTGCAGTTTTAGATTGATTTTAGAATATTTCATATTTTAGCCAAATAATTTCCCTTCTTATATTTTCCGGCGATCGCTCTTGGCGATAAAGGAATGTTGTAAAATGAAACAGTGTTAGCTTTCAATAAATCGAATCAAATCAAGGCAAAATGTTATTATATATACATGCTATATTATGTTATATATATATATATATATATATATATATATATATATATATATATATATATATATATACATATATATATATACATATATATATATACATATATATATATATATACACATATATATATATATATATATATGTATATATATGTATATACACACATATATATATATATACACACACACACACACACATATATATATATATATATATATATATATATATATATATATATATATATATATATATATATATATATATATATATATATATATATATATATATATATATATATATATATATATATATATATATATATATATATATATATATATATATATATATATATATTAAATAATATTAATAAAAGTTTGAAAGTCCAATGAAAGAAAAGTGAGAAGTTGTAACTCGAAAAACCTAACTTTCTAACACCTTACAAAATAAAAGTATAAATCAGCAAATCGTCAAGCAAATGGGAAAAAATTCAAATTTCGAATCATGAAATTAAAGGAAATTATCAAAAATCAGTGGTAAGGAATCGATAAAAGAAAAACAGATGAAATCCAAGTAATAATGCTATACATGTGCACAAGGTCTAGGCCTAAATCACGGATTTGTTCACTTTTCCAAAACTCTTTCTCAAATCCAAGTGTCTTGTAGAAGCAAACACAAAAATGTATGTTTTTGAAGAAATATATAGATTATATCTATAAACTATTTCTACTTGGACAACATGCATAAAGACCAATAAATAAAAAGAAAAAATAATATCTCGAAAATAACTCAACACATGCACGACCCTGTCGAAACTGGGAACCCAGAATGAAGAGACCAGTGTTGCCATTCTCAAAGGAAAAATTTATGATCTACTATTGCCATTCGTAAGAAATAAATAACAATCATGCGAAAAGGCAAGTATAAGTGATAATATACAATCAGGAGGGGCTAATAAAAGAAAGGCTAATGTGCAAGTGGATGTAAAAATAAAATATTATTAAAACAAGACTATGGAGATATCTGGCTAATATAAAAAAACTACGAAAAGAATTCATGAAAATCCAACAACTCTAAATTTTTTCACTATACCATTTACAAAATAAGTGGGATATTTATATAAATTGCTGTTGTCCTTCCGCGTTACTGTTATGTATTTCTTACGAATGACAACAGTGGATCATATCTTTTTCCTTTGAGAATGGCAGCATTGGTCTCTTCATTCTGGGTTCCCGGTTTCGTCAGTTTCGCGCATTTGTTGAGTTATTTTCCTGGTATTCTTTTTCCTTTTATTATTTAGTCTTTATGTATGTTGTCCAAGTAGAAATAGTTTATAGATACAATCTGTCTATTTCTTCAGAAACATACATTTTTGTGTTTGCTTCTACAAGACACTTGAACTTGAGAAAGAGTTTTGAAGAAGTGAGCAAATCCATGATTTTGGCCTAGACCTTGTCCACGTGTTTAGCATTATTGCTTGGATTTCATCTGCTTTTTTTTTATCGATTCCATACCATTAATTTTTGATAATTTTCTTTAACTTGATGATTCGAAATTTGTATTTTTTTTCCATTTGCTTGAAGATTTGCTGATTTATACTTTTATTTTGTAAGGTGTTAGAAAGTTAGGTTTTTCGAGTTACAGCTTCTCACTTTTCTTTCATTGGACTTTCAAACTTTTACTATTATTGAAATCATTTTATTTTTTAGCTGCATTTGCGCAATAATTAAATGTATTTTGCATTGTCATTCCCATTTACTCATTTTATTTTTACATTTGAATATTTGCAAAATATCCTAATTTTTAAGTATGCCACAGAATTTTTATATAATATATATATATATATATATATAACGTCAAAATCAATTTTTGTAAATATATTCTTATTCATTTAGTTTTGATGCAATAGTTTTGATGCAATTAGCAGCATATGAACTCTACCTCGGATAAAAGTGAAATAAAACTTTTTGAATCAATTTCAAAATTAGAAAAAATACCAACAACAAACAAAAAAAATATATTATATAGTAAATTAAATTGTATGGTTGACTATACATCGGTTGGTGTAATTTTGCTATAAGTTTGTGTTCTTAAACTTGAAACTTCTTTTTCTTCCGAGACAGGAACAGAAAATCATATTTTGCTGTCTTGATTATCAGTCAAAGCTTTATATGCATATGTTGCAAGTGATTTAAAATAAGGATTTTCTGATTTGTAAATACAAAGTGATTTACATGTATAAATAATAATTATAATTTCATATGCACGAGAAAAATATTTCAGCAATGCGAGTTATTTTCCCAGCAGATGTTTCAAAACAGAAATGTTGCAAGTGATCAATATCTTCAACTTCTTGAAATCTGTGATTGAGATCTATGAAAGAAAGTACGAAATAAATTGTTTCCGAGAGTTTTTGAATATTTACAACACGTATCTGTTGCAAATATATTTTTGATTCCTATTCAAAAATAATTTGTTATTGAAAATTGAGTTCTTTTATTGCACTGGTATTTGAATAAGATTATTATTCTACATAGTATCATTCTTGTACATATATATATACACATATACTCTGAATAAATTCTTTATATTATATATATATCTTTTAATTTATTTCTCTGCCATGACTTAGTTCTTTCTAATTTCACTCTCTTGTCTAGCTTACTTTTTTGAATTGCTGATTAATGCTCATTTACCAAAACGTCTTCAATGAAACAAATAAACAAAAAATCTGATATGGGCAGCACACGACTATCCTTATATAATGCAATGAATTTACTACTTTTACTGTAAAAAAAAAGATTATTTTTATAGTAGATATTTATGTTCTTTCCAAGATATTGAATTTGCGTCAAAGAGTCGACATTTCCTTTGATTGAGCGTCATTTTTATACATTTGGCAAGTTGTTCGTTAAATTAGAAACATTTAAAAAAATCGCCAAGTTGGCGACATTCCATCAAATTCGTCGCTAAAATCTCTCCAAGCGTTATGTACGGAGAAATAAATTATTCTTACAGCAGATAAATGACTATTGACATTCAAATAGAAAAGTATTACTCAAAGTATCTTTTATCATGAATGGAACGAGCTAGATATACGAGAATGATGTCACCAAAGTTATAGCATTGTATTACATATGAAAAGTGAACATGTTTCTCAATAGGAAATATTTATTTTTTATTTTATATGATTTTTTGATAATGTTTTTGAAAAATATGCAATATCTCGAGAACGGTTCATGTTAGGGTTCTAAAATTTATATCAATCGTTTTCTAATGAAAAATTAAATAAGAAATATTAATTTGCGTAACTTTATTAGAGGTTGTGATTTTTAAGAGGTTGTGATTTTTTAGAGGTTGTGAGTTTTTCAAAATTTCACTCGAAAATTTAGAGAGGTTCTAAACATTCGAGTGCGTATAAAAACAACAGGCTTCCAGTGTTTACGGATTGTAATTTTTGCACCAAATTTCGGTCGAATCGGTTCATTCGTTCGTCAGTTATCGTCTCCACAGACTCACTGACACACACACACACAAACACAGAGACATCACTTTAAAAATGTTCGATTCGTGATCAGGGATGCTTGAAACGTGCTCTCCCGTCGAAAACTCGAATTCGAAATTTCGACCCCGTCACAATACTCTCCTTATACATTATTGTATATAAGAAAAGTAAATACAATTATGAGCAAAATGTGGCTTACCATACATACTTCAGGGCATACATTTATTACTGCTCAATGTAACATATGAGAGTCACAGAGTAATCTTAGTCTTTCAAGCAACGTCGGAAAATAAAATTTGCAGCATTCGGTAGCAACGTCATGCAACACTTAGTGTGAATTATCATATATACTTCAAAGCATTCATTTATTCTACTGTTCAATAGACAATTTTCAGAGGCACTAAATAATCCTAGACTTTTAAACAGTTGTAAAGAATCTTGCTGTGCTAACCAGAAATCTAACCATTGATCGCCGAACAGGCCAGCCGACTCTCTACCGTTGAGCTACTGGGGCGAAATTGCAAGCTCTTATCGTCAAAGTGAACTCTGCATTCCCAACCCTCTAATGACAGATTGGTGGACGACTGATAATCTGACTGACTTCCTCCGACTATTTTTACCCAAGTTAGTATCCTGCGTGGTCGTTATCCTCGCAATTTGAAATCAACGATCAATCTTCCAGAGTCCACTAAATCAGTACTATTTGTACCAGGGACACTTTCAGACCTCCGATATTACTTTCCTTATATACATAATGTATAAAGAGAGTATTGTGACGGGGTCGAAAATTCGAATTCGAGTTTTAGACTGGAGAGCACGATTCAAGCATCCCTGATCACGAATCAAACATTTTTGAGGTGATGTCTGTGTGTGTGTGTGTGTGTGTGTGTATGAGGCTGTGGAGACGATATCTCACGAACGAATGGAGCGGTTCGAATGAATTTTTGGTACAAAAATCCCAATCCGTGAATACTGGAAGTCTATTGCTTTTAAACGCAATCGAATGCTCAGAACCCCCCTAAATTTTTGAGTGAAATTTTGAAAAATTTTCAAAAATTCGAAACCTTTAGTAAAGTTACGCAAACAGACATTTCTTATGTAATTTTTTCTTAGAAAACGATTGGCATAAACTTTAGAACGCTGGGGCGAACCGTTCTCGAGATACAGCACATTTTTCAAATAAATTTATAAAAAAATCCCATAAAATAAAAATAAAAATATATTAACTGCTGAGAAACATGTTCACTTTTCATATGTAATATTATGCGATAAATTGGGTGACATCATTCTCATGGATCTAGTTTATTCCATTCATAAGAAAAGATACTTTGAGTAATACATTTGTATTTGAACGCCAATAGTCATTTATCTGCTATAAGAATAACATATTTCTCCATCCATAATGCTTGGCGAGATTTTGGCGACGAATTTGTCGGAATATCGCCAACTTGGCGACTTTTTGAAATGTTGCCAAATTAAAGAAAATCTCGCCAAATGGATAAAAATGACGCTAAATCAATGAAAATGACGACTAATTGTCGAAAATTCAATATCTTGGAAAGAATATTAGTATCTACTATAAGAAAACCCTTTTTTTATTCTTTTTTTTTTTTTGCTGTAAAAGTAGTAAATGCATTGCATTATATAAGGAAAGTCATGTGCTGCGCACATCAAATTTTCTTATATTGATATTGCGTTCCCTCCATATTTTCTGTTAGGCAAAAAAAAGCTATGCTAACTCTTCTTATTTTCTCGGTTCTTTCTTTTCCCTTTGACCCTCTTTAGTTGTATTTTTCTATTTTTTATCGAAATTTTATTCCAAATTTCTGTTTTTGTTTTTCATGTGCCTAATTTGTTTCCCCTTTTCATACATTTTCTTTTTATATATTTTCTGAATTTTACTTTTAAAATACTATTATTTTCTTTAATTTTAATCTACGTTTCATTATGTTAATATACCTCACTCTAAATTTCATTTTTTTATGATCATTTTATCTATATTCGCAATAACTCTTTTCTCACTTTTGAAAAATGGACGGACGTACTTGCCAAGTTCAAATATAATGTAAAACTGTCTGTTTAACCACAATATTTTTCATCACTTGTGATCTTTTCAGACCTAAATAAATCTTCATTTGGCGGGATGGTAGACCTTGGGTGCCTCCTGAGTGCAGGAGGTATCCTTTCCCGGCCGTGCAGCTAGCTACTCCAAACCCACTAAGTGAGTAGCACGGTCTGGGGTCTTCAGATCTCCAATATCTTTTCACTAACCTCCAGGGTTGATTTGTTCAGTCGCCATTGTAAAGAACCTTGATGCCCTAACCTGGAATCAAACCCTGGATCTCCGAACTGGCCAGCCGAAGCTTTACCGTTCAGCTATTGGGGCCGAACTTCAAGCTCTTATCGTTGAAGTGTACTCTACATAGTGCCTAGAAGCAAAATTTGGAACATTCGATAGCAACGTCATGGAACACATAAAAAGTGTTTAAATGACTTTAACAATCTAATTTACTTATATTTACTTGCATCATTTATTTAGAAATATGCAATTTTTTCGTATCTCTAAGATTTGCGTATTGACGTTGCCTTCCACAGCGTCTCAATTAAGGTTAATACAACAAGACGAAGTCTGTTACCATTATGATTGTTTTTAATTATTTAATGATTTGTCAAAATTTCTTACTCTGCGAATATTTTCGATATTCCACCATGATTATGGGATACATTAATAGATTCCTGCATTTATAGACTGTGCAGAGTGTACTTCGATTATAAGAACTTACAATTTCGTCCCTGTAACTCAACGGTAGAGCATTAGCTATCCAGTACGAAGATCCGTTGTTCGCTAACCAGTTAGGGTAGCAAAGTTCTTTGCAACTCTATCAAACAAATTTTACTAGTCGTTATCTAGTCGTTCTATTTGTTTATAATATATCATATCCACTCATTCATGGGCCCAATACATATACGAAAATCATACAAAGATGAAATCAGGCTTGTTTATTAGATGTAAATCAATTCTAACAGAATCATAGATATATGGAGATATCCAAAGTTGTCATGCTCTCACTGCAAATAGCAGCATCCATATTGTACTAGTTCCGTCCTATGCCTTAGTTAGCATGAAATAGCCGGTACCTGTAGGAACAGCAAGGAAACTCAGTTAGAAAATTTTAAGAACCTTTATGGAGATTGATTAATTCTATACTGCAATGCAGACGTCTTTCTTAAACTTTCTTTTAAAAAGTTTAAAGTCGTCTGCGCTATATTTCAAACATACTCTCAAACGCGTTTATGCTTATTATACTTCAGTAGTTCAGGTCTTGTCTAGCAGCTACTTCAACCAGACAATCCTGCACCGATCAGACCCACCAAAATTATCCTTAGGATGTGAAACGCCACAATCCCATTCAGATTTGAGTGATTCGAATAGGTTAGTTCGGTTTTATTCTTAGTTGTAATTAAAGGGGGTAATGTTCACTTATGCAGTTTCGTTCGCTTTGGTTTAGTAAAGAAAGATAGCTTCGTTTTTCCTTTCAAATTTATTTTATCTGTAACACAACTCCATACTTTGCAGTTTGCGTATATAAATCTATGACGACCAGAAACTTGTCTGATATGACTGTTTTGTCTGTCTTTTCGTAATTGACTGATATTCATAATCAATTTATTGCTGTAGTTAACGATGCTTTATTTTTCAGTCTATGACTGTCAACCTTTCGATAACATATAATGGTATATACACATTTTTAATCTTCGCTTAAATTATTTAAAAGACGAACCACCATGAGTTATATTGATCAAGAATCATTAATGACCAAATTATTTCAAAATTAAATATAATCTCCTAGCACATTTAAAACCTCCTTTTTATTCGGCATCCGTCTTTACGCAAGATCCTTAATTACCTAAGGTGCAAAATTAATCAATGTCCTTCTTTTAAATTAAAATTCTGGATTTTCTTAACGAGAACTTAAGACTGCCACTTTTAATGGTGAAATGCTGTGAAAATAACACGGTCTTTCACTATAGGTTCTTCAATTAATTTAAATATTATTCAAAGTTGTAAAAATAAGTTTTACGAAAAAATAAATTAATAGAGTCAAATTACAATGGAAGTTTTCTAAACGTTTGCTAAAATAGCATGGGATATTTTACTGGCAATTTTCTTTGTTTGAATATAAAAGGAAAATTATTGTTCAAGAAATTAAACTATAACAAGAATATATATGAGATAGGTATGTATAAATATCCGAGAAATCTGTGTTGTTACTAAACTTTTAAATATATCCTTCAGACTTATTTATCAAACATAAAGATATTTGAAACAAGTAATCTCTCAAGATATTATTTTAGAGCAGTGATACCCAAACTTTAGGGCATCGAAATCCACTTCTGATATACAAATAAGGTAAATATCGACTTCCTGTATTCAACATAACATGTCTTAACATCCTCCTCTAAACTGAAAATTTTCATAAAAAATCTCTACGAAGTTGTATATTTCCAAATTTGTAAATTTTGAGCTTCAAATTTTTTCAAACTTTGTTATAAGTTATTTTAGATGACAAAATTCAGGAAACTCCGACCCATTATCTAATCAAAATATGACACTCAGATCTGTTGTACAATTTAGAGTGACTTTGTATTTAATTTCCTAGAATCTCCAATGACCGTCTACTCCGTCGATCATAAATTCACACGATACTTTGGGTCAGATCAAGTTTGAATTTAGTCGTTTGAATTTAGTTTCGTAGCATTGGATTGCTTACTCCGCATACCGTGAGTAGTGCAGCTTCAGGCCAGCCGGGGTTCTCACTCAGTTTAAAAAATGTTGGATCCCCCGAATTACTGTTGAAATGTGTATCGGCATAGGGTCGACAGTCTGAGGAGCACCAAGTAGTAACTTTGTCTATTGATCGTAAATCTGCATGTCAGTTTCTGTCTCATGCCGGTTCGTGCTTAATTCAAAAAATTGGATCTGCTGAATTACTGTTGAAATGTTTATCAGCATCGAGTCAACTGTTTGAAGGGCACCAAGCGGCAGCTTAGTCCACTGATCATAAATCAGCATGTGAGGTCTTGTCTCAAGTCGGTTTGAACCTAATTTTAAAACATTCTAGTCCCCCGAATATCTGATAAAATGCTTCGTAGCATCGCATTTTTTGCCTTGCACACCCTATGTGGTTCCTTAGTCTGCTAATCGTATATCCACATGTATGAGGCTTCGAGTCCGGCCGGTACGCGTTCGTACTTAAAGAAAATACGGCCTCCTGGATATCTATTAGAAAACTGTTGTCAGGGCTCGGTCCCGACGATTTTGTTAGGAGTCACGTGTCTAATTTTATCGAGAAGTTAGATTATTTTATCATATATAAAAATATTCTTCTTTAATAATTAGTTTTACAAGTATGTATATACCATTTAAGTTGTCATCAATTACTTTACATTCAAAACTGACTTTCATCAAATATTTTAAAATCAAATTTGAAATAAAAGTTTGCATTTTAATTTGCGGTCAATGTGGTGAATTGTTTTTATAAGAAAATTCAAAACCCGCCATGGCTTGGAGGATTAATAGTTAAAAAAAGCTTCATCCATATTCCATACTGAGCCTGTCTTCAGTGGCAGACTGCTGAAAAGAACTATTACAAATAACTTCATAAAATAAAGAACATGTTTAACGTAAAAGAAATATCACCGTCTCTTTAATTTGACAACATCGTTCAACAGATGTTAATATGCTGATTCGTTACAACTAGCAAACCGAGAGGAATTTGTGCCCTAGTAACGAAATAAATGTATTTAATTTTGTGCACGCTTAGCTTTCACAACCATCTTTCAGTTATTTAACTGAAGTTAATTAAAATATAAATATATTCAGCCTAGCTCGTTTATTTAATGAGAATTTTAAGGCAAAATTTAGTTTTCGTTCCCATCAAGCACAATGAAAAACTCATTTTCCCCAAATCATCCAAAGATTGATTTGACAAGACGACTGGATCGACTGGCAGATCACGATCGACCGACTGAGTACCACTGTTTTAAAGTATTAAAAATGCATTGCATATCTATATTATATACCTATATTTTAAACATATATTGGGTTTTCGCGAGCGACAAGGCGTATTCGTTCCAAAATCCTCAGAGCGGGATTCTTAGATACATTAGCGTCTAGTTCGAACCCCAGATATGGTCAAGTTAAAATAAATGTATAAAATAAGTGCATACATAAAGTTATATACAACCTATTTACGGTTACATTTATATAAGTTAAGCATCTTTCGATAATAGGAAGCTATACAATTTTTAATTGATTTGTAATTAATTAATTTGCATTAAATTTGTAATTAAGTTAAATACCTTTTAATTAATTTATATACAATGCAAAATAAATAATTTTCAATTAATAACAGCTATAGGCTTACAAATTTTTAGTGCACCATAAGAAATATCTGATTTTTATTTTTGCCCTACAATTTCAAAATGTGCTTATTTATAGGGAACTTTTATAGAACATTGCTATCCATCATCATCAATTAGACGTATAATATTCAACATTTGATGGACACATTGTTCAGTTGTTAAATACATTTTTTTTTCATTATGGACAATTGCACTTTTTAAATCTGCTAGGAAAATTATCCAAAAAAATTTCCATAAAGAGTTCTACTAAACAGGAAGCATTAATGGTCGAATTATGCAAAAAAATCGAGATATTCTGATTGCATATTTAGAACTTAAACGTAATTAGGTCTCAGTTTTTATACAAGAGCATTAATTACTCAGAGAAATGAAGTTATTAATGTGCTTCCAATTAAAATGTTAAACTTCCCTAATGAGACGCAAAAGCTTCTTGCATATAAATGGAACTCTCTAATAAATGCGTGCCTTCATTAATAAATTTTGCTTTCGTATAATATTACCCGATAAAAAAACTTGCAAAATAAAAAGCAAAGTTCTTCACCTTTGCAAAAAGTGTCAGCCATAAAAAGAATTGAGATGAAGAATTATTTCCAAGTTTACCAAACTTCATAAGCATGAGTGTCCATAGCATGAGTGTCCATAGGTGGTGAGAAGGAGGGGGAGTAAACCACAGATGTCTGTGGGGAAAACTCAAGGTAAGATGCATAACATCGACTAGCTCGTTGCCCAAATTTGTGGCCTAGAAATCCAGTGAGTCAAGTGACTCCTTGCCCTACTCTATGGTCCCTCTTGTTCATGAGTGAAAACTATACAAAGGAAAAAAATATTAGATGTATTTTGTAATAAAATAAAGTTGTCAAATTTAACTTATATCGGTGTATAGGGATGCAATATATACGTAATTTAAGTTTTTTCACACCAACTAATTTCAATTCATCTAACAAGGGAAGGCTTTGCAATAGTTCTCTCGTATTGCAATCTTTCATGTCCTATCTTGTAAAGGACCATGAATAATGATAAAATGCCACGGCTTTCATCTGCTAAATGATAGGGGGCGCCACAATAACAATCTGAAGTTCTCATGCAAACGTGCTCTACTGACGTATATTATTTACATTTTAGTGTGAAAATATTATCCTTTTCAGTTATTATTATTAATAAATAATACCTGAAAAAACAACAAAATATGCACAGCCGTTAGACTGTTACTTCTTCAATCCTTATAAGGCATATCAAAGATTACATAAAAATTCGAGCTGCATGCATTGAAGGGGTCCATATTGAAGACATCGATGAAGAAACCAACAGAAAGTTAAATGACAAATTATTTATTTTAAAAATGCATTCTTTTGTGGACAATTAACTTGGCGCTGATACATTTCAAGATATGGTAATATATTCTTGGAAAAAAGCTGGATATTCTGTTGAAAAACACATTACAAAATTTAACAAAGTAATGGCAACTGTATTTAATATTGGTTCAGCAACTTGTAAATTGCATTGCAAATTGCAATGATTATGCCTTTGTTAAATGTGTACATTGTAACGTTTTCATTTGTATTGATCATGCATTTAATCATTCCCATTCATAATTTTAAACTTACAAAGAATTTAAATCATTCATTATTTTACAAATTTCACTTGCTTTGACTTTCAATACAGTCAATAGTTTTGTTGATTAGTTCAGTTTTGGTTTCCAAAAATTTCAGCCTTTGTCTTTGTTGTGTTTGATCAACCTTTACGACCTTTACTTGGCAGTTGTTTAACTAATAATATAAATTATATTAGTAATAAATTTATCGTTTACCGCTAACCGTTATTGTCCATTTTATTTCAAAATAATAATAATAATTTAAAAGGATAATATTTTCACACTAAAATGTTAATAATACACGTCAGTAGAGCACATTTGCATGACAAATTCAGATTGTTATTGGGGCGCCCCCTATCACTTAGCAGATGAAACCGTGGCGTTTTATCAATATTCATGGTCCTTTACAAGATAGGACATGAAAGATTGCAATACGAGAGAACTATTGCAAAGTCTTCCCTTGTAAGTTCATTCCAGCAAGAAATTACTTTGGATCAAAGAGGTAAATATGTCATTTTTATTACGAAGTACATCCAATAACGTTTCTTATATAAACCAAATTAATAACAGCTTGTCTCGTCAAGCCAATTTGTCAGAAAATTTAAAAATAAACTTTCTACCCCTTCTAATTTCTGAGATACCGAGGGATTAAAAAGCCACTTGATAACTCGTGCAAACAGCGTCCGTCAGATCCTTCAACAGTGCATGTTTAAATTTTTGATCAGAACTTGGCTACTAGTGCTCTGCCACTCACCTTAATGCGAAAGTTTAAGTTCAGTTTCATTACAAGGAATAAAAAAATAAACTTGTTCATAGACGCAACTTACTTTGAAAATTTGCTTAAACTTTTCTAATATGGGATGCCTTACGACGAGATTAATATATTTTTACTTTCCTTATATACATAATGTATAAGGAAAGTATTGTGACGGGAATTCGAATTCGAGTTTTCGACGGGACAGCACGTTTCAAAGATCCCTGATCACGAATCAAACATTTTTGAAGTGATGTCTGTGTGTGTGTGTGTGTGTGTGTGTGTGTGTGTGAGAACTGAGAAACGGATAACTGAGAAACGAATGGACCGATTCGAACAAAATTTGGTATAAAAATCACAATGCATAAACACTGGAAGCCAACTGTTTTTATACGCAATCGAATTTTCAGAACCCCCCTATATTTTCGAATGAAATTTTGAAAAAATCGTCAAAAAATCAAAACCGGTAATAAAGTTACGCAAATAGACATTTCTTCAGTAATGTTTCATTAGAAAACGATTGACATAAATTTTGGAACGCTAACATGAATCGTTCTGGAGATATTGCGCATTTTTGAAAAAATTATCAAAAAGTCATATCAAATTAAAAAAAAATATTTCCTATTGAAGAACATGTTCACTTTTCATATGTAATACCATGCAATAAATTGGGTGACTTCATTCTCGTGGATCTAGCTCGTTCCATTCATGAAAAAAAGATACTTTGAGTAATACTTTTGTATTTGATCGTCATTAGTCATTTATCTCCTGTAAGAATAAATTATTTCTTCGTCCATAACGCTTGGCGAGATTTAATTTAATTAGATTTCAATGCACAACGCGCATACTGAGAAGAAACAAAAAAAATAACATTATAGTGAAAAAAATGTACATTTAATAATGGAGTCAATCTATATTATAGGAAATGATATAAACTTACGAAATGATACAAATTTCACAATATTCATCATAATTAGATATGTCGTTTCAGAATTTAATATAGCAACTTCAGATATGTCTCAATATGAATGTAACAATGTTTCATAATCCCTAAATAAATGAAATTATTTAATTAATTATTATTTTGATAAAACTGCCTAATTTAAAGTTTCCTAATCAGCTCCCCTAAATTCAATATTGCGTCAAATTTCAAAGCAGATTCAATAAATTCTGCAATATAAATCCTAAATTATAGCACTTAAAGAAGCACTGGATTCATCAAAACTTAAATAAATTGTATATTTAAAGGCGCACTTTGCTAATTATTTCAATTCGTTTCGAGGTTTAAACGTACTTATAACGAAGTCAGAATTTGTATTCATTTTGAAATACCTTGTATCTTATTAAAGAAAGACATTTAATTGGATTTAAGAAGGAAGTAAATTACTTAAATTCTGATAGCAGAGCTCATTTTAACCATTTCTGGAGCCGAATAAGAAATTCAGTCTCATTTAAATTGCATATGGAGTAATACAGGAATTAAATGAAACTTTTAAAATATATATGTACTAATTAAAAAAAGAAAAATTATTGTGTATTTTATTACAGTAATTAAATATCTTTAATTTTTAAAATATTGAAAAAATGTCTTTTACTTGATATGCTCATGCATTTTTATGCATGTGTATTTGTCAAATAAGTATGCTGCAGGATAATAGCAGCCTTCAAGGAAAATGCCGATTTTATTCCTATTTGTGCCCTTAGTACCTTCATTCATGGTCAAATACTGAATTATTTTAGTATTCTTAGTATCTCTGTAAAGGTGTCGGAATGAAGTCACAGTCATCTTTTGATAAAAACAACAAGTTTATTCTTAAACTGTAGAAATCCTAAAATAAACTCCAATTATGTAATTTACAAATAATAAATCAGAATGTACATGGGCCACTTTTTCTACCATCGTCTGTATCCACACGCGCCACGCTCTACGTACCAATTCGTATCATCTCCTTCCATCTCCGATCATCTCGAACTACCTCGTTCTATCTCGTGCTTCGCAACTCGCTTTTTAGTAACCTGGTTGCCAGCCCCCTATACTGTCCGCAATCTGTGCGGCTACTTCTTAAATATAGACTCTTCTTTCTTTGGGGAAGATACTGGTTGAAAAACTAGTCCAGAATAGAAATTGCTAATCCTTACATCTCATAAAACAAGTTTAAGAACATCAAAAGATTTAAAGTACTTCATACATTCTGAATACAAGCTTTTTTCAAAATTTTTTACATTCAGAAAATTCAGAATGATTTCATACTGAAACTATTTGCCATAAAAAATTTTCTCGTTCAGCTAAAAGGTTTTCAAATACCAAGACTTTGAAATTATCATTCCATTATATTTACCTGGAAAGTGAACTATAAATAACAAACTTAACAGAAAAAGGATTTGCAATATTAGAAAAATTCCGACAAGCTTTCACTATACAGAAACAAGCAATTTACCTGCGAATATCATGTTTTCATATATTTAATGTCTGTAGACTTCAAACGATTATATTATTCTTATTATGTTTATTTGATTCTTTAATTCTGGAAAATAAGTATTATCTTCAAGTACCTACTGTTAAACTCATAAGTAAAAACACTTTGTGCAAAGAAAAAGAACATCTTGAGTAACATTATTAAGAACATCTTGAGCAACGTTATTAAGAACATATACGCTGGAGTCCAGAAACATTGGATGTTCCACTCCCATTGGGTACGTTAGACAACTTGGGTACAGTGCCTAGAAGATGCATTGTAACTTCTAAACATTGTAACTTCTAGGCATTGCAACTTCAAGGCACTGTTACTTGGGTATATATACTTGTACGTTTCTTACATTTATGCCCATTTCGTCTTTTTCACTCCAGGTCTGTCAGTTTATCTAAGACTGAAGACCAGTATCCAACATATACTTATGTATTTTATTTTCAGTTTCCCAGATAATATAATCAATGATCTTATCATTGTAGTGACATTAAACACTAACTACTGATAAAGATCTAAAATGAATCGTTAAAATTATCTAAGGTACAGCTTACATATAGTGGATCATCGGATATGGTGTCGTGAAGAACGGTAAAACCCTCAAATTTTCTTCAATGAGAGAATACTTACATTTACTATAAGATAAAATATTATTAGTTTTGTCATTAAAGAAACTATAGTAGTTTTAAAATGAATCCTTTGTTTACGTTATGTTAAAAGTTACAACATTATCGTTATCAATTTTAGCATCATTTCATTCATTAACAGTTATCAACGGAAGACTTATCACTGTCAGTCCTGGAATGTTGATCGACCTAGTTTTTGCCGAAAATAAAATATTTCTAAAACTTGACTTATAGTACTATAGATGCAAGTACATACCTCCAACTGCCTGGGAGTTATGGAACACTTTATAATTACCACACTTTCTTGACACTGACTTTATTTACAAAAATGTGCTAATTTTCTGCGTTTTTCTCTCAGTTGTTTCGAACATTTTAACACGACCTCACTGTTCATAACCCACTCAACTGTTCTCTTGAAATTTCAACATCGTTAGTCAGTTCTGTTTTTATAGTTAGTAACAATTTTAAATATGTTTTCGGGGAAGTCCGCATTCTTGAATTCAAGTGGTTCTTATTGGTTGTAGCCTAGTTGTCCTCAGTGAAACAGTTCAGGGGTTGGCCAATAGAGTTTCGTCCAGAACAGAGCACCAGGCGCGAAGCGCCTTTAATCTCCAATCTCTAGGTGTGGTTCTTATCTTCATACTGTGACATTATTTCATTGGTCCATAGTTGGAGGTTCGAGGTTTTTGATTTACTGTTTTTATTATTTGTCCTAGCTCCTAGTGTGGCAGTTTGTTGCACATTAAGAGTTTAAGCAGTTTGGGGGGTTGATGCAGATCTGAGGGTAACCTAGCATTTTAGCAGTTTAGGATTTTAAACATTTTGTAGAAAACCAAAGATCGCGAGTTTTCGTTAATATCAACTGATTAAGGTGGGACGTTCCTAGTACCGAATATCAAAGTTAAGTACCGAGCGGGGTCTCTTACGAGATTTAGCCTTGCGATGATCAT
This sequence comes from Amaurobius ferox, assembly GCA_951213105.1. Lineage (NCBI taxonomy): Eukaryota > Metazoa > Arthropoda > Arachnida > Araneae > Amaurobiidae > Amaurobius > Amaurobius ferox. The sequence goes on from OX578149.1 coordinate 48,968,887, forward strand.
AGTCATGCAGATTAAATAATAGTTCATTTGGGACAGATGGCAGATTTTTGTAGAATTTAAGCGCTAGCTTTTTGATTTGGGCTCTAACAGTTTTTATTTTGAAGTCTTTCCTATTTACCGAGTTTCTTAAGTATCTAGGGGCTTTCCTTATAATCCTTAGGGTTTTGTTTTGTCTTGTCTCTAATAAGTCTATGGTAGTTTTACAGGCATATCCCCATACGGGTGCTGCATACAGCATTCCCGGGCAGATGACCGATTTATAAATTAGGAGTTTATTTTGATAACTTAGATTTCCGTTTCCTATCATTGGGTAAAAAGCTCCTGTGGCCATATACGCTTTTTTGATTAAGTTCGTTACGTGCAGTTTCCAAGTTAGGTGGGAGTCTATCGTTACACCTAGGTATTTAGTAGATTTTTCCGCTTTTAGGGCATGGTTGTTTATGTACAGAGGAGGCGGAGATTTACGTTTTCTTGAGAAATAAATCCAATGACATTTATTGGGATTTAATTTTATTCGCCATTTTTCCAGCCATGTTTGGAGTATGTCTAAGTGTTGTTGTAGCTGTCTGTGCATTACTGAGACGTAAGGGTGTTTTGCAAGTATCGCGCTGTCGTCTGCATAGAGTGCCAGCTCCGTGTCTGGGGTCCTGGGAATGTCATTTAGATATATGTTAAAGAGGGTCGGGCCCAGGATGGATCCTTGCGGTACACTACTTTTAATGAGCTTGGGTGTAGATAAGTTATTTTTTACTCTGACTTGAAAGTGTCTGTTATTTAGGTATGAAATTAAAAGTTTGACAAGTGCGTCAGGGACTTTTAGAGTGATCAATTTGTAAGCTAATCCACAGTGCCACACTTTATCAAAGGCTTTTTGGATGTCAAGAAAAATCGCAGCTGTGGGTGTCTTATTATTAAAACCAGAAGAAATGTACTCTACCACTCTCAGCAATTGATGAGTGGTGGAGTGTTTTGGCCGAAATCCAAACTGCTCCGGAATGATGATGTCATTCTCACTAAGGTGCGTGTTCAGTCTCTTAAGAATTATTTTCTCAGTAATTTTACTAAGTGTCGGCAACAAACTGATTGGTCTGTAGTTGGCTGGAATTGAGGCATCCTCACCAGGTTTATGGATCGCTATAATTATCGCTTCCTTCCATTCTTTGGGGAAATAATTTAGTTCTAGTATTTTATTTATTAAGACGGTCAAGTAAAATATTATATTTAAGGGTAGGTTTTTTACCGCGATATTCCTGATTTTGTCGTGCCCTGGGCTTTTACGGTTTTTAAGGTTTTTGATAATCTCTACTATTTCTTGCGGGGTGTCTGGGTTAATCTCAGCCGTGACCGGGGAGTTCCTGAAATTGTTTAGAGTTTGCCTAACCATTCTTAGGGTGTCCTGACACATTAGATCGTGGTTTGGTTCAAATTGCTTTTCGTAATGCCTAGCAAGCGCCTCTGCCTTTTCTTCGTCTGAGTACGCAATATTAGCGCCATCTATTAGTGGGGGGAGTTTAATTTGAGGTTTTCTGAGTCTTTTAGCGAATTGCCAGAGCGATACGTCTTCCGAGCTAAGGGATTCAATTAACTCTTTATACTGTTGCTGCTTTTCTGCGACAATTTTATCCCTGACTTTCCACGTGAGTCTTTTAAGCTCCCTTTTGAGGGTAGGGTCTCTATTAGCCTGCCATGTCTTACGCATTCTGTTCCTTTGCCTAACTAATTGTTTGACATGGTGGGAAAGTGTGGGCATTTTTGGTGACTCACGATGTGTTGTGGCAGATGCAATAGCTCTCCTGATTTCTGTTGTGAGTGTGTGCGTGGCAGAGTCAATATCCGCCGTGCTCATAATGTTGGGTACTGCTAAATGCGGCTCGAAAAGTGCTCTTTTGAATGCGTTCCAGTTCACCCTCTCTTGTCCCAGAGAGGCTGGAAGGGGAGTGTTCAAATCGAATGTCACCAGTACCGGTAGATGATCCGAGTCGAATTCATCCAGGGTATCAATTGTGTGAGCGTATTCTATGTTTCTCGTTAGGACAAAGTCTATGAATGAGCCATTGGCACCTGAGAAGCAGGTTTGTCTCGACGGTGCAATGATGTCAGTGTTTGTTGTGTTTAGCAATCTATGTATCTGTGTACCGTGTGTGTTGGCTCTCCTGCTGCCCCACGCTCGGTGGTGTGCATTGAAGTCGCCCGCGAGTATTGTGTTTGGATATCGCGAGAAAAGCAGTTCCAGCTGCGCAGCTACATTTATACCACTCATGTTTCTGACATATATTGAAGTTAGGATAAATGGGTTTACATTATTTACTTTAATTTTTATACTAGTATTTTCTATACCTTGAAGATTTATGTTGTTTATTTCCTCGTGGGGAATATTACTTTTAATATATATTGCTGTTCCTCCATGGGGATTTCTAGCAGTTATATTTGAGCTAAGGGTATGATAGCTATTATAGTTTGCTATATTTAGTTTTTTGTTTTCTCTAACTTTAGTTTCCTGGATTAGCAGGGCATCTACATCATTTTCATTTACGTAGCTCCTAAGTTCATTTATTCTTGGAGATATGCCGTTCGCATTCCAAAATATTATTTTAAAACTTTCTTTTTGGGACCTATTCATGGCGGGTTTGTTTCTCACTGTTTTTATTAAATTCCGCGATTAATTTAAAAGCCTCAAAGACCATTTGCATTGGATCGCTCTTTTTTTTAATTAACTCAGCGAGCTGCATCAACAGATGTTTTATATCGTCTAGGTTGAACATACTGATAAATCCTCTGACGAGGTTGAGGATTTCATCCATCTTTTCATCATTGGATTTATCAGCAAGTTCAGTCTCAGCTTCCATTTCCTCAGTCTCAGCTACAATTTCCTCAGCCTCAACCGCGGTTTGATCTGTTTTGTGAGTATCCTTTTGGACCTCGGTAGTCTTTTGTTTTTTTTCAGCCGATTTGTCTAACTGCTGTGTTTGCGCGAGCTCTTCTCGGGCGCGTTTAGTTTTCTGCCATTCCTGAACCTTTTTTTCTAATCTTTGTTTTGCTTCTCTTGCCTCTTTGGCGGCTTTATCAATTGCTATCCTCTGATTTATGTCTTCATGAGCTATTCTCACTTCCTCCACAGTCATTTCTCTGGAGGTCGACGGTTTAAGGGCCTGCTCTTGCACCGATCTGGTAGGTGCTGAAGTTTGAGTTCTTTTAACCTGTGGCACAGAGTGCGAGGAGTCCTGATGGGGTGTCTGAGGGTTTAGACCGAGGGCCTTTTGCCTCCAAGGGGGTATCTGATTTTTGGGGGGAGGGGGGCATACCCCGGTGCCTTTCCTCTGTTCCAGGGGTTCTTCGGGCATTGCCTGAAGTTCGCCGGGTGATCTCCATTGCAGTTAGCACACGTTGCCTTCTCTGTCCTTGGTCTTTGGCAGTCACGTGTGAAGTGTTCTTCAGCACACTTAAGGCACTTTGGTGGCATGCTGCAATTCTCAGAGGAATGATTGAATTGCTGGCACCGGTAGCAGATTTTGAAGCCCCGTGCTCTGAAGGCCTCTACCTTCACAGCCAAGTATCCTAATCTTGTCAGTCGGTATACCCTCTGCCAGTCTTCCGTAGGCCTAATGCTGACTAAGAAGATCGGCAGGGGCAATCTCGTTTTTGTGTTTCACAGTTGAGAAACCCGGACTACATCTAATCCTTCGGATGTTAGAGTGATTTTTATTTCCTCAATGTTATAGTTTGTTGGTAGCCCCTTCAAAACTACCTTTTTGAGCCTTTCCGTCTTTAAGTTTAAACTGTGGAAGGGGATTTTCTCACTAGATAAATGGCGTTGTACAACCCTATAGGCGTCAGCGTCATTTGGAATCAATTTTAGCATGTCTCCTGTGAGCTTGCCAGATACTTTATTACCTGAGATTTCATTTAATTTTTTAAGGAGAGCCTGGTAATTGTCATTAAACTTGATGAAAAAACATTCCGCTTTTGGGTCTTTTTTCTCAGCCACTACACTATTTTGCCTGTCACTATTTTGAACCGGTTTTTGGTTTTGGTGCACTTTTGAACACTATAGGTTGCGCGACAATTTCAGCATAACTCTTAGTTTTAACATTATCATTTACATCTTTATCAATTTTTTCACTACAATCCATGTTATCCTTGTCATTAGATTTTAAGTTTAATTCTCCATTCTGGTTTTTAGTAGGAGCATCCATAGTAGATTGCCCCTCTATCCTCCTCTTTTTATTTGGATTTTCAACAGGTTTAAGTTTATCTTCATCTTTAATTTCTTTAATTAAGCCTAGTTCTATCATTTTACATTTAATTACATCACTAGAATTACTTCCTTCACAGTTATAAATCTCATTTAAATTACTAGCATAAAACCTATCCAAATTCTGGACCAACAAAAAAGAATTTACAGAAAGAAACGAACCCAGAATCTTGGAGACTTGGTCCTCGTCCCGTCCGAGTAGTCCATTCGTCAGTAGCTCCCTGATGTGTAGCGTCAGAGTGTAGATTGCCAGTGCACAAAAGTTCACAGCGTTTTTCACTTCTTCCTTCCAAGCGGGCATCAATCCATCCTTGGGCAGAGTATCACAATATTCAATCATGGCATCCCTGAGAGGCCGCAGTCCATCTTCGTCTAGCTCACCAGCAAGTCCGCGAGTAGCTTCCGTATCGAATGCATCCAAATCCATGTCGTCAGCGTAGAAACGATCAAAGCAATAGCACTACCACGTGGGAAAAACACACGTGGCACTCCAAAGTTGAAAAAGCATGAATCCAAAATGGCGAGAAATCCGTACACAACAAAGCTGTAATTGCTTAGCCCGACGTGTTCTATCGTAACTAGATATAACACGCCAAACTTAAGCAAAGAAAGTCACCACAATCAAAAAGCAGCAGCTTCACAAAATCACAACCTCGTAGCTCGGAGTCTGAGCTCCGAATGAGGGGTTGGCTATCTCGCTCAGATTTTCGCCATTTGTCTCCTATCCGTGATGGTGTTTCATAATTAATTAGTATATTTATTAATCATAAACCAATGTTTTATTTACTATCAATGTAGATACCGTTCCATCTTTTCTATTATGCAGCTAGCGTCCCCATTGTCATTTTAATGTTCTCATTTATTAGTATCTGTGGTGTCTAGTCTCTCATTTTTTAACTACTAAAGTTTCTTTAATGACAAGACTGATAATATTTTACCTTGTAATAAAAGTACGTAGTACCTTGTGGTAAATATAACTAGTAAAAAATATTGGATGGTTTTACGGCGGTTCTTCACGACGCAAAGTCCAATGAACCACTATACGTGAGTTGTGCTTAATAATATTTTAGCCCCACTTTTTTATCCCTTTGATCAGTAGTAAGTTTTAATATCCCTACATTCTGGTGCCGTGATCAGGATCGTAGTATTGTTAGATTAGAAATGATGATAGACCTTGTTTTGTCGAATACAAAATATTGCTAAAATTTTACTTATAGTACTATAGTTGCTGATACATACATAAAAAAGATGGGACTTGTCACAAAGGGATTGCTAATTTTCTGCACTTTTCTCTCCATCATTTCAAATTTTTTAACATTATCTAACTATTCATGATTGACTAGACTGTTCTTATTAACTTTCAACATCGTCTGTCAGTCCTTTTTTAAGTTCAATTTTTAAACATGTAATTACTGAAATTCGCCTTCTTGAACTAGTGTGGTTCTTTTAGTTGTAGCGTCAATGACGCAGATCAGGTGCAGATCCTAGATTGGGCGCTGGCTGGTCCATTTCAAATCCAAGGCTGGCTCCTGTCATTCTGTCGCCAGTCCGTGATTGAATTTCAATCGTAATTAGTATATTTATTGATAATAAACCAATGTCCGGGTTACTATCTATGTAGACGCCGTTCCGTCTAAATCTATTATTCAAGTTCCTTTACATCACTGTCGTTTAATTGTTCTAATTTATTGTTATCTCTGATGTATGGTCTCACAATCATATGGAAAAACTATTCTTAGGCAACTAAAGATTATACAGTAAACATCTTATTAATATAATTCCTATCAACGGGCATACATTTCAATTTTTCGTTTTAGGCAGTTATACACTTTTTTACTGGTCCCTTAAGAAGCATATAAACAAGGTTTTATTGTATTTTGAAATTTTGTAGCGAAATGAAATTCACTTAGTTATTCCGCGTAGTACTTTTAAATTCGTATCTAAATAATGGTTATCTTCCAAATATGTTTTCTTTGAATAGCAAGAAACGAAATAAACGCATGAACATTACTTTTAAAGAAGATCTAAATTATTACATAATAAAATAGTTTTGAATAATTTTAAATTAAATTAATGGCATCAATTATTTATGACGGATTATATAAATGTTTAAAGATATACAAATGATGCTAAAGATGAATGTTATTCATCAAGATAGTTGTACAGACCTCACTGTACTAATCGAGGATTGAACTGTCGACCTTTTAGATCCCGAGTCGGCGAGTATAACCGTTGAGTTACTAGAAGAATTTATTCCAACTTATTCTTATCAAAGTGGATCATATAATTTCCTCCATCTGAGTTCAGATTGATCTACAACTGCATGTGCAAACAATTACCTTCGTATTATCTTCTTTTTTTCCAGGCAGTCATGTTCTTGTAATTCAAGCCATTTCACTGAAATTTCATAAATAAGTATTTCCCCGATCCCCATCATCATCATATTTAGGAATTCACGCAAATTTGTAAATAAAAAGTTAAAGACAGCACTTTATTTGCAAATAACAGCATCCATGGACCGATTGGACGTTAAAGTATGAACTCGTTAACATGAAATAAATGATACCTGCAATATCATCAGGAAAACTTGCTATGTTCAGCAAATTTGAGAAACTCTATAGATACTGAAAAATTTTGTCCTACTTCCTATATGAATAACCCTCATTTTATCCTACTTTCTGTGTAAATGATCCTAATTTTGTTCTACTCACTGTCTAAATCATTACCTTCGCATTATTTGCATTTTTATCTAGGTTAGGAACCTGTGCGATTATGTTGTTGAAATTCACAGAGTTGCCATAATTCACAGAGTGCACTGAAATTTCATAACTGGGTCCTTTCCTGATCCCCATCATCATTGCATATAGGAATTCTCGTAAATTTAGGAATATAAAGGTAAAGTCAGCACTTTCATTGCATATAACAACATCTATGGCCCGGTATAACGTTTATTGTGTACTCGTCAGTATGAAATAAATGATACTTGCAATGTGATCTATTTCTATGCCTTGTGAAACTCTGTGAAGACTGGCAAATTCTGTACTACTTTGCTGATCAAATATTACTAAAATACTTCCTTATAAAAAACTTTCGTTTACCCCACTTGTCGAGACATTTGGCCCAATATTGCCAATTTGGCGGCTTTTGAAAAATGCTGCCGTTTTGACGAAATTTACTACCATTTATCTTGTTAATTTTGAAATTTTGAAGCATGCATATATGAAATAGAAAGTTATGAGTATAGCAAGTAGATGCACTAACCATTTCCCCATAGGTCCTTAAAATAAGTTTAAAAGTTCATACGTTAGCGTTTTTAAAAGCTTTATATACTCCGAGGACTCACTACTACTGAAAGAATGATAGTTTGGGGAACTTTTACTAAAGCTATTTGTCATAATCAAATATTCTTCTTTGACTAGACAGTTTAGAAACACCGAGGGACTATTAAATTCTCATTATATCGTTTCACTGTAAAATCGATCGATAAATAAGGCATTTAACAAAAGGGAGATTATTCTCTTTAAATAAAATCTGACAAGAATACACAATTGAAAAAATTGCTTTTATTTTTAAACAATATAAATTTTAATTTGTTAAAGATAACTCAATTTTTCGAAATGATATTATTTATAGATTCTGCAGAAATTTTATCACTGCTAATTTAAAAAATCTGATGTGGGCAGCCCATGACGTTCTTTATATAATGCAATGAATTTACTACTTTTACATTAAAAAAAATACATTATTATTATAGTAGATATTTATATTATTTCCAAGATATTGAATTTTCGTCAACGAGTCGTCATTTTCATTGATTTAGCGTCATTTTTGTCCATTTGGCGAGTTTTTCGTTAATTTAGCAACATTGAAAAAGTCTCTAAGTTGGCGCCATTCCACCAAATTCGTCGCCAAAATCTCGCCAAGTGCTATGGACGAAGAAATAAGTTATTCTTACAGCAGATAAATGACTATTGGCGTTCAAATACAAAAGTATTACTCAAAGTATCTATTTTCATGAATGGAACGAGCTAGATCCACGAGAATGATGTCACCAAATGTATCGCATGGTATTACATATGAAAAGTGAACATGTTTCTCAATAGGAAATATTTTATTTTTATTTTATATGACTTTTTGATATTTTTTTGAAAAATGTGCAATATCTCGAGAACAGTTCATGTTAACGTTCTAAAATTTATGTCAATCGTTTTCTAATGAAAAAGTACATAAGAAATGTCTATTTGCGTAACTTTATTTTCGGTTTTGATTTTTAGAAGAATTTTTCAAAATTTCACTCGAAAATTTAGGGGGATTCTAAACATTCGATTGCGTATAAAAACAATAGACTTCCAGTGTATACAGATTGTGATTTTTGAGCCAAATTTCGTTCGAATCGGTCCATTCGTTTCTCAGTTATCGTCTCCACAGACTCACTGACACACACACACACACACACACACACATACCTTCACACACACACAGACATCATTACAAAAATGTTTGATTCGTGATCAGGGATGCTTGAAACGTGCTCTCCCGTCGAAAACTCGAATTCTAATTTTCGACCTCGTCACAATACTTTCCTTATACATTATGTATATAAGGAAAGTGAAAATGAAAATAAAATGTTTTTAATATATAGGAAAAACAATATGTCTATATCTGTCTATAACGCTTAGCAACACATTTGGCGACAATTTTATAATCTAAACAACCTCTGGTGATAAATTTTTGCAACATAGCCAACTTGGCGAATTCAGGTAATTTTGACAAGTTAATTATAATTGAATATCTCCAAAACTGTATATAAAACATTTATATAAAAGGAAGAGATATTTAAATTTAAATAAAATATCTACCTATTTTTTCTCAAGTATATTCGCCTTTGGTAACTTAGCAAATTTTGAATCATGCCATATTTTTAAAATTTTTGAACACATTTATTTTAAACTTTTATTCTGGTTTTTAATAGTTTTAACACAACTTGTATATTCTTAAAGTGTTTGTCCCGTGTATATTTGTTTCCATTTAGTCCTATACTCTTACATAGAATACTATTGCTTATTGAGATTATTTTATGTAAAAACTATATCTACAATCGAAATAGAAGTTTTGTGATTTTCTGCTTAGAACACGAATTAATTGAAATTTGAGGTTTTCATTGCCCATATCATATGAAGAACAATGAAATGAATAACAATGAGTTTGTTTAGTATATGCAGCAAAATAATAGTTCTTACTACTCTCTATTTGTAAAAGATTTCTGATAAATAGAAACTCGTAACAAAATACCTTTAAGTACTTCAGCTTTACAAAAAGTAGCAGTTATGTAATGTCGAGAACTCGCATTATTTTTGTGTAAAATGTATAAATTCATATAATGTATTTATAATCGTCTAATTTTATATACAGCTTTTTAACTATTTTAATCCTGCTTTGAACCCCCTCTTGGCATTTTATGTAATTGATACTTTAGAACGTGTATACTTCTTAAACAGCAATCTGAATCCCTCTTAAAGTATTATTTCTACCGTGAGAGCATCGGAGAGTTATTTGTTCCGTTAAATTTGAGGTCACCGTTTTGGCTGATGTAACAGGAAACTGAAAGTGATTTCATATACTATATATTCGTTTCTACTGTAAATAATGTGTAGAGGTTGCTTTCGTCGCGACAGCTTGCGAGTCTCGGCGGGAAATTTCCTTTTTTGTGTCTGGACTGACACAGATTAATATATACAGATGTTTCACTGCTACCCCAGCGCCCTCAACCGCCAACCAAAGTTAAATAAAATATCAAGATTGGCACGCTTGGCGATGGTCTGTGGCTGTTTTCGCCAAGACGTTCTGCTAATATAACCCTATTTGGCACTAAACGAAACACTTGGAATAATTTTGTTCTATCATCGACCGCATGTTTATACATGTAAATCATTTCTCTTCTATTTCGTATTTTATAATCAATTATTTTATCTTTTATGGATTTCTAAAAGAAGAGGGATTACGTTTACAAGGTATGTAATTTGTTTTTATTTAAATAAAAGGATTATTTGCTTTGCATCCCATATTTCATCCTATAAGCGTGTTCATCATAAGAAAATGGTGCAGTATTATCAAGAAGCAGTGGCATTATTAGTTAAAAAGCATTTTCCGCATTTATATAAAATGTATAAAAATTGATATTGATATTGAAATTCGATACCTTTGATAATGCATTTATGTAAATTTGTTATTTATTATAAAAATATAAGTGCATTTAAAAAAATGATATTAACAGTATCCCAGAATAAATTAAGAACTCAGCAATTTAACAACACGCTAGTATACTTTTTAGGCTGAAAATATTATATAATATTTCAGTCTTTTGGGTATATTAGCTTGTAATTTTTGGTGTATAATGATTCACAGTGATGTAATGCGTCAATATTTTATTCAATTTATGATTACATGAATTAAATATATATCTACGTTTATTTATTTAAATTTACACATATTATAGAAAAAGGATTTTTAAATGCTTATCATGTTTATAGTTTTAAAAAATGATAAAAGTACAGTTACGTAATTTTTTTTTCTTTTGGCTGCATTAGCATAAAATCGCCAATTGAGCGATAGTCGCCAAATCTAGCAGTCGAGCTCTTTTTACGTCATAACTGCGATGGTTGGCTCCTCGAACGTTAGTGTCTATACGAAATCCTATGTTAACAATGTTGCCATAGGTTCCTATGGGAGTCAACCTTCTGAATATGGTATTCTGTGTGGACTGAGAGGCATCTGGTGTTGATGCGTAGGAATTGCTTTTGTCGGGAAGGTCGTTTTCGCTTGTGCATAAAAGCTGGCCGAGCCATTTTGATAGGAGCACTTCCTTTTTTCGCAGCTGAACATCACGCTGCAGTCCGGGTCCTTCTTCCGACCAATTCCTTCATTCATCTTAGATCCCGGGAGCTTGCCTTAATCGGCCGGTTCTTTGGAGTTCGTTGATGGCTCTTTTCCTTCGATTAGGAAGTGTCGTCGCCCTGAAACGTCTTGGATGATCCGAGGCCCACAGGATCGATGACTTGAATCGTCACTCCTGTGGGGAATGACCTGAGGATGATCCGTTTCCGTGCCTGATGGAGCGAAATCTTGGAAACGACCGATGGATGACCCGAAGCCATGCCTGGTCGATGAGCGCCGAGCCTGCACGTGCCCAGAATCTCCTGTTGACCCCACTGGTGTGCCGGATCCGTTTTATACGGAGCGATGATTTTGTAGCTAGAATTCTCCGCTGATGTCCTTATTTCTTCGTGGCTCAAAGTAAGACTTTGATTTCTGTTTTCGAAATCACCCCTGGCGTCTCAGACTGTATTTGTATCATCTGAAGTTGACTCCTAAAAGAACTGCGAGCCGATCATTATTGGCAGCCCTTGCTGGTTCGACGAAATAAACCTACTCTAACAACTTCTTAAAAATAATATTTAATTTTAATCTATTAATTTATATTTGAAATCCATAAATCCTATTTTTGATGCTCTCCGGGTGCTCACCCCAGTTTGTTAGATCATACCATGCGTATTCTATGAAATTTATAATTATTTTGTTTGCCAATGATTTAATATTGGATAATTACTGTTTGAAGCTTGTGGCATTGGTTAAATGAAGTCTTTGCGCCTGAATCCATTGGCGAGCTGAAAGATTCAGTTTATGTTTTTGATACTCCTTATATAACTTTAATAAATGCTATTATTTTAACTTAAAACTTCTATTTGTTTATTTTGTAATTTGAATTTGTTTTATTTAATATTTGTGGCTGAAGAAGTTCCTTAAAGGTAAGGGTTTTGGTTTTAAATGTTTTGGTTTTCCTGTATTTCGGGCAGGTCATCTGGGATATTTACTTCTCCGGACAGAATGGTGAACCTTGTGGTTTTTTGCGGCTTTTTCGATCACGGATTTGTAAGTGGTGCTAATGTTTATGTGTATTCTAAATTTAGGAGGTCACGTTCGAGCCTTTACAGTTATAAAAATCTGATGTGAGCAACACATGACTTTCCTTATATAATGCAATGCATTTACTATTTTTACAATAAAAAATAGGTTTTTCTTATAGTAGCTATTTATATTCTTTCAAAAATTTGAATTTTCCTCAATTAGTCGTCATTTTCACTGATTTAGTGTCATTTTTGTCCATTTGGCGAGATTTCCGTTGATTTGGCAACATTAAAAAAAAGTCGCCAAGTTGGCGACATTCCGCCAAATTCGTCGCCAAAATCTCGCTAAGCATTATAGACGGAAAAATAAGTTATTCTTACAGCAGATAAATAACTATTGGCGTTCAAATACAAAAGTATTACCTAAAGTATCTTTTCTCATGAATGGAATGAGCTAGATCCACGAGAATGATGTCACCCAATTTATCGCATGATATTACATATGAAAAGTGAACATGTTTCTCAACAGTAAATATATTTTTTAATTTATGGGATTTTTTGATAAATTTATTTAAAAAATGTACAATATCTCGAGAACGAATCGTGCTAGCGTTCTAAAATTTATGTCAATCGTTTTCTAAGGAAAATTACATTAGAAGTGTCTATTTGTGTAACTTTATTACAGGTTTTGATTTTTTGATGATTTTTTCAAAATTTCACTCGATAATTTAGGGGGTTCTGAATATTCGATTACGTTTAGAAACAATAGGCTTCCAGTATTGTACCAAATTTCTTTCGAATCGGTCCATTTTTTCGTCAGTTATCGTCTCCGCAGACTTACTGACACACACACAGACATCACCTCAGAAATGTTTGATTCGTGATCAGGGATACTTGAAACGTGCTGTCCCGACGAAAACTCGAATTCGAATTTTCGGCCCCGTCACAATACTTTCCTTATACATTATGTATATAAGGAAAATAAAAATGAGTGAAATGAAGAATAATTTTAAGTGAAAGTATACAGAGGATAAGCTATTGGAATTATTTCGTAATATACTTGCAAATTTATTTAATAACGGTATTTAGATTTACAATATACAGGATTTCCCATAGAAAGTGGACAATGGAATATTTTTTGAACCGTTGGTTGTAGACTCATAGTTCTAATTACGAAAATGTTTTAAATAAGATAGCAAGTTCTGAAATAGTAATTAAAACGCTGTACCAGATTTTTGTAAAAAGTTATGAAAATTAACTTTTTATACAGCCCCCTATAGAAAAAAAATCAAATTACAAAAATGTTTTAAATACTTCATTTAGTCAAACTAAAGACAAATTCGGTTCTTCAAGGTTCACATTTAGGACGAAACAAATTGTCGAACTTCCTGACTTGCACCATTTTCTCGTGACTATACGGAGCTCTTTTAAGCCACAAAATTCATGAATCTAGGGGATGTTCATAAATCGAAGTGATGTACAGAAATCCTTTAGTGGGGTTTAAAAAAAATTCCATGGTTTGTTTTTTAAACTGTTAAAGATAGGCGTATGATGCAGGTTTAAATATATTTTAACACTTAAATAAGGTAAATTAAACAGGTTGCTGTGACTATGCCGGCCTGTCAGATATTTTACTGACAAAATCTATGGAAAAATAAGCATGCCTTTCAAGTTTTGAAATCAACTAGGATAATTGAAAACCACTGTCTTCAGTAGACTTATAAGTTTCTAACACATTTTTATCACTGCACTTTTTTCAACATAATGAGAGCCCCTATGGACGAATCATTAAGAATTCCTGAATGCGGGAGAAAAGTTGGTGTGTTTGATTTGACTGGGGGCAGGTTTGGGTATACCAAGTTAGACGTTGTTCATTACTTACCGTCCGGACACTCGCATATGAACAGGATGAGAAATGGGCTAAAACATCTATATCATTTTCCGTTAGTACTCATTGTCTGTTCTTGTTATTAATCCTCCGTGGTGTAGGAGCGCCTACTAGACGCCTACCACGTCCACTAGACCCCTGGTTCCATGGAGAAGGGGAGAGAATAGGCAGCTTCATTTTATTGAGGCTCCCCAAGGGCAGAAGCCACATCCATGCCCACAACACAACATCCATGCCCGCTTGCGGGATTCGAACCCATAACCCGGCAATCCAGCGATCAGACGAAAACGCATGCCCCTGACCGCTCGCCTACCGGATCGGCCCTCATTGTCTTCCTGAGCCATATTGCAAATGAATTGAACATGTTGACTGCAATCGATATACCAGCCGCAGATTGAAAACTCCAGGAGAATGTCTATTTTATGGGAACGACGATGGCATTTACTCACTGCATCTCTAGGAAATCGGTTGCATTTGCCGTAATTCAAAATCATTTTACAGAGTTCAGCCGTACTGAACAGTACCATTATTAAATCTAGTTATTTAGCAGAGTTACTTGAATGCTTAAATACAAACTATGAATTGACATAATAATCACATAATAGCTTTGCCTGTATAAAATAAATTTGAAGAAGTGTTAAAGTTTTAATAATTATTTGCAACCGACGAAGTTGATTTGTGGATGTCCCCTTATTTCCCAATGAAAATTTTAAGTAATGATAACAATTTCAAATTGGTTCGTATTCCAGCCAATTTTTTTCAGTAAGACTAAATACGCTATGGGTAATGTTTCTGTAATTTGATTTTTTTCGATAGAGGGGCTGTATAAAAAGTTACTTTTCTTAACTTTTTAACGAAAATATAGTACGGAATTTAAATTACTATTTCATAACTTCTTACCTTTTTTAAAAATTTTTTGCAATTGGAACTGTGGGTGTACAACTAACGGTTTAGAAGATCTTCCACCGTTCACTTTCTATGGGACACCCTGTATACACAGGTTAGATGTTGTTGTTATTGTTTTTTCTAATGACCTCCTGTTTCGGTATAGCCGATACAGGACCAGTGACGCATGAAAGAACGAAGAAAGACATACAAAACAAGAGAAAAAAGTTTATTATAAACAATCATCACTGACGAAGATCGGAGGGGGTGCAACTTCACATTTAGACGAGGACTCAGAAGGCGGAAGACTGACTTGCGCCAATAGACGTCCATACCTTACTCGAGATTCGAACCCGAGCCCACCAGACAGCAGCCGAAGACGCTATCCACTTCACCGCCTGGGTTATCGCCCTAACTCCTTTCAATTCATTTAAGTTCATCACACCAATAAACTCTTATTGGATAAAAGAAGCACATTTAGTAAGTTTATTACGAAATACCCTGGACAACTTCTCTCTGTACTTTGCACTCATAAAATTTTATAAACCTGTCAATTGTTTTCAATTTCAATCATTCTTATGTCTAACACCTTTTTGTAAAATTTAAGAACTAGTCTATTTTAAAATTTTGGTTTCTCATAGGATTAACGTATCGAATTACAGCTGTCGGCAGTTACTATGTGTTTTGTAGAACTTCGCTTGTCAGTATTCTCTTTTGATAAAATGGAGAAATTTGAAAGGTTTAGAATAATTATTAAGAATTTAAAATTTGATATCTTCAAATTTTGCAATTTTCCCTATAACGGTATCAACATGGCGATCAATCAGAATACCAAATTTCAACTGTCTAGCTTAGACACATTTTCTGTAGAATTTTGACAAATAGTGACATATTTTGATGACATGTAGATTTTGAGCTGTCATTTGACAAGTCATAATTTCTGTATTTTTCTTTAGTAATAACAATGGAATACCTAACTTGGCGAATATTAAAAGTCTAAATTTATTCGTTGGCTTTAGAGTATAGGTTCAAATGTAGAAATCTCACAGAAAAAAAATTGTACTATATTTGACGCATTTCTACAAAAATATTCTTTAAATTATTTCGAAATAATGACCGTATTCAATTTTTCTTAAATGAAAATTATTGAATTGAATTATTACATGGTATATACTGTGGAACAGAAGGCCAAGGATACGCAACGAGGGATTGAAGTATGCCAAAACACAAGTCATAGCTATTGAAATACAATAAGATCTTTTCTTTAAAGCTATTCCGCTGGTCGCCACGAACCGCCAAGTAATCAAATAAAATATTTATTCTTAGTAAAAATATGAAATTATTCTGAAATCAGAAAAATGACATTATTTAACTATCATAAAACATGAATAATCTAGAAAACACAACTTGAATTTAAAGATATTAATTTTCTTACATTATCCTGCATTCTATATTGTATTGGTAGTTTCCTTTAAATCAAGTTGAAGAAGTACTTAAAATTCGGAAAAGCGGCCTGAGGACTGGCAGTCAATGAGACATGCATAGTTAATGGTACTTAATTCAGAAGCTGTTTATCATAATCATATTTCCTTCCTTGGCTTAACAGTTTCGAAACGCCGAGGGACTATTAAATGCTCGTTATATCATCTTAACTTCGAAAGTGGCCGATAAATAATGCAATTTACAAACGGGTATTAATCATCTTAAAGAAAATATGACAAGCGTTTAGAAATGAGAACTGCGAATTCCATTTTGAAGCTCCAGATTATATTGAAATTAATTAAGCAAATGTATTTTCCTCTGACCAACTGCAATTTATAAATTATTTCTTTACTCTCCTTTTTTATATATTTATCCTGTATGTATGTAAAAATATGCTATCGTGAATTTTAAATTTTCGGGGTGTAAAACTTTGAGATGTGGTACTAATAATGAAACGTGTAAGCGAAAATTAAAATGAGGAAAATATGTCTGACGTGTGGGCACATTACTCTCTTTACATAAATTAATGGATTTATTACTTTCACAGCGAGAAAATGAGGTGCAAGATCTACGGCTTAATGCTTTTAACGTTGAATTGAAATTTTGGCATCTTCTCTGGAAGACAACGTGTAAAACTATTTGAAAGCAGCCTATTTCCTTATATAACAAGCAAATTTAACTTGACAATATAGACCAATATAACCAAGCAATATAAACCATATATTAAAACATAATTAATTCATCAATTTGGCGTCATTTTTGTTAATTTTTGCAATTTTGTCAATATTTCCGTCAATTTAGCACCAGTAAAAATATCTACAAGTTGGCAATATTTAGCCAAATTAGGACCAAGTTCGCCAAATTTATCACCAAGTGGTACAAAAAGATGGATAGAAGGGCTTTTCTTATATATAAATGCATATTGGCTAATTCTTGAGCATCAAAATACCTAATTGCACAAGGTACCTTCTTTTGCAAATAGAACGAATTAGATTGATGAGAATGACATTGTCAAATTTGTTGCATAATAAAAAATAAGAAACGTGATATTTTACTATATTTAATAATATTTTTATTTTGTGTCATTTTTTTATAAATTTATCTGCAAAACATACACTATCACGAAAACGGTTTAAGCTAGTGTTTGAAAGTCTGTGTGATTTGTTTTCTAATGAAAAATTACATAACAAATGATTATTTATTTAACATTGAATATTTTTTAATGATTTTTTCAAACTTTCATTTGAAAATTTGGGGTTTTCTGAATGTTCGATTACGTTTAATACCAACAAAGTTCCATTATTTGATAATTCTAATAATCATACCAAATTATGTTTGAAACGAGTTATTCGTTCGCAATATGTTGCATCTACAAAATCACTGACACTCTCACACACACACGCACACACACTAACATGCACACTAACAGGTACACTAACATACATACACACACAAACATACAGACAGACACTAATATGCACACGAACATACATGCACACACACAGACATCACCTCAAACCGTTCAATTCGAGTTCAGAGTTGTTTGAAATTTGGTTTTCCGTCGAAAACTGGAATTGAATTTTCGACCCCATCACAATACTTTCCGTATACATTATACTATGTATGTAAAGATAGAAATACGTGTTGAAAATTCCGATGCAATTGTTGCTTCATTGGTGTTTTTATTCATAATCTAAAGTCCATATGAACTATGATTATTCTAAATTTACAACTAGTTTGCTGTCTAAGCATTATAGTTATAAAATTGCTGATCATATTTCAAATATAGTTGGATTTAATCGATTTCTAAAATTACTTGAAGTACCGTTGAGAATTGCTGGCCTGGGGGATGTGTTAATTTTCATTAATTCCTTACTTGCGCAGCGCATAACATCCAGTAAATTTGGAATTTGCATCCTCAGGGGAACCATTGTTCTAGTAGGATCAGATTATACTTTTATCGATCGCTGTCGTATAATGGCGTCCGTCATATGGATCAGTACATATATTTCCAAACTCCGTTCAGATACTATTTTTGATATTTTTAGTACCCATCTGCTTTCGTGGTTAATATAGTACGTGCGATTTCTATGGAAAAGTGATCTCGAGTATTTTCTAAACTTTCTCTCTGTATAACTTCTTTGTTGAGAAGTTCTTGGAATTGGTGACACCAGTATGGACATTATTTACCATGACATCATTCTAAGGTTGTCGCTTGCAAAACTTAGGAGGAGGTGGATGAGAAAGATTGCCCGATTTTGCGATTTATCGCCAATTTGGTGACATTTCGCGACATCCCAAATCCGAGAAACTCCACGAAGTAGCGATTAGTCTAGGAGATATGGAGAAATTTCCAGAAATTTCTACAGGTAGACTATAAAAGGACTCATTACTCCTTTGAGTTGACGAGTTGAATTGACACGAACTATATTAGACTGTGATTTTTGTCAATGTTTGGAGAATAGCAGCCGCTGTTTTGTGAAATTACTTTCGTCAATACTCTATGAATAATATCAGTTGTTTGTGAAATTGGTGGAGCATTTAAATGCTGTTTGATTGTATTACTGTCTGTTTACTTTGTGCCTGTAAATAAACGTGTTTAGTAATTCAGAAATTTGGGCACATTCTTGTATCTTGAGTGTACACCCCCGATTCCAAAGGATATATTCGTAACAATACCTTCGTATCAATTCATTTTTAATGTTTGATAGTAATGCACAGGTAAATTCCAGGCCAACAGTTTTAATGCACTTGCCAATTCCAGTGGTGCTGCGCAAGCACTGAAGGAAGAATTCCGATGTGACTGTCTGTCTGGGACCGGACAACTGATTCTTTCACATTTTCTTTCATCAACTTGAACAGGTTTTGTAACTCTTTAATCTTTATCACGCATTTTATCCGTATGTATTACTTTAGTACCACAACAACGGAAAGCTGATATAGGAGTTAATAGGATGTGATACTTAAACAAATAGCTTGAATTGAGATTTATTTTGGAGAGTATGCAAATGTCCGTCTAAGTTGCACCTAGAGCAAGCATAGTTTAATGCCCGTGGTGTTGTTCAAATCATGCTTTATTCAATTTACGTTGCAACCACAGATAATATCCAATTAGAATAACCACAAAACATAAAAGTATAGACCATAAAAGTATAAGAATACTAAACTGCAAAGATGTCAAGTACATTAAAACAGACTTTTTAAAAATTGGGAGGACTTAAAATAATGTGATCGATATCAGCACAATATGTATTAAGGAGATCAAGACATTTAAAAGTTGACAAGCTCTTAATGTAATGGTGTTTAAAAGTAGTATTATAGAATAATTTTTTGCCTAGTATTGGTAAAAGGTACATAGAACTCCTAGCAAGATAGGAAAATAAATAATACTCAATAAGTAAAATACACTTTGTGCAAATGATAAGGAAAACTTGAACAACGTATATAACCACAACTAACACAATATTGTAAAAAAAATAATTTAATAAATCTACAATTGTTAAACACTGCTATCAATTTGATCACCGCTTTGAATTATCTTTTGTACAGATCATACAAAAATACACTCTGATCTATGATCTTGACTTCTTTGAAGCCTTCCATATCCAGAAAAATTCTTGTAATTTAGTTAATGACTTGTCTAATATTAAATTTTTGTCCGCAGTCTGGCAGAGTAGCCTGCAAATGTTTCCACTTTCTTTGTTCCATTTCTGAACCGTCGGGGTTCTTACGTACCATTTTAACCTATTTTTGTCTTGTTGGGTTTTCATTTCTTCTTGTGTTGGACTTGACTCGTCTTGTCGGTAGAAACCTGTTGTGTTTTGGCGCACGCCAATCTTGTGCTTTACTTCTCGTTTCGGATTGGCTGGACTGTTCTGCTTTCTGATTGGCTGCCTCAAGTGAGCTCATAATCCAGGGCTTGGGTTTTTTATGTTTCTTCTATTTGCTCCTATCTCTCTTTTGGAGTTAGGGTTTGTAGATTCTCTTTCACTGATGAATCAGACCTAGCGTATCTCCGAAGCAAGTGTATGCTGCATTATTGTGCTATATGTGCGTTTATATATTGTTCAAGTTTTCTTTAATCTATAGTATTATTTAAAACTTTATAGCAAAAGAAGACGTAAGGCCGTTTTCTTTACAGTGCTCAAGAAAGCCATGGACATCGTAATTTCCTGAAAACTCCTGTACTAACCGTTTCTCCAATTATTTATTTTTGCAGCTGATCGAATTTATTTCCGAGTCAAACGCGCAAGTTATCGAAAGCTGAGCTGCTTGATATAATCAGGTATAGGGAATCTGATAATAATCAGATAATTTCCTGGAAGCAAAAGATAAAGAGTAAACTGCAAGAAAACGCAAAATAACAAATTACCCAGGAGTAATTTCTGCAAGATGGCGGCCATAGTTTTAGTCGGAATCGTGAGAACTTCTAGTATTTATAATACCGCATAAACACTAAAACATTTGTCTGGCCATTTTCGTTATTTAGGGTGAACAACGTGCTATATTTCCCGCATTAATAATATACTACCACTAAACAATATTTAGATATCAGTTCTTTATTTTTTGTAAATAAATCACAAATCTGGCACAACTTGAAAATACAAGCTAAATCATATATAATTTACCAATACCAATAAATTTGTTTCCCAAAATGCTTTACAGCTGGGAATGTTTTCAAACGAATACCACTTTCTTCCACGATTACCAATATAGTATTTCGAAATGTATTTTCAAGGCATGTTTATGGCACCCAATATAATCATTTCGGAAGTGTTATCTGCACATAACATAGCTGATCTTGTTTATAGATCTAATGGATTTCGATTGCAGTGGAATTATATAAGAGAAAACGTATTGGTTTTTCCTGTCTTAATTAGACAGGTTTCGCTGGAGATTTATCCATGCGATATTGCATTAACATACAAGTATATCCAAACAACGGATGAAAAATTTGTGGTTAGGTATTTTTGATAGGAACACAGTATATAATAAAAGTGTACTGATATATAAACCGGTTTTAGAGGCAAAACAATTCGCATTCTTTAGAATAAGGTACATAGAGTTGTCTTCCAACAAATTAGAAAGGCGCATTCTTTTCTATATGTTGCTGGAGTGACTGATTTGTCTCTCTTATCCTGAGGCAGTAGGATCATTCTATCGAAGAAAACTACTTGATAACATTTTTATACTTTGATATTTTACAATGGAAGATTTGTATTTACACTGTTCTTGACAGCTGTTGAATAATATCGTAATAGGGTTATTATGCTTTTATGTGAACTGAATATGAAAATATATATAAGGAGATATTTTATAAATTTAGGTCTATACAACGGCTAGCTACGCTAACCAATCCCTGGGTTAATTCTACGCCCTAAATACCGGTCGATACCCGGTCGATATATGAAACCGCTAAGCAGGGGCATAAACTTCTACGCAGCCTCGTAGAACACAACAATAGCTAAAAAATGAAACCGTGTCGCCCTCTAATGCATAGACCTTAAATAAGTGTCCACTAGTTGGGCATATGATCATCGATATCACACTTTAACAACTAAAAATTTTGATGTGGACAGCAATGCAATAGCATAATGCAATGGCATAATGCAATGGCATATAGCAATGGCATAATGCGATGGCATAATGCAATGACTTTATTATAAAACATCCATGTTACACTATTTTTATGCGACTCACTATCGACAAATAATTAATACTCAACACCTTACAAAACACAATTAAATTATGACAACATAGAACCCCCTTCTAATAAAGTTTACCTAACCTACAAGCAGCGAAACACACTATATTTTGATTATGAATACTAATTTCCCCAAAACGCTAGGAATTATCGAAGAAACAGAAGTTCATTTTCCAAGATATTGAATATTAATTCATTTTGGAGTTTTCTGAATATGAAGTTTTAACTCCTTAATTTTACCACCATGCTTTCGCTATTTCTTTTCATAGGTTCAAAGTCATTCAAGCCCTACAGAACAATTTTTTTCACGACCAAATTTGCATATTTGTGAACCAGGTTTTCTCAAAAATGAATAAGGAACAATTTGCTAATTAGAATTACCTTTGTGGAGGCCCCTTTTAGAATGTTAAATTTTACACTTTTTAAACATGCCATATGATAAAAAAAATAAAATCTGTTACAGTCAGAATAAATACCTCTCTAAGTTGAAAAATGTTTAAATTGTCACCATGGGTATACGACCCATCGTTCAAGAGTAATTTAGTAGTGAACTTTTTTCCTCTTTTTTAAACACCCTGGAGGAAAAGTGATCAGCCAAATACATAAATGTTTTAGAGTGCAGTATACACTTGTAAATTGTTATATTTTTGCTTTCCTTTTATGCGTAGTATAATGTAAAAGGAAAGTATTGTGACGGAGTCGAAAATTCGAATTCGCGTTTTCGACGGGAGAGCATGTTTCAAGCATCAGTGAATATGAATCGAACATTTTTGAAGTGAAGTCTGTGTGAGTATATGTGTGTCAGTCAGTCTGTGGAGATCTCGAATCTCGCGAACGAATGAAGTGAATCGAATGAAATTTGATACAGAAATTACAATCGATGAATACTGGAAGCTTATTGTTTTTAAACGCAATCAAATGTTGTGAATTCCCTAAATTTTTGACTGAAATTTTGAAAAATTCATCAAAATATTAAAACCTTTAATGAAGTTGCGCACATAGACATTTTTATGCTATTTTTACTTAGAAAACGATTGACATAAACTTTAGAACGCTAGTATGAACCGTTTGCGAGATATGGCACATTTAAAAAACAATTATCAAAAAATCAAATAAAAGAAAAGAAAATATTAATTCTTCTGAAATATGTAAACTTTTTTAACTGATATCATGCGATAAATATGGTGACATCATTATCATGGATTTAGCTCATTCCATTCATGAGAAAATATACTTTGGGTAATACATTTGTCTTTGAACGTCAATAGCCATTTATCTGCTATAAGAATAACTTAATTCTCCGTCCATAGCGCTTGGCGATATTTTGACGGAATATCTGCAACTTGGCCACTTTATCAAATGTTGCAAAAATGAAGAAAATATCTCCAAATTGATAAAAATGATTCTAAATCAATGAAAATGATGACTATTTGACGAAAATTCAATATCTTGGAAAGAATATAAGAATCTATATAAATAAAAATTAAAATTTGTCTGTCTGTCTGTCTGTCTGTCTGTCTGTCTGTCCCATCATCACGGGAGAACGGCTGAACCGAATTTGATGAAATTTTGTGGGTAGCCTGGAAATAGTCCCACTTAAAATTTAGTCCATATATGGAGTTTCTACAATCAGTGGTTCTCGAGATATTAGTAAAAAACGATATTTTCGTTTGTCTCATCATCACGAGAAAACGGCTGAATCGAATTTGATGAAATTTTGTGGATAGCCTTTAAATAGCCCCCCATAAATTTAGCCCAAATTTCGAGTATCTAAGACCAGGGGTTGTCGAGATATTAATGAAAAACGAAACTTTTTCTTAGGAGTTCTCCTCTCTAACTCCGTGGTTTATCCAAACGAAAAGCTTGAAAATCGTTTGAAAATGAATTAAAACTGTATCTCAGAGTTTGGGGGGAGATTTTTTGCACTAATTAGTCACTTTCTGAAAGCATCAATTGTTTGAAACATGATTTAAATGGGAAATCTATCTCCTTGGTTTATATTATACAAGCTTTTACTGAAAAATGAAAAGTATAAAGAAATAAAAATGGCTATTAAATTTTGCATTTTATGAGGAAGATTCTATCTTATATCATGTTGCTCGGCAACGGAATGAAATTAAATGTGTTGATGTGTTGTTAATATTTATTATTATTTTTTCTATTTGAATAATAAATAAATGGATGTAAAAATATATTTTTAAATGAACGGTTTGAATGTTCTTTTAATTATATAAATTGCCGACCGCGTACATGACTTTCATTTACTTTAGCAAAGTGGTTTCCAGCTCATATATTGTGTTTAGCTAATAAACTCATATATTGTGTTTATCCAATAAATTCATTTAGCCGATTGTTGAAGCAGAAAAAGATTGGAACGGGTGTATCTTATAATACAGTTTTAGTGTTTTCATTTAGTATATGCAAACGGGATCAGGATATTTTATTCTTCAGATCTGCAAATTCAGAACTACGAATTAAGCGGAATATCTCTAAATAACTTGGTAACTTCTCTTAAACTTTACCAAATTAGCCGAAATGTTTCCAAATTTATAAAATTGGCGCAAATCAATGATTTGCTTTTTAGAATAGAGTACTGAAATGATGTTTTGGTAGCATTTGTCGATCAATCCATCCATCCTACTTAGTAACACATTTAACGAATTTTTTTAATATCACGAAATTGATAAAAGTATTTGTGAGTCTATAAAAATATCCTGGAATTGATAAAATCGCGCTTAATAAATGAAAATAATTGTATTTTGTTAGGGGATAGTATTGTGATGATGTTTCGTCAATTTGTCGCAAAATGGGTCTATCTCTTCTATAGTCCCACTTGGTGATAAATTTGGCGATTTTTTAAGTTATCGCTAAATTGACTAAAATGTCGCCAAACCTTCCATGGAGATCGCATTATTCAGACGATATGATTTCCATCAATTTATTTGAAGCAAATGATATCGTCGCTTAGCAACGGATCCAATGTGTTATGCCGCATACGATTTTATATTAAATCCTTTCCGATTTGAATAAAAAATATATGTATTTAAAATAAATTTCATTGGCATTGCATTTTTGACTGGATAATATCAATTACGGTCCCCAGGTTTAAACATTATTATTATTGATATTTTCGGGGACATTTGATTCAGGGATTATTGATATTTTCAAGTTATTATGCCATTGTTTTATTATGCCGAAAATTGTTGAAACTCATATATAGTACTTTGTACGAGTAATCTTCTACAAATGCATTATATCTTCTAATCTATGAGAATATAAGTAGTACAGGTATATTGGCATATATTTTGTTATATATTGGCATATATTGGAATCAATTACGCCTTCTGGTATAAAGATGACGGAGATTATTGATATTTCCAATTTATTACGTCATCTCTTTTATTTTGGCAAATATTTTTGAGACTCATATTGTAATACGGGGAATCTTCTACTAGCACACTGGCATATTTTCTAATCTGCGACAATATAAGTAGGACGGGGTTGCATATATTGATACAATTCCTTTTTTTTTTTGTAAATTTGCTTACAAAAGGGGCCAGGATATTTTATTCTTCAGATCTGCCCATGAAGATAATTTTGCATAGTGAGAACAGATATTCTTAAACTTCTCTTTAGGAGCAATAAATTTAATATCTTAAGAGAATTTGCACATGATTGCGAATTATAAGTTTCTTTATATTATATATTCCGTACGAAGAACGGGTATGCTGCTAGTCTACTATAAGATTAATTTACTTATCCTTCAGTAGTATATGGCACAATTTTAGTGATGAATTTGTCGGAAGATCCTTAACTTGCTGACTTTTAAATGTTGTCAAATTGATGAAAATCTCACAAAATTCATTAAAATTCTCCAAATTGATGAAACCAGTTCTAAATCAATGAAATGACGACTATAATTTAAAGTTCAATATCTTGGAAAGAATATAAGAGTTGACTATAAGAATAACCCATTTCTCTGTCTGTCAGTCCGTACTGTTTGGCGAGAAATTTAGAGGAACGTCGCCAACTTGCGGACCATTTTAAATTTTGCCAAAGTGACAAAAATGTCGCCAAATTGATAAAAATGACGCCAAATGGGAAATATTATTTCCGAAATTCTGATTTCCGTCATATGACGGGCACACCTTCTAATCTATAAAAATTGCTCTTCTTTCCATTTGCCTGTGACACTTGGAGATGTATTTGGTGAACTTAGTAAATAATTTAGCAAGTATCGCCAACTTGGCAATATTTCTCCCCAGATTGACAAAAATATCGTCAAAATTGCAAAATTTGGGCTAAATTAATGAAAATGGCGCTTAATTGAAGAATTAATTATTGAAATATTTTAATTTATGGACTATATTACTTATTGAGGATGCAATCAATGTTGATAATCGTCTGTTTAGAGTTGCACGAAATATAAGTTCATTGGGTATTTTAAAATAGTTTTATATGTTGTCATCCAGAAAATCCCCATGTGTACAACTCAACTATAAAAACACACTACCGTGGATCTTATATATTATTTTTTACAGTAAAAATTGTAAATTCATTGCATTATATTAGGAAAGTCATGTGCTGTCCACATCAGATTTTTTTGTATTCATATGTAACATATGTGGCGCACAAATAAATATGTTATTAATTATTAAAATACTTATATTCTACTTTTTCAATAAATAACTCACTAATTTCCAATTACTATAGATTCAGGACTGAATTCCGTTGACGGCATAACTACTTCGTAAAATGAAAGTTCGTAGTCGAAATCAAAAATTTAATATCGCGACGAAAACATTTAATTTGAAAATAACAAATTACATGGTATTTGGAGGAATTAAACTTCAGCTCATTGTTCAATCAGGAGATGCCGTTGTATGAAGAAATCATTAGTTTTCGAGCATGCTATGTGTAAAACTGACTGGAAAAGTTATTTTACTTCTTTAAATATGTGAAAGTTTCCTTGATGTTAACTTGTAGATTTCTCTTAATCAATGTAACGATATGCTATTGACAAAGAAGTACTATTTGTTTGAATCAAATGTTTTGATTCGTAAGTGTTTAGAATTGTATTAAATATATTTTCATGATGTATGTGACTATGATTATGCCTTATACATGTATAATAGAAAAACATTTCATGATATTCATTAAAAAGAAATTCATTACAACATTATAATTCCCAGCTTTCTAGCTTATTAAAAAGCATAAAAATAGTGTCTGTTATCCCTCCGAACGGTTGATGCTGTTTGAAATAATTTTAAGAACAACTAATATTGTGAAAATCAAGTTGAAAAAAATGTGTAAAAGACAGGAACTGAAAAATTCAAGACTTCTGAGTCATAAGAAGATGGGCAAAAGACCAGACTTTTGGGAGTCGAGATAGATAGATAATAGATAGATATACAAATTATGATATAGGTAAAAAAATGCCTCGAAATACTACAAAAATGATGCAACTCAGATGTTGCATGATTTAAGGCCTGGTAACTAGAGGGTCCAAAGATGGTTATCCCTATACACTCTATCCAATTAAATATTGTGAGAAGTTAAAACTATTTTCATGCTAGGAAAAGGCTGAGCTTCATAGAGATTGTCTTGTGTTGTAAAGGGTGAGAAGTGAAAGCGTAGAGAAACCCTAAGAGAAAGCGTTGAGAAGACGAAAGAGAAGACGTTGAGAAGACAAAAGGGAAATATTTGAGAAGACAAAAGGGAAATATTTGAGAAGACAAAAGGGAAATATTTGAGAAGACAAAGGAGAAAGCGTTGAGAAGGTAAGTGAAGGCGTTGAGAAGGTAAGTGAAGGCGCTGAGAAGGTAAGTGAAGGCGTTGAGAAGACAAAAGAGAAGACGTTGAGAAGACAAAAGACAAGGCGTTGAGAAGGCAAACGAGAAGGCGTTGAAGAAACAGTAAATAAATCTTTGAGAAGATAATAGAGAAGGTATTGAGAGGACATAAGAGAAGGCATTGAGAAGACATAAGGGAAGGCATTGAGAAGACATAAAAGAGGGCATTGAGAAGACATAAGAGAAGGCATTGGATGACGGAAGAGAAAATTTTGAACATCTAGGAAATGGAAACTACAAGAAGAGAATCGAATGATTGTGGGTGTGTCTTATACGAAAGAGACTATGACACTAATGTGTTCCCAATGAACATCATAGTCCAGCCGAAGCAACTGCCCACGTCCAGAGTTTAAGCCTACTGAAACGTATTGTGGTTCGTGATATATATTTTACTAATTACAATAAGGACATAAAAACTATAGTTCTAAGAGAATAATGAATTTCAAATCAACATCATCACATTATCCGCTTCCAAATCTTAAAGTTTATAAATATTGTAAATTTGAATTTTTTGGCACTTATAAATTTAGCGATAAATAATAATTTTAAATGTATTTTGAAAGTAAATAATATTTTGTGAAGAATAATAATCTTTATTTAAAACTCCAGAACTAAGATTTTGCCTTTCATCAATTTTAGGTAGCATTTGTACACATACACATATTTAGAAGATGAGATATTGTACAAATTAGTAATTAAATATCGTAAGATATATTTATAAAACACACATTTCATCTGCACATTATTGATGGCATAAATTATTGTACTTTTATATTATTTGCCCCCATAGTGTCTTTTGTCTTCATGGCTTAGCACAGCTGGTCTCAAATTCCATCTCGGACTAATGTGGAATTCGGTCTGCTGCCGCACATGCGCATTGTTTCACACGTGAGTAAACTAATATATTTGACATTTAATATCAAGATGTAACTCTTATTTGATAAATGACTCTCGATCTCTC
The DNA here is from genome assembly GCA_951213105.1 of Amaurobius ferox. NCBI lineage: Eukaryota > Metazoa > Arthropoda > Arachnida > Araneae > Amaurobiidae > Amaurobius > Amaurobius ferox. Next base: position 48,997,815 of record OX578149.1, read on the forward strand.
TATATCTAAATCAAACATTTTTCCAATGTCATAGAACCGTTTAAATAAATGTTTTTCTGCTGCTTGGGCTTTTTGAGTGCCAGCCTGTCAAGGCATAATTGCTAAACGGATACAAGATTAGATTAGTCCAAATGATTATTGAACCCTGTGGTGTCATTTGAGAAGTATTTACTGCACGGAGCGCAGCTGGATTTACGTATAGATCAGACGGATTGCAATTGGAAAACGGAAAGTACCGATATGGAATGTAGTAAATAATTCAGATAAGCTGAATAGCATAGATTTATAATCAAGTCAACCCTGCTTGGAGATTCTAATCTTTATTAAACTAATTTTACTTTCTCATACCATGTAATACATATAGAATGTTCTGTTTTTACGAACATTTTCGAATTCCAGATTTTGACGCCAATATATATTTTAAGACCTCCTGCACGTTTTGACTATGTTTGGAGTTATGCCCGTCAATCTGTCTGTCTGTCTGTGGTCGATTTTTTTGTGTACATGATAGCGGCCACAAATATAAATGGGTCTTCACGAAATTTTATATCTAGCTTTATTATAAAATAATCTAGAACAAGATAGAATTTTTTTAAAATTCGAACGAAAGCTTCAAAATTTATTCAAAATTTCTTTTATTAACATGGCAGCATAGGACAAAATTAGGCATAATCATGCATGAAAGGGTTTATTTATGATTCAATGATCACGAAACTTAATAGTTTCAATAGTTGTTGTGAAAAATATCCACTATACAGTTTTTGTTTGTTCGTAGCGGTATTAGCCTCTCAAGGGCAATTTGTCCCCCCCCCTCCCCCAAGGAGGCCGATAGATTTTAAGTCCTCTAAAATAAAGGGCAACCTGCTATAATTGATATCATTTGAACCCACGATCTCGATTTAAAATTCGATTGTTATAATTTGAGAAAAATAAAACAAGGTACTAAAAATAGATTCTAGTATGAGAAAGTCGAATTGAGTTACACTCTTTTTAATTACGTTTAGAATTTTAATTTTATGTAAATAGAAATTATTTCGACCACACACATATCAATCCATTCCAGATATGAATGGACTGATATATGTGGAACATTCTTGACTATGAATGAGTCAATTCTTCAGATAAGTTTGTATATCAGTCTATTTATGGGTGCAATAAATTGCATGAATAGGCAAGACTGTGTACGATTATTTACATTGATGAACACCTGCTGGCCACTGGTTTTACAGGAATATCAGGACTAATCTTTAAAATATTCAGTAAAACATCACCCAAATTTTAGTTTCACATATCTCTCATTAGGGGGGAATTTATATGCTGAAAGGACAGAACGTGCCAAAAATGTGTATCTATTAAAAATGTAATCAGGAGTAAATAACCTAAAAATTTTATTTTGAGATAACTCATGGGAGTATAATCTTAACTTAAGGAACACCGCCTAATGGCGGATTCTGAGACAAAGAAAGTACCTTAAGAAAGTTACCTTAAATGTGATCATCCTATATTATAAAAATCTGATGTGGGCAGCACATGACTTTCCCTGCAGACTTATATTCTCGTTCTATTTATTTAAATTAAATTTAATTCATATTTAATTCAATTTTCGTTCTCATTTGAAAACTGGACTTATTTTCAAAAATGGTGGAGGAAAAATACGAAAAACTAAAATATCTCGAGAACGGCTAGTCCTAGTGTAATGGGGTTGGTCTTATTCTTTTCTTCGCTAAAAATTGCGTATTAAACAAGCATTTAATGGCTATATTTGAGCATACGTAGTTCTTAAGTTTAGATTTTGATGATTTTTGCGGGCCATTTTGCAAAAAAAGGCAGGTCATTTTTTTTCGAATTATACTAAAATCTAATCAGCACCAGGGTGGCCTACAAGCGACTTATCTACCAAATTTTGTGAAATTCGGTCCATTAGTTTTTCAGTTAGAGTGGATACAAGCTTTTGCGGGCCATTTCGCAAAAACAGGCGGGTTCTTTTAACCCGAGTCATACCCAAAACTAATCAGCACCAGATTCGTGCACAAGTGACTTACCTACCAAATTTTATGAAATTCGGTCAATTAGTTTTTTAGTTAGAGTGGATACAAAATCTGCACAGACAGACAGACAGACACACAGACAGACACACAGACAGACACGCAGACAGACAGACACACAGACACACACACAGACGTCACGCTAAAAATAGTTTTTTCGTATTCTAGAGGTCTCGAAATGTGTAGATCCGTCGAAAACTCGAGTTGCGATTTTCGACATGATTCCAATACTTTCCCTATATATTACCACGTATTGCAGGGAAAGTAAAAATCTGATGTGGGCAGCACATGACTTTCCCTGCAGACTTATATCCACGTTCTATTTATTTCAATTAAATGTAATTCACTTTTAATTCAATTTTCGTTCTCATTTGATAACTGGACTTATTTTCAAAGGTGGGGTGGAAAAATACGAAAAAACTAATATATCTCGAGAACGGCTAGTCCTAGTGTAATGGGGTTGGTCTTATTCTTTTCTTCGTTAAAAATTACGCATTAAACAAGCATTTAATGGATATATTTGAACATACGTAGCTTTTTAGTTTATATTTTGGCAATTTTTGCGGGCCATTCTACAAAAAAAGGCAGGTTATTTTTTTCTGAATCGTACCAAAATCTAATCAGCACCAGGGTGACCTATACGTGACTCATTACCGAATTTTGTGAAATTCGGTCCATTAGTTTTTCAGCTAGAGTGGATACAAGCTTTTGCGGGCCATTTCGCAAAAAAAGGCGGATTCTTTTATTCCGAATCGTACCCAAAACTAATCACCACCAGCCCCGCCCACAAGTGACTTACCTACCAAATTTTGTGAAATTCGGTCCATTAGTTTTTTAGTTAGAGTGGATACAAAATCTGCACAGACAGACAGACACACAGACAGACAGACAGACACACAGACACACAGACACACACACAGACGTCACGTTAAAAATGGTATTTTCGTATTCTAGAGGTCTCGAAACGTGTAGATCCGTCGAAAACTCGAGTTGTGATTTTCGGCATGATTCCAATACTTTCCCTATACATTACCATGTATTGCAGGGAAAGTAAAAACCAGTTAAGTAGAACGATATTCTATCAGAATTTTTAGAAAACTAGAATTGACTTTTTCCGTTTTATAAGATATATCAGCAACAATTGTATGCATCTACTCAAATAACTTTTTGGGATATTATCTTTCCTCTCCGAACGCGTACTAAAACTCTTAATTTAATCACCTTTTTCCTACAAATACGCTTGAGAATTCAATTTAAATTTTATCCGCCTTAGTAGATTACAAAGAAAATAATCGAAAAATACTCTTTAGATTATTTGATTACCGAGAAGGAAAGCACTTGTAACTAGAAGATTATTTATCTCGATGGAAGTATCGAAATTTTCTCAATTGCTTCGGGAGCAGAACTCAAGTTCCACAAGAAACGGAACTAATAAATACTTTATTAATTTCCTCTTTATTGGGAAGTTTTATTTTTATCGAGTCGAATACACTTTTCGGCCAAATTCAAATCTAGGCGTTTTCGAGGGCTCTGGTTACGAGAAAAACCGCATTCAACTTTCGTTACTACATTATTTTAGAAATAATACAAACTTTATCACGTTCCATTCTTCATAATTTAATTATGTTATGTCTGAGTAATATAAATAATTAAGTTATACATTACAAGAATGAATCACCCGGCGTTATCCGGGTCGTAAAGAAGTGCCCGGTACTTAAATAACACTCAAGTAATATCATACTTAATTTCCAAATCACCTGTTTTGAATTAAATCATTCTCGCAATACAGATAAAATTTTTAAGCCACAAAATGAGAATCACAATTGTCCATATCTTCAACAAATAACTTAATTTTTATTTTTCCATTAATCTATAATGACTCTTATTGATCTGTATTATAATCTCTTATAAATACGCGAAAGTCACTACATGGCTTCCTATGATCACACATCTGGAAGTTTCCTATCTCCACAAAGCAGAAAATAAAAAATAAAAAAAGAATTCAATACCTTCTCTGTAAGTTCTTCACGAATGCCACAAATTCACCCATTATACGCAACCGTTTACCCTTCTTTAAAATGGACTTGACCCAGAGAGGGGGAACGCGAAGTCTCGAAGTCTAAGACGATACATTGACTGAATGCGATCACTTACAAAATTGCAAAAATTAAAATTACTTATAAAATCGAAAAAGAAGCTTTTGGAGTAGAATGTTCGTATATATATGTATGGAAATGTATTTGCCAACTTATAGAATTGTGCTAAGGCGGGTTCTGAGTTAGAAGTCAGTGCAATCCGCGTTTTTTTCCTTTAGTGTTTCATAAGGATCATATTCATTTAAACACAGGTTCCTTACAGTTTCATGATATCCCTTGACGGTACGTTTTAGATCTTTATTCAAAAATCTTCGAATATGCATTTTCCTTGTTTTGCAGAACATTTTAGTAACTCTAACTAATTATTTATATCAAACTAAGTTATATGCACAGTTTAGAAGAGTTTTAGTCTCGTAATATGAGGAAAATAAAATTGAATGAAAATGAGATTCAGATCCTTATTGGAGGATTTGATTCAAACATTAATCCTAGACATAAACTTACAATTGCCTCAAATCTCTAAAGTGTAAATAAACAGTCTAAAATAAAGCGCAGAGTTTTATGAAAACAGTCTTAACTCTCAAAAGTTTTATTTCTGTGCAAGAGCAACATTGTACCTTTTCACATGTCCTATGGTATAACAGTTCCAATTAATAGAACATGCTTTGAAAATTCAATAGTTAAAATAAAATAATTATATTTCTTTACCTTCATTTGCGGAAATATGTCCAATAATTTTTTTGTTCGTTTTACAAAAAAATAAATAAATAAAGGATTCTCTGAATATTCCCAAAATATAGACAAAATGCTTAAATGTGTCCTTAAAGGTTTTGAATTTAAATCAGACATCGGAATGATAAAGCAGTCTAGGTCACAAAATTCTTCTTTATTTTTAAATAATCTTAAAATTCTATATAAAGAATTTCGAACTTTTTTAATTTAACTAATGACGTTGGAAAGCTATATAAAAAAAATTGAAAATCTGTCTGCAGCCAGAGGTTCTCGAGATATTAGTGAAAAACGAAACATTTGTTTGCCTCCTCATCACGGGAGAAGGGCTGAACCGAATTCAATGAAATTTTGTGCGTAGCTTGAAATACCCCCCTTAAATTTTATCTAAGTTTTGAGTTTCTAAGACCAGGGGTTGTCGAGATATTAATGAAACACGAAACTTTTTCCTGGAAGTTCTACTCTCTAACTACCTGGTTCTTCCAAATAAAAAGTTTGGGTATCGTTTGTTTAAAACGTGAAAGTGAATTAAAATATTATCGCTGAGTTTGATGGAAGATTTTTGCGCTAATTTGACACTTTCAGAAAACATGAATTATTTGAAACCATGGATGTCTGAAACATGAATTTAAATGAAAAATCTATCACCGTGGTTCATTTTTCACAAGCTTTTATTCAAAAATGAAAAGTATTAAGAAATCAAAATGGTTATTTAATTATTAGAATTTAATGAGGAAGATTCTATTTTATATCATGTTGCTCGGCAACTTAATTAAATTCAATGTGTTTGTTAATATTTATTACTATTTTTTCGATTTGAATAATAAATACATGGATATAAAATATATCTTATAAATGAACGGTTTGATTTTTCTTTCAATTATATTAATTGCGGACTGCGTACATCCCTTTCATTTATTTTGACAAAGCGTTTTCAAGGTTATATATTGTGTGTAGTTAATAAACTAATATGTTTTGTTTAGCCAATAAATTAATTTTGCGGATTGATAAAACAGAAAAAGAGTAGAAGGGGTATATCTTCTAATAAAATTTTAGCGTTTTCATTTAGTATATACAAACAGGATCAGGATGTTTTATTCAAATCTGTAAATTCAGAGCTACAGATTTGGCAGGATATCGCTAACTTGGCAACTTTTCTTAAATGTTATTAAATTGAAGGAAATGTCGCCAAATTGATAAAAACGACGCAAATCAATGAAATTTATTTCTGAAATGATGTTTCGTTAGTGTAATTTGTCTGTCAGTCAAACCGTCCTACTTAGTAACACATTTAGCGAATTTTTAAAATGTCACCAAATTGATAAAAATGTTTGTAAATCTATAAAAATATCTTGAAATTGATAAAATTGCGCTACATAAATGATATTAATTGTTTTTTGTTAGGGGATAGTATTGTGATGATGTTTCGCCAATTTGTCGCCAACTGGGACTGTCAGTTCTACAGTCCCACTTGGCGATACATTTGGCGATTATTAAAATATCGCTTAATTGATGAAAATGTAATAGCGGTAAATGTAAATGGCGATAAATTTGGGGATTTTTGAAAATGTCGCCAAACCTTCCATAGAGATAGCATTATTCAGACGATAGTTTGACCACCAATTTATTTGAAGAAATGATATCATGTCGTTTAGCAACGAAATAAAATCCAATGTGTTTATGCAGCAGACGATTTTTATTAAATCTTTTCGAATTTGAATAATGAAGATATATATATAAAATAAATTTCATTGCCATTGCATTTTTGACTGGATAATATCTATCAGGGTCTACAGGTTTAAACATTATTATTATTGATATTTTCGGAGATTATTGATTCAGAGAATATTGATATTTTCAAGTTATTATGCCATTGTTTTATTGCAGCAAAAATTGTTGAAACTCATATATTGTACGTTCTACGAGTACTCTTCTACAAATGCACGGGTATATCTTCTAATTTCCGAGAATATAAGTAGTACTGGTATATTAGCATACATTTTGACAAATATTGTCATATATTGGAATCAAGTATGGCCTTTTGGTATGAAGATTACGGGGATTATGGATATTTTCAATTTGAAACGGCATCTATTTTATTTTAGCAAAAATTTTTGAGACTCATATTGTAATAGGGGTAATCTTCTTCTAACACTCGGACATATTTTCTAATCGACGACATTATAAGTAGTAAGGGTATACCTTCCCATATAATTTTAGCACTTTCATTTTGGCATATATTGAAATCAATTACTGCCTTCAGATTTAAAGATTACAAGTTTACTGATATTTCAATTCATACGTGTAATCTACTAATACAGGTTATATATTCTAATATTCGTGTATATAAGTAGTACAGGTCCCATACAATTTTATTACTTTTATTTTGCATATATTGATTCTATTCCATATTTTTTATAAATTTGCTTACAAGGCCAGGATGTTTTATTCCTGAGGTCTGCCCGTGAAGATAATTTAGTATTGCGAGAACAGAGGTTCTTAAACTTCTTTTTCGGAACATTATATTAAATATTTTAACAGAATATTCTGATTGCAAATGTCATTTAGGATACTATAAGAATTTGCATATGATTGTGATTTGCACATATTATATGCTCCGTAAAAAGAACGGGTATGCTGCTAGTGACATATAAAATTTGAAAAAAAAATCGGCAATATTCAAGGGATAAACTCATACGCATTATGTTTATTATATTTTGGTGACATAAATTTGTAAATAGCATAATTTTTTTTTTAAATTATTCAACCAATAAACTGTGTATAACCAAAAACAAAAGACTAATCCATGTTTTAAAAATACGTATTTAATTAATAATCTGAATTCAATGAAAGTATTTACCATCTTTGTACCTGTAAGTACTTTTTTAAGTATGACCGAAGTCGTATATTGTTATTACATTGCAGAACAATTAATTAATCCGAAATTTTAAAATATCCCCACATTTCAGCTAAAAAGTTTTTTGAGAGAATGTAGAAAAAATAAATTCATAGAAAATGGAAAGATTTGTTATGGAAATGTGTTTTCTAAAATTAATAGAAAATTAATTAAAGTAGTTACCACAAGCATGTGGACCTAGCATTTCTAGTTTATAATTAATTACAGCGTAGTTCATTTTGACAACTTTTGAATTTGGCATGCGTAACTTCAAAATGGTTTGTCAGCTAAAATATCTAAAGTTTATTAAAGCATTCTCATTTTCATTAAAAAATGTATTTTAATTATTTATGTGCCTCAAAACATAAAAAAAATGTGTGATGGCTTATTTAGACACAAAAATTCGAAGTCAAAGAGTTTCTATTACCTTATAATTTTTAGGTATATAATAGATATAAATACATTCTTCGTTAGTATAAAAAAATAAACACAGTATCAAACAGTATAAAAAACAGTATAAAAAAATCTGATGTGGGCAGAATAGGACTTTCCTTATATAATGCAATGAATTTACTACTTTTACAGCAAAAAAAATAGGTTATTCTTATAGTAGATACTTATATTCGTTCCAAGAAATTGAATTTTTGTAAATTAGTCGTCATTTTCATTGATTTAGCGTCATTTTTATCCATTTGGCGAGATTTTCTTTAATTTAACAACAATTTAAAAAGTCGCCAAGTTGGCGAAATTCCGCCAAATTCGTCGCCAAAATCTCGTCAAGCTTTATGGACGGAGAAATAAGTTATCTTCTAGCAGATCTTATAGATGTTATAGAGATTGAGAAAGACACACACACAAACACAGCCTGCCACTCAAATTGCTGCTATAAATCCTTGGACCAGTCGAGTGGTCTGGGTCTTCAACACACACACACACGCACACACACACGCGCAAACACACACACACATACACACATAGACATCATCTCAAAAATGTTCGATTCGTGATCAGGGATGCTTGAAACGTGATCTCCCGTCGAACACTCAAATTCGAATTTTCGATCTCGTCACAATACTTTCCTTATACAGGGTGGTCATAAAAAACTTCCCCGATATGTGAAACCCTAGCGGCCTATCAGCTCAACCAATCGAAAGGAAATTTTAGATATTGTTATTTGAAGGTATGTGTTCGAGATTGTGATGATTTCAAACAATAGAGCCCTCACGTTTACGGTTACAGAGAAAAATTTTCGAGTAGCAACACCCACTTGTTTCCTGCGCAAATTGATCAGCGCATTAAAAGCCATAAATGGAGTTGGAACGATATACGTATGACGAAATTTGGCGGCGTAAAATATTTGCAAAGAAGAGCATTGTAAAGACCAATAACAACACAGAGAGGAGGTGCATTGATTCACTTTGCATAATTCATCAGGATAGACAGTAGCAGCACCAATCACAGAACACCATATGCAAAGCATTGCTTGTGGAAAACCTTTAATAAGCAGTGTGGTAAAATTGTTTCTTTAATCAGGTGTTCGAACGAGCCAACAAGATGACACTTACAGGAAAACAACGAGGTGAATTGATAAAATTGTTTATCTGAACGGGGAAAATGCTGCCGAAGTATTGCGAGTTTATGAGCGAAATCATAAGCTAAGACGAGGCCCATATTCCTTACGAACTGTACATGATTTGGTAAAAAAAATTGTAGAAACTGGATGCACATGTGATAGACCGCGATCCTGACGACTATCTGTTCCTGTTGAAGTTATTATGGAAGTGCATAATACGATTACTGCAGGTCCATTGCGTACTGCAAGAAGAGTTGCCCTCAATTTGGATGTACCTAAAACCGCAGTCCTCAAGTTTCTGCGCTCTGTTCTGCGGATGTTTCCGTATCGATTCTAGCCAGTCCAAATGTTGTAACCTGGAGACGAGCAACAGCGTGTCGACTTTGCGAATTTTTTTCTCATCAGATATGATGAAGATAGCAGGTGGTCGCTGCGTATATTATGGACGGATGAGGCACAATTATCTTTAACTGGGAACGTAAACTCCAAGAACTGCGTTCACTGGGCTGACGAAAATCCTCACGATATGGCACCAGTGCCTTTACACGAAGCTAAAGTGACTGTGTGGTGCGGCATCGCAAGCACATTCGTTCTCAGTCCGTATTTCTTCGAAGAGGCCACTTTTAATAGTATGCAAACGTGCTCCATCCCAGGTCCTCGGTATAAAACAATCTTGCTGAATTACTTAATTCCAGAATTGTAGCAGTGAAATGTCGTTAATGACATTGTATGGATGCAAGATGGTGCTCCTCCACACGTCGTTACATGTGTTCGACAAGTGCTGCAACAGAACTTTGGTGATAGAGTCATCTGCCGTAACTTTGTAGTTTCGTGGCCACCGCGACCTCACTCCGATGGATTTCGGAAATCTAAGGTGTACACACCAAATCCACGAGATTTTTTTAAATTGAAAGATGCCATAAAACGTGAAGTTATACAGATTCCTCCTGCGATGTTATGTTCGTCATTGTTGTTAACAATCTCCCGCATGGAATGCGTTACATCTGCGAAGGTGGGCACGTTGAAAAATTTTTTTTGTCGTCCCAGGCCGGGGGGGGGGGGGGGGTTGCTTAATTAGGCTTATAGCTGCTTAAAGACCCCGGCGGGGAAAGGAATTCTAAATTAGAACTATCCCTTAGTTTGTTAATTTGGCTTCGGTGAAGATTAACGCTCAAATGCAAATGATTTTTCGTTTGTCCTATGTAATGAAGTCGACATTGGTTACAAGTTATACAATATACGCAGTTGAATATTTTACAAAATTTCTTGAAATTGGAATGACTTCCCGATATTTGATTTGGATTTGCACATGGGCAAAGCTTGCAACGTTTATCCTTACATCTCCTATATTTAAAATTTTCTATACCCAGTGAATGACATCGGTACCGTTTATCACAAAAAAAAACACTTATGTTGTCATTGGTGTCATCATAGTGTTGTGACGAGATTTCCTAATCCTGCCACACCCTTGTAAAAATCGCAAATTATATATTAATTATCAAGATTCTATATTTGTACTTCACTTTAAACCCTGTTTTAATTATCCCTCTTTTCTTTGAAATTCATTTTTATACAAAATGCTCAATACTAAAAGGAAAGCTTTTTAGCCATTTTATTATTCTATGAAAACCGCATTCAGAGAGGAGTTTCGTTATTATTTGACCGTTAAAGTCAAGGTCTTTATTCCCGGAAAGAGCGGATGTCTGGCTTTGCTTGCGGCTTGGTAATGTTAGTGCAAGGCATGCACTTTTCTGCACAATAGATTTTGGAGAGAAACTTCTGGATGAATTTGAGTCCTTGCGGCGAGGGTATGCTGTATCGGCATATTTCATTTTCAGAACCCTGCCTTAAGTTGAAGAGGGTAGGTCTGTGATGATTTCTATTGGTCTAAAACTGTAAATAAGTCTTCTCGCAGGTCCGAATTATTTTGGGACCTGGACCCGAATGATTACATAAAAGTTGTTGCAGAGAATATTCGTGGCTTTTCTTCCTGTGTAGTTGTCGACGCTCTCAGGTCGGCCTGGACCATTTTTAACGTTGCCCACCACGGAGTGCGGGATTCGGCCCAAGTCGATTCCTGGCCTTCCGTGGGCATGGAAAGGAGAGCCGAAGATGCCTACATCGCCGAAGAACATCGATGGAGTGTCCGACGCCTAGCTGAGAGAGCTGCGACGAGGAAGGTACGATGGGGGCCGAGGTTTATGTGCCGGGTCGAGATGTTGTAATGGTACGGAATGCAACTATGAAGCCAAATTCCCTGCGATATGAGGCGGATGTCTGATTCCGAACCTTCTGTAACTCCGGCCGGGGAGGTAAGGGTTGACTGCTCTCTGCATATACACCTGTCTTACGGAAGCATAAATATAAAGAATCTTCTCCTTAAATTACATAAACCCTGACTTCCGTTCCTAAATGATATCAACTTGTTTAATTATCAGTTTGCTTATCTCTGAGTGCGAGTTTTCTCCTGTTGCTTTAAGACCATACCTTAAATATCTTATATCATATTGCTTATATCATATTGCTTACTTAAACATTGCTGTGCCACTTTATTTATATTGTTGATTAACTTATTATCATTGGTTAATTCCGTGGCAGCAGTTAATTTGGTTCAATCCTGAGTCCAGTGTCACAGTTACTTAAAGTTGTGCTTGCTGATATTGATTCAGTCTATCATATTCTCTACTCTAACTTCTTAATACAATATTGAATAATGAAAGTGAATTTTCTTTAAACCTGTGTGGTTATTTAACATCTTTGTCTCTTGAAATTGTGCATCTGTGTTTTCAGGTGTGGACGCCTTACAAGGTAAGGGTTTATTGCACTTTTGTATTTATTGCACTGCAGGTAATCCAGGAATTTATTTCTGGACAAGAGAACTTCAAAATAGAACCTGGGTTTAACATTTATGGGTTGTGCCAACGAACTTCACGGCTTAACACATTCACGGCGTTATCACGGCTTAGCATATTTGCATCTACCACTTAATTTCGTATCACATATAATATGCTTGGTACTTGGCGTTTGGCACACTTGGCTCCCCTATTTTCCCTCGTGACAATAGTATTGACATATTAAGTTTTTTATTTGTTAATTCTGATGCAAAGTGTCTGGTTTAAAATAATGTCGATCAGAATGCATGATACAGGTTACAGTATGACGATCTATCGGTACCCTGTATACCAATATACTAAGCAATTTTCAAATTAATTGCAAAAGATGCCAGTCACTATAATATTAAAGTTGTATTCATCATAAGTAGTAAGATAACCTACGTTCACCAGCAATGCAGATCGGCGGATCTGCGGACCGGGCCTTCTCAACAGTAGTAGTGGAGAGATGTTGGAATGAGATAACGTATTTTGAGAATTTTCGTGCGGAAGAGTGAGTGGGAGATGTTTTGGGGAGATAAGGTACTTCAGGGTTGTGGGGGGTATTGATAAATGACGGTGGAGGTTATACCGCTTTTTGAGAGATTACGCAACAACGCTGAGTTCGGAGGATTCTGTAATTCTGTAGAAGACTGAGGAGGGAGTGTGTTAAACATTTCCGATGAAGATTATTCCTGAAGGAATCGTGATTAATACACATCATTAAAAAAAGCTTACTTTTTGCACTTACAATGGCTCGAATCATCTGAAAACAAAAAAACATACATTAAAAATTATAATATCAGAAACTTGTTAAATAATATACACAGATAGAAAAAAAATATTTGTTTTTTTTAGGTTTATGCCCACCATCCACCCGGTGCCAAGCACCGCCCCAACCCAAGTGGGGACGTCCTCAGTTTGGATTTTTGCAGAAATGTGGTATTTAATGACAAATAATAATCTGAAAACAAATTTGGTTGAATTTTGGCATAGGTCCCCAGTTAGGCAGTATATGTATATAGTATGTGTATAACTGTGTACACTTCGCTAATATGCGTGTCTTCCTTGCAAAAAAAACATATCCGTGGCTTATCAGAACTGGTTTTCAGAGGGAAGGCGCTAACAGTCCTCTAGCTAAATCTACGAAACACCCATGTAGATCTTTAGTAGAAACCTAGGACGGCTTATAGAACCACCAAATTGAGGAATTAGCTTCTTGGGGGCTCCTACAATATTCCCGTCCAGGACGCTAAAAGTGTTTAGAAATTAAGTATACAACGATATTCACAGCATATTGTTGCATAATATTTATAGAAATACAGTGTGATTCAGTTTTTTAAGAGTAGTCTGTAATTGTCAAAGACGGTCTTTCTGTATGTATGTATACTCTGTTTCTGTGTAAGCACTTGCTTGGTAATAAGTGGTGCACTGGTTTAGAGTTCGAAAGACTGGTAAACTCATAAACCGCGGAGCGCACATGGTTCTCTTTTAAATTCATTCAATCAAATGGTTCTAGAAACTTATATTTCAAATTTTTTTTAAATTTTCTTTTAATCCTTAGGATCTTGACACTGCATTTTCTCTTCAGTGAGTCAAAAAAATCTCTCTCCTGAGATGCCTTAACAGTTTAGATCTTGATGTTAATACGAGTTTCAAAAAGACATCATAAAATCGGGAAAAGGAATGTATTTTATTACTTTCCCTGCAATACATGGTAATGTATAGGGAAAGTATTGGAATCATGTCGAAAATCGCAACTCAAATTTTCGACGGATCTACACGTTTCGAGACCTCTAGAATACGAGAAAACTATTTTAGCGTGACGGCTGTGTGTGTGTCTGTGAGTCTGTGAGTCTGTGTGTCTGTCTGTCTGTGTGTCTGTCTGTGCAGATTTTGTATCCACTCTAACTAAAAAAGTAATTGACCGAATTTCATAAAATTTGGTAGGTAGGTCACTTGTGGGCGAATCTGGTGCTTATTAGTTTTGGGTACGATTCGGGATAAAAGAGCCCGCCTTTTTTTGCGAAATGGCCTTCAAAAGCTTTTATCCACTCTAGCTGCAAAACTAATGGACTGAATTCCACAAAATTTGGTAGGTAAATCACTTGTGGGACACCCTGGCGCTAATTAGATTTTGGTATGATTCGGAAAAAAATAACCTGCCTTTTTTTGCAAAATGGTCTGCAAAAATCGCCAAAATCTAAAATAAAAACTACGTATGCTCATATATATCCATGAAATGCTTGTTTAATACGTAATTTTTAACGAAGAAAAGAATAAGACCACCCCATTACACTAGGACTAGCCGTTCTCGAGATATTTTAGTTTTTTCGTATTTTCTCTACGCCACCTTTGAAAATAAGTCCAGTTATCAAATGAGAACGAAAATTGAATTAAAAGTGAATTAAATGTAATTAAAATAAAAATGACGTGAATATAAGTCTGCAGGGAAAGTCATGTGCTACCCACATCAGATTTTTTTAAATGTAACCAGTCTGGGAGCAAAAAATTTGTTCTGACTTACGAGATATAAATCAAGTACATTTTTTAATAAAATAAACGATACATGAAATTCATTACGAAAACTATATATCAAAGTTATATATAAAAGTATCGGGAACCGTTAGGTTAAAACTGCCTTTTTTAATCATCTTTTGAAAATATCCGTAAAGCGCAGGATACAGTGCATAATATTTTCTGTTTTTCGACATACTTTATATGTACGAAAAGAAAACAGTGCAGATAATTACAACTCTGTCATATTCTTAATTCTTGTTTTGAAAATCGTCAAATAAATTTTGTCGTCGATCTCTCTGTTTATATAAAGACGGCACAGGAAGAAAAAAAAAAGAAATAATTTTCAGATTTCAAGCAATCTAGTAGGATATTAATGACATATTTTAAGTATGATTTATTTTAAGTATGCACTTTTGCAAGGTGAGCGAGGACGTTTTATATACACCTTTAAAACGCGGAAAAAGCTTATATACACTTTTAAAACGCGGGCCATGCATATACACCGTTAAAACGCGGGCCATGCGTTTACACCTTTGAAACGCGGACAATGCATATACACGATTAAAACGCAAACAATGCGTATACCTGTTTAAAACGCGGGTCATGCATATACACTGTTAAAACGCAGACCATACGTTTACACCTTTAAAACTTGGATTTTCTACCCCCCCCCCCCCCCCCCAAATTCGTCGCCAAAATCTCACCAAGCGTTTTGCACATAAATTATTCTTACAGCAGATAAATGACTATTGGCGCTCAAATACAAAAGTATTACTCAAAGTATATTTTTTCATGAATGGAACGAGCTAGATTTACGAGAATGATGTCACCCAATTTATCGCATGGTATTACATATGAAAAGTGAACATGTTTCTCAATAGGAAATATTTTTATTTTTATTTTATATGACTTTTTGATATTTTTTTTAAAAAATGTAGAATATCTCGAGAACGGTTCATGTTAGCGTTCAAAAATTTATGTCAATCGTTTTGTAATGAAAAATTACATAAGAAATGTCTATTTGCGTAACTTTATTAGTGGTTTTGATTCCTTGACGATTTTTTCAAAATTTCATTCGAAAATTTAGGGGGGTTGTGGACATTCGATTGCGTATAAAAACAATGGGCTTCAAGTGTTTATAGATTGCTATTTTTGTACCAAATTTGGTTTGAATCGGTCCATTTGTTCGTCAGTTATCGTCTCCACAGGCTCACTGACACACACACACACACACACACACACACACACACACACACACACACACAGACATCACTTCAAAAATGTTTGATTCGTGATCAGGGATGCTTGAAACGTGCTTACCCGTGGAAAACTCGAATTCGAATTTTCGACCCAGTCACAATACTTTCCTTATACATTATGTATATAAGGAAAGTAAAAATCTGATGTGGGCAGCACATGACTTTCCTTATATAATGCAATCAATTTACTAATTTTACAATAAAACTATAGGTCATTCTTATAGTAGATACTTATATTCTTTCCAAGATACTGAATTTTCGTCAATGAGTGGTCATTTTCATTGATTTAGAGTCATTTTTATCCATTTGGCGAGATTTTCGTCAATTTGGTAACATTTTAAAAAGTCGCGAAGTTGGCGACATTCTGACAAATTCGTCGCCAAATTCTCGCCAAGCGTTATGGACGGAGAAATAAGTTATTCTTACAACAGATAAATAACTATTGGCGTTCAAATACAAAAGTATTACTCAAAGTATCTTTTCTCTTGAATGGAACAAGCTAGATCCACGAGAATGATGTCACCAAATTTATCGTAGGATATTACATATGAAAAGTGAGCATGTTACTCAACGGTTAATATATTTTTTTCTATTTATGGGATTTTTTGATAAATTTATTTGAAAAATGTGCAATATCTCGAGAACGGTTCATGCTAGAGTTCTAAATTCCATCTCAATCGTTTTCTAAGTAAACATTATATAAGAAATGTCTATTTACGTAATTTAATTAAAAGTTTTGATTTTTTGATTTTTTCAAAATTTCACTCGAAAATTTAGGGGGTTCTGAACATTCGATTGCGTTTAAAAACTATAGCCTTCCAGTATTTACGGATTGTGATTTTTGTATTAAAGTTTATTCGAATCGCTCCATTCATTCGTGAGATATCGTCTATATAGACTCACTGACACACACACACACATACACACGCACAGAGACATCACCTCCAGAATGTTTGATTCGTGATCAGGGATGCTTGAAACGTGCTCTCCCTTTGAAAACTCGAATTCGAATTTTCGACCCCGTCACAATACTTTCCTTATACATTATGCATATAAGGAAAATAATAAATATACAAAGGCATAGAAATATTTATGAAGCAAAACAGAGCCTCTTTTGTTCGTATAAATATGGCAGATTGTCATTTTAGTCCTAATTTAATCTTCAATTTTCGAATATTGCGCAATTAGTTTTAATGAAAGACTATAAACATCTGAAATAAATTTTGAGATTTTAGTTTATAATTAAATCAAATTGATTGACGAATTTTAAGTTATATTTGATTTAGATCAATTCGAAAATAGGTCAATAGAAAATATCTGATGTGATCAGCACATGGTTTTTCCTATATAATGCAATGAATTTACTGAAAAAATGATGTATAGGATTTATGGTTCAATGTTTTAAATTTTGAATTGTACATTTGGCGCTTTTTCGGATGATAACAAGTAAAACTATTTCAAGGCATCGAAATAACTTATATTTCACCCAACTATAAATTGACAATTATCAGTATTGATAGCATCCGAAATAAGCTGTACAGTCTATATATTAAACTATCTTGATTATTAATTCACCAATTTAAGTCATTTTCGTTATCTTAGCGTCATTTTTGTAATTTTTACGATATTTTTTTGATCTGGGACGGAATATCCCCATGTTGGTAATGTTTCTCTAAATGGGTGACCAAATTTATCGCCAAACGTTACAGACAAACGAGGAGAAGAGCATATCTTATACCGGGTGGTCAGAATTAAAACACCCCTACTCTGAGCTCTCTATACATCGAACTACTCAGTGTAAAGGCTCCAAAATTGTTGAACCTACTATTCAAGACATGGAGAAAGGGATTACGCGAAAAAGAAATTAGTTCCAGAAACACCGATAGGTGGCGCTGTACAACAGAAAATATGCTGAAAAGACACAAAATAATCACAAAAAAACAAACACACGTGATATGGAATGTTTCCCTTTTAATTTATTTTTCTGATATGAAAAAAAAGAAGATAAAAAACTGAAGAAACTTAAACTGTCATTGTAACGGCAATTTTGCACTGTAAGCACAAAAATTTGCATAAACCCTTGGTTTGCAGCTACTATGTTCTGAGCATAAAAGGGGATAAAACTGGGAAATTTTCAATCCTATCAGCGATGGCTGTCACACTGCCAGAACGCGCTTTGCTTGTCTTTTCAGCATATTTTCTGTTGTACAGCGCCACCTATCGGTGTTTCTGGAACTAATTATTTTTTTCACGTAATCCCTTTCCCCATGTCTTGAATAGTAGGTTCAACAATTTTGGAGCCTTTACACTGAGTAGTTCGATGTATAGAGAGCTCAGAGTAGGGGTCTTTTAATTCTGACCACCCGGTATATAAATGACTGTTGATGTCAAACTACGAACTAATACACAAAGTACGTTCTCTCCCGAATAGAATTAAATAGATCCACGAGAATTATGCTGACAAATTTATCGCCAAGCGTTACAGGCAAATGAAGAGTAGATCATTTCTTATATATAAATGACTGTTTGTGTCAAACAATGAAACTAATACATAAAGTATGTTCTCTCGTGAATGGAATGAAATAGATCCACGAGAATGATGATAAAAAATTTATCGTCGAGCGTTATAGACAAACGGAGAGAAGGGCATTTCTTGTATATAAATGAATGGTGAATGATGGTGAAACAAACAAGCTTCGATTAACAATCAAATGCAGATCAAACGTCTAAAGACAACCAGAAGATATGTGTATGTCAGCTTATAGAAGGTCATAACCATTTTGATAATAATAACTTACTTGGTCTCACATGCCCAATCTTCTCCTTAATTATATGTGGTAATTGTTGTAATTAATTTAGTAATGAATATAATGTTCTTAATAAATAATGTTATTTAAAGTTAACATGTCTGCAGTTAATTATGAGTAGTATTATGTTAATATATTATATTCCAGGAATTCGTACTAAAGATGTATACGTAGATTATTGCGGCATTTCAAAGTATCAATGTAATGGCTTTAATTAACTTCCACTTAACTACAATTTTTAATTTATTTACCAGCACCACAGTATGTTCTCTCGTGAATGGAATAAAATAGATCCACGAGAAAGATGCTAACAAAGTTATCGCCAAGCGTTACAGACAAACGGAGAGTAGAACATTTCTTATATATAAATGACTGTTGATGTTAAACTACAAAACTAATACGCAAAGTATATTCCCTCGTGAATGGAATAAAATAGATAAAATAGATCCACGAGAATGATGCTAACAAATTTATCGCCAAGCGTTACAGTCAAAATGGAGAGTAGAACATTTCTTATATATAAATGACTGTTGATGTCAAACTACAAAACTAATACACAAAGTATATTCCCTCGTGAATGGAAAAAAATAGATCCACAAGAATGATGTTAATAAATTTATCGCCAAGAGTTCCAGACAAGCCAGAGAGTAGAGCATTTTCTATATACAACTGAATTTTGATGTCAAACTACAGAGCTAATGCAGAAAATATATTCTCTCGGGAATGGAATATAATAGATCCATGAAAATGATGCTAATAAATTTATCCCATAATATTACATATGAAAAGTGAACATATTTCGCAATAGTTAATACATATTTAATGAAATACGATTTTTTTATATATTTACTTGAGCAAATTTCAATATTTCGAGAACGGTTCATACTATCGTAGTAAAATTTATGTCAATCGTTTACTAATGAAAAGACCGTAAAGTTACGTAGTAAAAGTATGAAAAGTTACATAAATAATCATAAAAAATGATTACTTGAGTAACATTACTAAAGATCCTGATTTTTGATGATTTTTTTTTAATTTCATTAAAAAATTTGGGGGTTTTCCAAACTCTCGATTGCGTTTAAAATCAA
This sequence comes from Amaurobius ferox, assembly GCA_951213105.1. Lineage (NCBI taxonomy): Eukaryota > Metazoa > Arthropoda > Arachnida > Araneae > Amaurobiidae > Amaurobius > Amaurobius ferox. The sequence continues at coordinate 49,017,698 of OX578149.1, forward strand.
TCGGCTTCCAGTATTCCCTGATTGTAATTTTTGTATCAAATTTAATTCGAAACGCTTCATCCGTTCGTGAGATATCGTTTTCACAGTTTCATGGACATACACATATAAATGATTCGAGTTCCGGGATGCTTTAAACGTGCTCTTCCGTCTAAAACTCGAATTCGATTTTTCGATCCCGTCACAATACTTTCCCTGTACATTATGCTATGTATACAGGTTAATTAAAAAAAGATGGGCCAAACCTTACGAGGTTGTAGCACACACCAAACCAAGTATTTTTCGTCATTGTTTAACGGATCGGAAATGAAATGCATCGGACGATTGGAATGTAAAAGCGCCGGTGGGCGCTTAAAGGTGAAAACGATGAGGTGAAGTGAAAACACAAGAATTGCTTAGAAGTTCTAATATGACATTCAATAAACAATAATTACAGTAATCGCTCAAAAGAGAGACAGCCAACCTGAATGTACGTCTACTCTCGAACAAACCAGGCATGTCGCGCACTTCGACAGGAGCGGCCAAAATTCTGACAAAGAGTTTTTCTTCAGATTCAAGGGGAGTGTCATAAGTGCGACTCTTGGAAACCAAGACCATGGCGCCTGTCACGAATGACATAAGGCCGCTCTAAGCCCATGGCCTGTGAGTGAGACTCTTCAGATATCCCCACAAAAGGAAGTCAAAACATGAGCAATCGTGGGGGCCAAGGTATGTTAGCTTCCCAACGAGTAAGCGTTCTGTAACGCCTTTACTTTTCATTTTCGACCCGGTAAACTATGACGAAAAATACTTTGGTGTGGACTACCACCTCGTAAAGGTTGGCCCATTATTTTTAATCACCCTGTATAAAAAAAGTAAAAACATTACGTATTTCCAAGTGTTTTATAAAATAAATTACTTTCTCAGTATAATCATTTAAATCATTTAGCATATGTTACCAAATGACTGACTATTAATATACAGGCAATTACAGTTTTGTTAACAGAACTGTCTTCTAGCTAAGTCATACCTGCCTACACGTTATAACAGTATTCAATTAACCAATTACGATGGACACTATACTGGATTATTCAAACAGCATAGTATATACTATATAACTGAAATGAGTTTTAATCAAATTATCAGGTGCGACCTTGTGGAATATGTAGTTATTCCATTTTAGATTATATGAACGATTACTAAATAAAATTATTAGCTTTGTTGAACTACAACATGTCTAATATTGTACTTGTCATTTGTAAAGAATGAATTACAATGAGAAAAGAAACGTTGTAAAGAGACTTGCTGTCCCAACTGGGAATCGAATCCTGAGCCTCCGAACCGATCATTGACGCTCTACCATTGACGCTCTACCATTGACGCTCTACCATTGACGCTCTACCATTGGGAAGAAATTGCAAACTTTTATCGTCGAAGAGGACTCTGCATTCTAGACCCTCAAATGTTAGATTGGCCGGCAACTGACAATCTGACTGACCAACTCCTGTTATTTTTACCCCTGGTAAGTTGGTAAGTATCCTGCATGGTTGTTATCCTCTTATTTTTGAAATAGGCGCTTAATCTCCCAGAGTCCACTGAATTCGTACTAGGGTTACTTTCAGACCTCCAACATCTTTGCACTAACCTCAAGGGTTGAGTTGTGCTGGCGCCATTGTAGAGTACCTTGCTGACCCAAACGAGAATAGAACCCTGGATCTCCGAACTGACCAGCCGACGCTTTACTTCTGAGCTATTGCGACGAAATTACAAGATCTTATTCTCGAAGTGCACTTTGGAACGCCATTTCAAAAATAAAATCTAGGTATGCTATTAACAATACAACGCGCAGTGGACGACAATGTATTTTGTTATGGATGTTAATGAATTACACAACTAGATATGACTATAACTATATTGACACATGCATGAACTGTAAGCAATAAAACACCAGCGAATATAAGGTACATCATGGAGTATGCTACCGTCTGTAGAGCAGAACTTCAGTTGCCGCTTTAAATGTAAACTGCCTGCAGTAAATTTGACGTTTTTCAGTTTGTGAATTTAAAGTGTTTGAGAATTCAGTTTTACAATCTTTTAAAACGCAACATATATGTCCATATTGCACATTTAACAATTTTTCCAAGTTTCATAAAAGTTTATTAAGAATAAATCGATCAAATTTGGTGTCTGTTAGATTATGCGTTCAAAAGTTAGAGTCCAGACAAGTATTTGAGCACAATAGTGATACTCACTAAAGTCAAAATAAATGAAGCTATAAAAAAGCACCTAAGTTTATTATGCACAAATGCGTAATACACTCCATTTCCTTGCAGATTACGCAGTGCCATTTCATGCAATTATCAACATTTCCAGTAACATTTTTAACATTTGATTACCTAAATATCAATTTTAACTAAGATTTTGTACATCTAGATAAATATCCAAAGTTTGGTGTCAATCGAATCATTAAATCATACTCCCAAAATTTCATAGAATCAAGTCAATCGGCTGTACTAAATGGTGCTTCGCATGCTCGTATGCTGTACTGGGAGATAGAGAATAACATTATTTGGAAAAACATTATGCAATTTCATTTTCCATCAACGGCGTTCCGTACAAAATTCCGAATTTAATTTCACACAATTAGCCCTTTGTATCTGTCTCTTCTATTTCCACCTACAGAATCCTTCCTAAAAGTCTATGTAAAAGGTTCATGATCTCGGCCAATGACATCAGATAAATATCACAGCATACAACTTTATAAAGACCTTAATAACTGATATAAACCTCTAATGGGAAGAAATATTGAAAAAACATAATGCGTTGAGAATTATACATAGATGTCGCTGGTATTGTAAAGTCTCATATATTCTCATTTGGCATCACAACAAGAAAGTAGTTTAGTATATGTATTTTTGATTATTGTTCTTGTTTAGTATATGTATTTTTGAATATCTTTAAATGAAAGTTTCCTAATTATAAGTAAATATAATAAGTATTTTTCTGTAAGAACAGGTTATAGAATATAGGAGGTATAAGTATTTTTCTGTATAGAACAGGTTATAGAATGTAGGAGGCAAAATTTAACAGTAAAATAAATTGGAATACGTTGGTATATTTCAATTTCTTTGAGATCTAATTTGCATTGCACTCATAATTTTTTGTGTAAAATTAACAGCTGAGATATTTATGTTAAAAGGTATCCTATGGAATCGTTGGTGTGTGCTTAGTATACAAGAATGAGTTACGCTAATTCCACAAATTAACTGATATTGTTTTCAAAACAATGGCGAAAGTAATTTCACAAAACAGCCACTACTATTCTAAAAATATTGATGAAAGTCACAGTTCAATGTAGCTCGTATCTCGTCAACAGTTATCCGACTCAGTGATGACTCCTATTTATACTCTTCATAAAAACTTCTGAAAATCTCTCCTATCACATAGGATAATCGTTATTTGAAGGTGTTTCTCAAACCTCCGGGAAGTCGCGAAATATCGCCAAATTTGGCGATAAATCGCCAAATCTGGCAACCCTAGAATGACGTCATGGGAAATGATGTTCTTACGGGTGTTTTCCCCGTCAGGTCTTCGAAAGAGAAGAAAGACTGGAGGAGAAAAGGAATAGTACACATTCTCAACAATTATTATTTAATTCAATACAAGACTTTCGCTATAGAAATGCATATAATGCAGTAAAACTAGTCTTACCCCAACGCCACCTGAATTATTGTCTCAAAGGAATTTAGAGTTTCCTAAACATTTAGTTTAAACTCCTTTATCTCCATGGACCACACAATGAACAAATAGAAAAATGATGCATGCTTTATATGCAAACTAGCAACCAATTTGACTCAGGTACAAGTTACACATGGTTTCTGTAAATTCTTTTTCGTCTGATTCACACAGAGATTAAATAAGATCACTTCCTGACGAAATAGCAGTGCGTTTAAAGGTGTTTTGCATCAAAGGTTACAATAAAACAAATTATATAGAGTACAAATCTCCACTAGATTTTCTCGTACATTCGTATTCTGTAATGTTTAGACTCAGCTGCACCATGTTCAACGTCAATATGTCACTCTTGTGCAAAAAAAAAAAAAAAAAAAAAACCGAAGGCACCATGAAGAAAGTGACTGTTTTTATTGAAATATTGAAATTATATATGCGTACAGCTCATACACAGATAATGAAATGATTACAAAATCAAGACCGTAGAGACACATCAATAGTTAGCAATTGCACATTAAATTTTCAAATAAGTAATTGGTGAACCACACCTTGGCGGCAATGCACGCTTATATACGTCTAGGTAAGGAGTGATAAAGTTTCCTAATGTCATCCTGCTATACATTCTGTAAGGCATTCTCCAATTGTTGCTATAGATCGGCTACATTTCGTGGTGCCCTGAATCTGGCGGCCTAGCATGTCCCGTACATGCTCGATTGCCGAAAGGTTTAGTGACCATGCTAGCCAAGGAACAGTATCGACAGCAAGGAGACAGTCCAGGAATATGCAAGTCGTATGTGGCGTGGCGTTATCTTGTTGGAAAATGACCCCAGAATAACGTGCCATGAAGGGTAACTCAAAGGACCGCAGAATTTAATCAACATATCGTTGAGCTGTTAAATGCTGGGATGACTAGGGATGACCTACTGTTGTAAGAGATAGCAACCTACACCATCACACCAAGGATAATGGCTGTGTGCCTGTATAAACAGAGACTGATTGGGACCACTGGCCCTGGTGCCTCCACACACGTACCCAATGGTCATCTGCTGCAAAACCGAAGCGTGTTTCATTGCTGAACACTATGCGATGCCAGTCTGCTGGCAGCCATGATGCTCGACCAACCAACACACCAACCGACTCTGTCGATGTTGTGAGGTTATGGGCAGACATCTTAAAGGCCACCGTGAGCTTAACCTCACCTCAGCCAAGCACTGTGAGATGGTAGAAGGTACAACAGGTGGTATGGAAGAGGATGTAGCACGTTGGATGGCGGACAATGATGCCGTTGGGCCAGTTCGAGCCTGTTGCACAATCATCCGATCTTGCCTGGCATTCGTGCACCTTGGTCTTCCAGAGCCTTCATTCCACCGATGAGTTCCTTGAAGCAACCATTGCTGCCAACACTTTTTCGCAGCGGTGTCCACTAGGTGCAGGTAACGGCCTATGACCAGCCAGCTTCAAGCATCCCAACTATACGACCACGTTCGAACTCGTCTAATTGCTTATAAGGTCTTCGGCAACATCGTAACGGCATTATTGGATGTTTCTCCACGGAACTGCAACGCCCATAACGAGCAAAGATAAACCGTTCACATTTTTAACCTGTTTTATAGGATACTAGTTGCGCAGTAGAAGCGAGCGCTATGATCGAAGTTAACCCTCATTGTCTTTGAAAATGTAATTCATTTGCATACTTTTTATAAAGGAATTTGCATGTGAAATTTTGAGATGATCGGATTATTTTTTAGGGGTGATTCGTTTTTTTCGTTTTTTTTTTAAGGAGTGTACTTAAAGGTTTCTTATGCCTGCCAGATCTATGCGTTTTTGTCAAAAGTTCATTTGGCTGATTTGAGTTATTATATACTATTTGCAGATCATATACATGCATTTATGATTATTCAAATTATCAGTTTGGCGGAGATTGTACAGCCATTTTAATGGTAATTATAGTCGTTTTTCATAGGAAATATCACTGCTTCAAAAATATGAAATTTATAATAATTCGTCGGACTTAATTAAAAGTAATTCATTTAAATTTAAATCTCTGATTTAAACATTCGAAATATAAAAATATTTATTATCTACATATTTTATTTTCCCATATTGCAAAGGCAAAAGTATTTCAAAAAAATATTTTCTTTAATTCCTGAGTTATTAGTTCCAGACCTCACAGACATGCAAATACAACCACACATGGATACAACCACGCTACCAAATAATTCAAAAGGTATCGATCTTTCAAAATCTCGAATTCAAAATTTAAAAAAAAATGACCAAACCAATACATTTATGGTATTTTAATATGAAAAGGAGAAAATTCAAATTCAAATTTAATAATACAACAAACAAGACAATAAAGGCGAGCACCATAACACACACAACATAAGCACAGAACACAAAATTTTGTCGTAAGTCGACCTAGGGCCTAGCAATTATTATTAATATATGTCAAATATTAATTATTATACATCTGACAGTAAAATATGAAAATCAGATAAATGGGGTACCTAAATATTATATATTATTTTAACAATTATTTTTACCTGCATTAAATGTCATAAGAATATATATTTATATAGTAAATATAACTTATCAGTTCATTTCAGTCCGATGTAAGTAACAGTTCATTTCTCTTTTTAAACGTGTAGCAATTTCTATTACGATTACCGATATATCGTGGTATTGGATTTTCAGCAAATGATTATTACACCCTGTAGAGTCATTTGTGGTATGTTATGTGCAGGAACACAGCTGGTCTTATATACATGTAGGACTGTTTACGACTGTATCTAAACGGCCGAAGGGAAGTATATAAGATTTTTTTCCGATTTAGTACAACATTACATTAGTTTATTTGCACACAGTAATTTGTTTTGAAACATTTGTGACATCATTTATATTTGCAACATATAAAATAAGTGATCTTCATAAAGTGTGCTTGAAACTTTGGAATTTTAAAATTTAGTGATTAAACAATATTTAATCTAAAATTACTATAATTTTTAGCACTTTTTAATTTTTAGCACTCGAAAATTAACATAATAGATTATTAAGAAAAATATTATGAATTCAACCAATATATATTTTTTAATGAAAGAGAACATTTGCATTGAAAATTAAGTTTAATTTTTTTAGAACCATAAAGCTGAAAAAAGAAGCTATAAAATACGACCACAAAACGCTTTAAAAACCAACAGCGCATCTAAACTATACATGAACACACAAGTGACGCTTTTTGACGTCATTTTTTTTTCTTTATGCATCATTTTTATTACATTCCCTACATACAAATGGCATGGACATGATAGAGAAAATGTTGTAACGGGGTTCGAAAGTCGAATTACAATTTTGGAAGTACGTTTTAAATATCCCTGAACGCAAATCAAAGGTTTTTAAAAATATGTTTGTGTGTATGTAACAGTTTGTGTGTATGTCATGTTAGTTTGGTGTATGTATGATAACGTGTGTGTTCTTGAGTCTCTGGATGTTATATTTCTCTATCCCATAGATCATTTCAAATGTAATTTGTAAAGAATATAACGATTGGTGAACACTGCGGAAACTTATTGATTTTAAATGTAATTGAATGTCGGGATTATACCCCAATTCTCAAATGAATTTTCGACATTTAATACTGATAAAACAATAATCATTTGAGACATAATATTTCTTTAGAAAACAATTGACCCAGAATTTAGAACACCAGCATGATCCGTTCTAGAGATTTCACAAAATTTTCGAATGAATTTTTGAAAAAAATATTAAAAAATAAGTATCTTTAGCACTGCTAAATAAATAATCGCATGATGTTTAATGTTTCATTAGAAAACGAATGACATAATTTTTAGAACGCTAGAATAAACCGTTCTCCAGATATTGCACGTTTTTAAATACATTTTTCGCAAAAATTACACAAAAATTAAAAAAGTGGTAAGTATAATCAAATATGTTTATTTTACACTAACAGCATACCCGTTCTTCGTACGGAGTATATAATATAAGAAAACTTATAATTCGCAATCATGTGCACATTCTGTTGAAATATTAAATTTATTGCTCCTAAAGATAAGTTTAAGAATATATGTTCTCACTATGAAAAATTATCTTCACGGTCAGATCTGAAGAATAAAATATCCTGGCCCCTTTTGTAAGCAAATTTACAAAAAAAAAATTGAATCAGTATTTGCATGATCAGTATTCCAAATGAAAGCATTAAAATTGCATAGGATCCGTACTACTTATATACGCGAATATTAGAAGATATAACCTGTATCAGTATATTAGAAGATTACCCATATAACAATATGAGTCTCAAAAATCTTTGCCAAAATAAAAGAGATGACGCAATAAATTGAAAATATCAATAATCCCCGTAATCTTCATACCAGAAGGTCGTAATTGATTCCAATATATGCCAATATATATCAAAACATATACCAATATACCTGTGCCACTTATATTCTCGTAGATTAGAAGATATACCCGTGTATTTGTAGAAGATTACTCGCACAATGTACAATATATGAGTTTAAACAATTTTTGTCATAATAAAACAATGGCATAATAACTTGAAAATATCAATAATCCCTGAATCAATAATCCCCGAAAATATCAATAATAATAACGTTTAAACCTGAAGACCGTAATTGATATTATCCAGTCAAAAATGCTATAAGAAAAATCAAATCGTTCTTTTCTAAAATATATTTTTATATCCATTTGTTTATTATTGAAATCGAAAAAAGAATAATTAAAATTAACAGACAGATTTAATTTAATTGCGTTTCTGAGCAACATGATATAAGATAGAATCTTCCTCATAAACTGCTGCATTAAATAACATTTTGATTTCTTTATACTTTTGTTCAGTAGAAGCTTGTGAAAAATAAACAATGGAGATAGATTTCCAATTTAAATCATGTTTCAAACAATTAATGTTTTAGAAAGGGACTAATTAGCGCAAAAAATCTACCACTAAACTCAAAGATAAAGTTTTAATTCACTCTCAAACGATTTTCAAGCTTTTCGTTTGTATAAACCACGGAGTTAGGGAGTAGAACTCCTAGGAAAAAGTTTCGTTTTTCAATAATGTCTCGACAACCCCTGGCTTTAGATACTCGAAACTTAGGCTAAATTTATGGTAGGCTATTTCAAGGCTATCCGCAAAATTTTATCAGATTTGGTTTAGCCGTTCTCCCGTGATGATGAGACAAACGAAAATTTCGTTTTTTACTAATATGTCGAGAACCACTGATCGTAGAAACTCCAAACATAGACTAAAGTTTAAGTGGAACTACTTCCAGGCTACCCACAAAATTTCATGAAATTCGATTCAGCCGTTCTCCCGTGATGACGGGACAAACAGACAGATAGACAAATTTTCAATTTTATTTATATAGACTAGCAGCATACCCGTTCTTCGTACGGAGTATATAATATAAAGAAACTTGAAATTCATAATCATGCCCAAATTCTTATAGTATACTAAATGACATGTTTAATCAAAATATTCTGTTAAAATAATTAATATAATGCTCCTAAAAAGAAGTTTAAGAATCTCTGTTCTCGCTATATAAAATTATCTTCATGGACATATCTGAAGGATAAAACATCTTGGACCCCTTATGTAAGCAAATAAAAAAAAAAAATATGGAATTGAATCAATTTTTGCAAAATAAAAGCGTTAAAATTGTATGGGACCCGTACTAATTATATACGCGAATATTAGAAAATATAACCTGTATTAGTAGATTACATGTATAAATTGAAAATACCAATAAACCCGTAATCTTTAAATCTGAAGACAGTCATTTATTCCAATATATGTCAAAATTAAAGTGCTAAAATTATATGGGAAGATATACACGTACTACTTATAATGTCCGATTATTAGTAGAAGATTACCCGTTTTGCAATATGAGTCACAAATATTTTTTGGTAAAATACAACAGACGACGTAATAAATTGAATATATAATTAATCCCCTTAATCTTCATACCAGAAGACTGTACTTGATTCCAATATATATGCCAATATATGTCAAAATATATGCCAATATACCTGTACTACTTATATTCTCGTAGGTTAGAAGATATACCCGTGCATTCCTAGAAGATTACTCGTACAACGTACAATATGCGTGTGTCAGCAATTTTTGCCGCAATAAAACAATGGCGTAATAACTTAAAAATATCAATAATCCCTGAATCAATAATTCCGGAAAATATCAATAATAATAATGTTTAAACCTGAAGAGTATAATTGATATTATCCAGTCCAAAATGAAATGGCAATGAAATTTATTTAATATACATATCTTCATTATTCAAATCGGAAAGGATTTAATAAAAATCGTCTGCCGCATAAACACATTGGATTTAAATCCGTTGCTAAGCGACATGATAAGCGATCATTTGCTTCAAATACATTGGTAGAAAAAATATCATCTAAATAAATATATTTCTATGGAACATTTGGCGACAGTTTCGTCAAATTGGCGACATTTTAAAAAATCGCCAAATTTATCGCCAAGTGGGACTGTAGAACTGACAGTTCCACTTTGCGACAAATTGACGAAATATCATCACAATACTATCCCCTAACAAAAAACAATTAATATCATTTATGTAGCGCAATTTTATCAATTTCAAGATATTTTTATAGATTTGAAAACATTTTTATCAATTTGGTGACATTTTAAAAATTCGCTAAATGTATTACTAAGTAGGATGGTTGGTCTGACAGATAAATGCTAACCAAACATCATTTCAGTACTCTCTTCTAACAAAACAAAAAAAAATTTCATTGATATGTAGAAGACCCAAGCCACACGACCAACCCGAAGGTTTATGGCAGCTGTTTGTGTGTCGTTTATATCAATTTGGCGACATTTCCGTCAATTTGGCAAAGTTTAAGAAAAGTTGTCAAATTAGCGATATCCCTCCAAATTCGTATCTTTGAATTTGCAGATCTGAATGAAACATTCTTATCCCGTTTCAATATACTAAATGAAAACACTACAATTGTATTAGAAGATATACCCGCTCTACTCTTTTTCTGTTTCAACAATCGGCTATATGAATTTATTGGCTAAACACAATATATGAGTTTAGTAGCTAAATACGATATAAGCTTGAAAACTCTTTGCCAAAATAAATGAAATTGATGTACGCAGTCAGCAATTAATATAATTAAAAGAAAAATCAAACCGTCCATTCATAAGATATACTTTTATATCCATTTATCCATTTATTTATTATTTAAATCGAAAAAAAATAATAAAAACATTAACAAACACATTTAATTTAATTGCGATGCCGAGCAACATGATATATCCTCCTAAAATGTTAAAATTTATTAACCACTAACAGCACACCCGTTATTCGTACGGAGTGTATAATTTAAAGAAATTTAAAGTTCGCAATCATGTGCAAATTCTGTTAAAATATTAAATTTATTGCTCCTAAAGAGAAGTTTAAGAATATATGTTCTCACTATGCAAAATTATCTTCACGATCAGATCTGAAGAATAAAACATCCTGCCCCCTTTTGTAAGCAAATTTACAGAAGAAAAAATAGGAATTGAATGAATATATGCAACCCCGTACTAATTATATTGTCGCAGATCAGAAAATATGCCAATGTGTTAGTAGAAGATTACCCGTATTACAATATGCGTCTCAAAAATATTTGCCAAAATAAAAGAGATGACGTAATAAATTGAAAACATCAATAATATCCGTACTCTTTGTACCAGCAGGTCGTAATTGATTCCAATATATGTGTCATAAGGTAAAATTGTCCTTATCAAAAATTACCTGTATAGGACTTACCTATGATGCCGCCACTAAGGGTGGAGCATGTAAGCTCCCGGTTCTCAGGCTCGGACTACGAACACACAAAACATAAAGAAATACACATGCTTAATTGCTCAATTTATTTTAATATTTTACTTAATAGTTATCTATTGTATCTGGAGTAACTATGCTATAATTAAATCAATTATTAAAAGACACATAATACTGACAATATTACATTAATATCTATATATATATTTACACACATAATAACGTCGATTTAAATTTCTTAAAAACAGTTTCCTTTAAACAATCGATAAAGAATAGTTCTTATAGTTCAATATTACGAACTCGTTCATATGGTCTACGCATACGAACTGGTAGTCAATTAATTTAATAATTGTTAAAGGTGTGCCTTCCGTGCTAATAGTGACAATTGAAAGTTGGTTACCTTTTCTCTTTGTGTTACGTGCATATTCGTGCTATTTCAATGATGTAGGAAAACCGTTACACATCTAACTGCACTCGCTACCATTTTGTTGCTCACATTCTATAGACACTTTGCACAAACCCAAGAAAACATGATGCTGACTCGTTCGAAAGTTTTAAGTCGACTAAAAACCTCAAGTACGTCTAGGACGCTGTCGAAAAATTGCATCTCCTGGAAAGTTCTAGAACATTCTCTCAAACCTTTTTCTTTTCACATTGTAGTGTCGTTGTTGATTCGTTGAAGTGAAGAAGGGGATGCGCTGCTTATTTATGTTTGTATTGCCATTGGCTCCCTCCGCAGCATTTAAATAGCTCATTAACTAGGTTGACATCCGCAATTGTAATTTCGAAATGGCTAGGTTGGCATCCGTAATTGGAATGTAACATGTAATACAAATATTGTGTTACATGATATCCCCCCTTGCAGAGAGAAAATTTCAGCACACGGTAAACATTGCACTGAATACATATGTGTACACATTGCGGCCACTGTGGAAATGTTGCTTTGCTCCACTGCACATATATCTGCCACAGAAATGCAGATCACCGCATGTAAGACACACTATATTGTAACATTGACATATATATATCGGTGCATTACAACCGACATGTCACTAAAATGAAGGAACTCGCTGTTCGGAAGATACACCATATCGTACTTGGTAACACATATATTGGTGTACATGAAGAAATTATCACTGTTCGGAAGGCACACTATATTGTCACATGGAATTATCACGAGCACGGAAGACACCTTATTGTCACATGGAATTATCATGAGCACGGAAGACACCTTATTGTCACATTGAATTATCATGAGCACGGAAGAATGAGTCACCATCCTGTGACTTAACTTTCAAAGTTCTGGTACTTCAATATTTATATTTTCATTCTGTTGCTTAGTACAGTCTATTGTACACTTCAAATGAAGACTATATCATAATTGTTATTTGCATTTCTATTTATATACAAGTTCACAACATTCATTAAAATATACGCAATTCATTACCTTGATTTCTCATTTTCACAGACGTAAATAATTTTTTAGACAATTTTTTAGCTGTATATATTTCTTATTTATTACAATGAATAACATATTATATATTTTTGTGTGTATAAATCATGACTCTTTTGAACACCATATTTATATCATATTACATCTCGGCCTTTAAAATATCAAATATATCTACTCATTTCGCTACTCCAAACTACTGTGCATCTCATAATACGCACGAGCATTTCCTCTTCGACTGCCCTTTCGTGTGTAACAACTCCGCGGGAGGAAGGGAGAAAAGAAAAAAAGAAAAAATTTTGCTTGACCCGTAGCTTTCCTCTGCTCCTCTCAACACGTTTCTATGACAACTGCGAATCTGTTGACCCCCACGGCGAGCCTTGAATGAGTGTCTTCATTGTTTGCAGAGCGCAAACTTACGTAAAAGGGATTTTAACTGCCTTTTGCATGTATCGCTAAAGATTTAATCGTTATCGTGCAAGTTTGGCGGTATCCTCTTCTCAAGCGCGTGCTTTTAGACTGTCCGGTGGTGAATGTACGAGCTAACATTGACGTGGGATTTTCTGGCTGTATCTTTTAAGGAATTTATTTACACTTTTTCCTTCAAGTTCTTTTTTTGTATTCTTACTTATATTTATTCTACTTATCTTGTTAATAATTCTATTTAATTTGATATATATATATATATATATATATATTTTTTATTATTATTATCTTATGACCTTAACACAGATCTGACTGTTGAATTATTATTTTGATTTCAGGTACTTTTAATTTATTGTATTTATTTATCCCTTGTTGCAACAAGGCGTGATATATTATTTTATGTGTAGTATTATGAATATACCATGCTTTTGTTATGTTATTGATATAACTGACTTTATGTTCCCGTTTCAGCATAACGTTACATATTTATTTATTTAAATATAATTCTTTCATATTTAATTTTTATCTGTTATTTCTTTTTATTTCCAGTGATGCTTAATTAAATCATTAATTTCTTACTAATACTCAATCATTTATCATTTACATACAAATCAATGTGTTTTCCTAATGTATTTTATTTTTATATACCGGCCGGTATTTTTAAATAACTATAATTGCCTGCAATTATAATTTTAAATTTTGATACATTTATTGTATGCTTACAATAGAATTCTTTTGTATTATTTTCGTACTATGCAGGGGAGATTTTCTCCGGTGTTTATTTTTAGCCTGGATATTTACTTTGAAGGTGACTAGCTTTCGCCGTACAATGGCCCTATATGGAGCTGTTACGCTGACTGTGAAGGATGGGACATTAATCCTATTTTATTGAAGTTTATTAATCCATTTATGTAATTAACTTTTATTTTGTTTTTTAGATTGCGTGTTTTCGTAAAAGGTCTGTATACACTATTTATGCAATATATATTTATTAATTTACTAATTATTATTTATATCAGCTGTGACTGTTATTTTTGACTTAAAATTTTATTTATTTATGATTTTGCATTTATTCTGTCATCTTTTTATGAGGTATTTGATTAATACTTTTATGATTTTGAATATTATATACTTGCATTTACCATGTTCCATGACTTTATTTTGCATTTTATTAATTATGTTATACTATTTTTTCAAGACCCGTACAAGAAAAAGGAAAAACACAATATCGTGAAGAATTCCATCCCACACATCTTTATCATTGGAATGTCTACCTTGCTCTTAAGCATCTATCATTGGAAGACTTGTATTTTTGATGCCCACTACTGACTGTTACCACCTTTCGTTTTCAAGCAAGACCAATTGCAAGTACGTGAAATTTAATTATCTCTCTCCTTTTTTCTTCTAACACCTTAGTTTATTTTATTTTAGAACATTGAGGGGTATTGTATGTATTATTTATTACTTCTACATATTTTTTCTGATATTTATTGCTCTATTCATAAAATGTATCCATACATAAATGTTTATTTATTACCTATATTTTTATTTTATACTCATATTTACAAAATCCTCATATTTACAAAAAAAAATTATCCTCATATTAATTTTACAAATATGTTATCCTCATATTTATTTTACAAAATATATTATCCTCATATTTATTTTATTTTATAACTGCCCTACGAGTTCGTAGGTCCGAATCTCCCTGCTCTTATCCCCACTTACATAGTATTTGACAATGTCCATTTTTATAACGTAGACTAATTTTTATTTTGTTTGGAAGGGAAAAAAACATTTATTTACTATTTTCTTTCACTTCAAAATTTTCCGAGTCTCCGTTTTTATTTTGTTCTCAAACATTTTAATTTCCTGAAATCATCATTGTATTACATATTATTTATACTTGAGATATCTTTTATTTATTTATTTTTTTTTTTACGTCCACTGAATTATTTACTTTACTTATATTTTCTAAGATTAAATTTATTTATTTTACTTATATTTTCATATAAATTATTTATCTTTTATCATTGTCCGTTCATTTATTTAATATCTACTTGCATAAAAGGGACGGGAATCTAGAACTTTTTAATTTTGCTGTACTGCTACTTGATGAAACGCTGATAATTTTAATAAAATGGGCTGGCGCTAATACTTTTACGTTGTACACGTTGATACTTATTGACAACATTACTGCTAACCAGTCAACCCGCTGATAAACTTTCCTACTGTTCTTTTTTGTTGCTGTTGTTGCAGAAAAATCCATGATTTAAAAATTCCTATCCGCTGGACTTGCCTTCCTCCAGACAATTTTTTTGAAGTTTTATTTAATTTTGCGATTTTGTTGACTACCGTGCATTTTGGATAACTATCATGCCTATCCTCACACTACGTCTTCACTACTACACACTTTTCCTCAATACTACAGTTTTCACAATATACCATACATAATATACAATACACAATACATACTAAAATAACCATATACTTTTGCTGCCCTATGTTTTGCACATATTGTGGCACTATGCTATTTGTAACACACTTGTTGTCTATTTACTTATTTATCACTTAATTTTGAAAGTTGCTCTATCTACATAATTTTTCTATTATTATAATTATATTCATTTTCTTTACATTAATCAAAAATATCTATTTGTAGACTACCTTCCAACTTAATTTTTACATTTACTGTAGACTACCAAAATTATTTCAAAATGCTTTCCAATTAATTTTAATTTTATTGTAGAATCGTAAAAACCAATTATTGCAGAACAACTTCTAAAATATTCAATAACTATTGTAGAATACTAAAAAAAAATTATTTTGCAGAATATCATTTGAATTAATTTTAACATTATTGTATAATATTACACATACTGTAAAACTTTTCCAAATTTTATTTTTGAATTCACTGGCTCTACACCTTGTGCTGCATTTATTTGCATACACTTACTATTTATTTCTGCTCTATAATATTTTAATTTTTCCACTTAATTTAGCAGACAATTTTAATTTTTTTTTTACTTTTTATATTATTTTATTTTACTTA
Source organism: Amaurobius ferox (assembly GCA_951213105.1). NCBI lineage: Eukaryota > Metazoa > Arthropoda > Arachnida > Araneae > Amaurobiidae > Amaurobius > Amaurobius ferox. The sequence continues at coordinate 49,034,181 of OX578149.1, forward strand.
ACTAATCACTAAACTTGCTAGTCCAAAATTCTGTACATAATGAATCAGGTTAAGTTAATCCTTATTTTTTGTTGATCTAAATTTTGTAATTTTAAAATATTACAGAGAGTTATAACATTACGCTTTTTACAACATGATTTAAAATTTGCACACACATAATATACTTTTTATACACAATATTTCCAAGATGAAAACACTCTTTACCACAGTTATTCATATACTTTGCATATCCTATCTCTGTATATATATTTTATACAGCATTTATTTTACTTAACTTCTATTTTTTTTATTTTTTTTTATTTTTTTTTTTTATTACTTGCGTTGATAATTTATTTAAGTACACCCCGTCTATCATTTACACACTAACAGTATCTATTTAAAACTCAACTTCATTATCTTCTGTATTGGCCCGCAATTTTGGCTAAGCTTCCCACACAACAATTTATCTAGCAAAAGCCCGTGGTTCGTTTCCGAACGACACGGCACCAAGTCGATCGGCGCCATGATTTAATACACTGTTATACAATTCTGACTCTATATTAAATATTTATGCTAATACATACATATATATACAATCATATAATACATATTTAAATTATCATTTTCATGCATTTTCTTATCCTTCTACTGAGTTATATCTCATTATTAAATTCATTGTTAAATTCAATATTACATTCCACTTATTATTAAATTCACTTTTATATTCAAACTCATTATTAAATTTAATATTATATTCAAACTCATTATTAAATTTAATTTTGCCTTTTACTTATATTTTTTTACTTTGTCTTATGACAATTAATTCTCTCCGAGCTTGACCACATACGGCACCAATTCGCGCGGCGACATCATGTCATAAGGTAAAATTGTCCTTATCAAAAATTACCTGTATAGGACTTACCTATGATGCCGCCACTAAGGGTGGAGCATGTAAGCTCCCGGTTCTCAGGCTCGGACTACGAACACACAAAACATAAAGAAATACACATGCTTAATTGCTCAATTTATTTTAATATTTTACTTAATAGTTATCTATTGTATCTGGAGTAACTATGCTATAATTAAATCAATTATTAAAAGACACATAATACTGACAATATTACATTAATATCTATATATATATTTACACACATAATAACGTCGATTTAAATTTCTTAAAAACAGTTTCCTTTAAACAATCGATAAAGAATAGTTCTTATAGTTCAATATTACGAACTCGTTCATATGGTCTACGCATACGAACTGGTAGTCAATTAATTTAATAATTGTTAAAGGTGTGCCTTCCGTGCTAATAGTGACAATTGAAAGTTGGTTACCTTTTCTCTTTGTGTTACGTGCATATTCGTGCTATTTCAATGATGTAGGAAAACCGTTACACATCTAACTGCACTCGCTACCATTTTGTTGCTCACATTCTATAGACACTTTGCACAAACCCAAGAAAACATGATGCTGACTCGTTCGAAAGTTTTAAGTCGACTAAAAACCTCAAGTACGTCTAGGACGCTGTCGAAAAATTGCATCTCCTGGAAAGTTCTAGAACATTCTATCAAACCTTTTTCTTTTCACATTGTAGTGTCGTTGTTGATTCGTTGACGTGAAGAAGGGGATGCGCTGCTTATTTATGTTTGTTTTGCCATTGGCTCCCTCCGCAGCATTTAAATAGCTCATTAACTAGGTTGACATCCGCAATTGTAATTTCGAAATGGCTAGGTTGGCATCCGTAATTGGAATGTAACATGTAATACAAATATTGTGTTACAATATGCCAATATATATCAAAACATATGTCAATATACCTGTACTACTTATATTCTCGTAGATTAAAAGATATACACGTGTATTTGTAGAAGATTCGTACAACATACAATATATGAGTTTAAACAATTTTTGTCATAATAAAATAATTGCATAATAACTTGAAAATATCAATAATCCTTGAATCAATAATCCCCGAAAATATAAATAATAATAATTTTTAAACCTGAAGACAGTAATTGATATTATCCAGTCAAAAATGCTATAAGAAAAATCAAATCGTTCTTTTCTAAAATATATTTTTATATCCATTTATTTATTATTCAAATCGAAAAAATAATTATTGAAATTAACAGACAGATTTAATTTAATTGCGTTTCTGAGTAACATGATATAAGATAGAATCTTATAACATGTTAAATATGTCATGTCTTATAACATAAACTGCGAAATTAAATAACGATTTTGATTTCTCTATACTTCTCATTGTTCCGTAAAAGCTTGTTTTAAATAAACCATGAACCATGGAGATAGATTTCCCCTTTAAATCATGTTTCAAACAATTCATGTTTTCAGAAAGTGACTAATTAACGCAAAAAATCTCCCATCAAATTCAGAGATTAAATTTTAATTCACTTTCAAACGATTTTCAAGCTTTTCGTTTGGATAAACCACGAAGTTAGGGAGTAGAACTCCTAGGAAAAAGTTCCGTTTTTCATTAATATCTCCACAACCCCAGGTCTTAGAATCTCGAAACTTGGACAAAATTTATGGGGGGATATTTCAAGGCTATTCACCAAATTTCATTAAATTCGGTTCAGCCGTTTTTCCGTGATGATGAGACAAACGAAAATTTCGTTTTTTACTAATATCTCGAGAACCACTGGTCGTAGAAACTCAAAACACAGATATAATTTTAAGTGGGGCTATTTCTGGGCTACCCAAAAAATTTCATCAAATTCGGTTCAGCCGTTCTCCCGTGATGGTGTGACAAACAGACAGACAGACAGACAGACAGACAGACATATTTTCATTTTTATTTATATAGACTAGCAGCATACCCGTTCTTCGTACGGAGTATATAATATAAAGAAACTTGAAATTCATAATCATGCCCAAATTCTTATAGTATACTAAATGACATGTTTAATCAAAATATTCTGTTAAAATATTTAATATAATGCTCCTAAAAAGAAGTTTAAGAATCTCTGTTCTCGCTATATAAAATTATCTTCATGGACATATCTGAAGAATAAAACATCTTGGACCCCTTATGTAAGCAAATATAAAAAAAAATATGGAATTGAATCAATATATGCAAAATAAAAGCGTTAAAATTGTATGGGATCCGTACTAATTATATACGCGAATATTAGAAAATATAACCTGTATTAGTAGATTACATGTATAAATTGAAAATACCAATAAACCCGTAATCTTTAAATCTGAAGACAGGCATTTATTCCAATATATGTCAAAATTAAAGTGCTAAAATTATATGGGAAGATATACACGTACTACTTATAATGTCCGATTATTAGTAGAAGATTACCCGTTTTGCAATATGAGTCACAAATGTCTTTTGGTAAAATACAACAGACGACGTAATAAATTGAATATATAATTAATCCCCTTAATCTTCATACCAGAAGACTGTACTTGATTCCAATATATATGCCAATATATGTCAAAATATATGCCAATATACCTGTACTACTTATATTCTCGTAGGTTAGAAGATATACCCGTGCATTCCTAGAAGATTACTCGTACAACGTACAATATGCGTGTGTCAGCAATATTTGCCGCAATAAAACAATGGCGTAATAGCTTAAAAATATCAATAATCCCTGAATCAATAATTCCGGAAAATATCAATAATAATAATGTTTAAACCTGAAGAGTATAATTGATATTATCCAGTCCAAAATGAAATGGCAATGAAATTTATTTTATATACATATCTTCATTATTCAAATCGGAAAGGATTTAATAAAAATCGTCTGCCGCATAAACACATTGGATTTAAATCCATTGCTAAGCGACATGATATCATTTGCTTCAAATAAATTGGTAGAAAAAATATCGTCTAAATAGTTACATTTCTATGGAACATTTGGCGACAGTTTCGTCAAATTAGCGACATTTTAAAAAATCGCCAAATTTATCGCCAAGTGGGACTGTAGAACTGACAGTTCCACTTTGCGACAAATTGACGAAATATCATCACAATACTATCCCCTAACAAAAAACAATTAATATCATTTATGTAGCGCAATTTTATCAATTTCAAGATATTTTTATAGATTTGAAAACATTTTTATCAATTTGGTGACATTTTAAAAATTCGCTAAATGTATTACTAAGTAGGATGGTTGGTCTGACAGAGAAATGCTAACCAAACATCATTTCAGTACTCTCTTCTAACAAAACAAAAAAAAAATTTCATTGATATGTAGAAGACCCAAGCCACACGACCAACCCGAAGGTTTATGGCAGCTGTTTGTGTGTCGTTTATATCAATTTGGCGACATTTCCGTCAATTTGGCAAAGTTTAAGAAAAGTTGTCAAATTAGCGATATCCCTCCAAATTCGTAGCTTTGAATTTGCAGATCTGAATGAAACATTCTTATCCCGTTTCAATATACTAAATGCAAACACTATAATTGTATTAGAAGATATACCCGCTCTACTCTTTTTCTGTTTCAACAATCGGCTATATGAATTTATTGGCTAAACACAATATATGAGTTTAGTAGCTAAATACGATATAAGCTTGAAAACTCTTTGCCAAAATAAATGAAATTGATGTACGCAGTCAGCAATTAATATAATTAAAAGAAAAATCAAACCGTCCATTCATAAGATATACTTTTATATCCATTTATCCATTTATTTATTATTTAAATCGAAAAAAAATAATAAAAACATTAACAAACACATTTAATTTAATTGCGATGCCGAGCAACATGATATATCCTCCTAAAATGTTAAAATTTATTAACCACTAACAGCACACCCGTTATTCGTACGGAGTGTATAATTTAAAGAAACTTATAGTTCGCAATCATGTGCAAATTCTGTTAAAATATTAAATTTATTGCTCCTAAAGAGAAGTTTAAGAATATATGTTCTCACTATGCAAAATTATCTTCACGATCAGATCTGAAGAATAAAACATCCTGCCCCCTTTTGTAAGCAAATTTACAGAAGAAAAAATAGGAATTGAATGAATATATGCAACCCCGTACTAATTATATTGTCGCAGATCAGAAAATATGCCAATGTGTTAGTAGAAGATTACCCGTATTACAATATGCGTCTCAAAAATATTTGCCAAAATAAAAGAGATGACGTAATAAATTGAAAACATCAATAATATCCGTACTCTTTATACCAGAAGGTCGTAATTGATTCCAATATATGCCAATATATATCAAAACATATGTCAATATACCTGTACTACTTATATTCTCGTAGATTAAAAGATATACACGTGTATTTGTAGAAGATTCGTACAACATACAATATATGAGTTTAAACAATTTTTGTCATAATAAAATAATTGCATAATAACTTGAAAATATCAATAATCCTTGAATCAATAATCCCCGAAAATATAAATAATAATAATTTTTAAACCTGAAGACCGTAATTGATATTATCCAGTCAAAAATGCTATAAGAAAAATCAAATCGTTCTTTTCTAAAATATATTTTTATATCCATTTATTTATTATTCAAATCGAAAAAATAATTATTAAAATTAACAGACAGATTTAATTTAATTGCGTTTCTGAGTAACATGATATAAGATAGAATCTTATAACATGTTAAATATGTCATGTCTTATAACATAAACTGCGAAATTAAATAACGATTTTGATTTCTCTATACTTCTCATTGTTCCGTAAAAGCTTGTTTTAAATAAACCATGAACCATGGAGATAGATTTCCCCTTTAAATCATGTTTCAAACAATTCATGTTTTCAGAAAGTGACTAATTAACGCAAAAAATCTCCCATCAAACTCAGAGATTAAATTTTAATTCACTTTCAAACGATTTTCAAGCTTTTCGTTTGGATAAACCACGGAGTTAGGGAGTAGAACTCCTAGGAAAAAGTTCCGTTTTTCATTAATATCTCGACAACCCCAGGTCTTAGAAACTCGAAACTTGGACAAAATTTATGGGGAGATATTTCAAGGCTATTCACCAAATTTCATTAAATTCGGTTCAGCCGTTTTTCCGTGACGATGAGACAAACGAAAATTTTGTTTTTTACTAATATCTCGAGAACCACTGGTCGTAAAAACTCAAAACACGGATATAATTTTAAGTGGGGCTATTTCTGGGCTACCCACAAAATTTCATCAAATTCGGTTCAGCCGTTCTCCCGTGATGGTGTGACAAACAGACAGACAGACAGACAGACAGACAGACAGACAGACAGACAGACAGACAGACAGATTTTCATTTTTATATATATAGACTAGCAGCATACCCGTTCTTCGTACGGAGTATATAATATAAAGAAACTTGAAATTCATAATCATGCCCAAATTCTTATAGTATACTAAATGACATGTTTAATCAAAATATTCTGTTAAAATATTTAATATAATGCTCCTAAAAAGAAGTTTAAGAATCTCTGTTCTCGCTATATAAAATTATCTTCATGGACATATCTGAAGAATAAAACATCTTGGACCCCTTATGTAAGCAAATATAAAAAAAAATATGGAATTGAATCAATATATGCAAAATAAAAGCGTTAAAATTGTATGGGACCCGTACTAATTATATACGCGAATATTAGAAAATATAACCTGTATTAGTAGATTACATGTATAAATGGAAAATACCAATAAACCCGTAATCTTTAAATCTGAAGACAGTCATTTATTCCAATATATGTCAAAATTAAAGTGCTAAAATTATATTGGAAGATATACACGTACTACTTATAATGTCCGATTATTAGTAGAATATTACCCGTTTTGCAATATGAGTCTCAAATGTTTTTTGGTAAAATACAACAGACGACGTAATAAATTGAATATATAATTAATCCCCTTAATCTTCATACCAGAAGACTGTACTTGATTCCAATATATATGCCAATATATGTCAAAATATATGCCAATATACCTGTACTACTTATATTCTCGTAGGTTAGAAGATATACCCGTGCATTCCTAGAAGATTACTCGTACAACGTACAATATGCGTGTGTCAGCAATATTTGCCGCAATAAAACAATGGCGTAATAACTTAAAAATATCAATAATCCCTGAATCAATAATTCCGGAAAATATCAATAATAATAATGTTTAAACCTGAAGAGTATAATTGATATTATCCAGTCCAAAATGAAATGGTAATGAAATTTATTTTATATACATATCTTCATTATTCAAATCGGAAAGGATTTAATAAAAATCGTCTGCCGCATAAACACAATTTATTTAAATCCGTTGCTAAGCGACATGATATCATTTGCTTCAAATAAATTGGTAGAAAAAATATCGTCTAAATAGTTATATTTCTATGAAACATTTGGCGACAGTTTCGTCAAATAAGCGACATTTTAAAAAATCGCCAAATTTATCGCCAAGTGGGACTGTAGAACTGACAGTTCCACTTTGCGACAAATTGACGAAATATCATCACAATACTATCCCCTAACAAAAAACAATTAATATCATTTATGTAGCGCAATTTTATCAATTTCAAGATATTTTTATAGATTTGAAAACATTTTTATCAATTTGGTGACATTTTAAAAATTCGCTAAATGTATTACTAAGTAGGATGGTTGGTCTGACAGATAAATGCTAACCAAACATCATTTCAGTACTCTCTTCTAACAAAACAAAAAAAAAATTTCATTGATATGTAGAAGACCCAAGCCACACGACCAACCCGAAGGTTTATGGCAGCTGTTTGTGTGTCGTTTATATCAATTTGGCGACATTTCCGTCAATTTGGCAAAGTTTAAGAAAAGTTGTCAAATTAGCGATATCCCTCCAAATTCGTAGCTTTGAATTTGCAGATCTGAATGAAACATTCTTATCCCGTTTCAATATACTAAATGAAAACACTACAATTGTATTAGAAGATATACCCGCTCTACTCTTTTTCTGTTTCAACAACCGGCTATATGAATTTATTGGCTAAACACAATATATGAGTTTAGTAGCTAAATACGATATAAGCTTGAAAACTCTTTGCCAAAATAAATGAAATTGATGCACGCAGTCAGAAACTAATATAATTAAAAGAAAAATCAAACCGTCCATTCATAAGATATACTTTTATATCCATTTATCCATTTATTTATTATTTAAATCGAAAAAAAATAATAAAAACATTAACAAACACATTTAATTTAATTGCGATGCCGAGCAACATGATATATCCTCCTAAAATGTTAAAATTTATGAACCACTAACAGCACACCCGTTATTCGTACGGAGTGTATAATTTAAAGAAACTTATAGTTCGCAATCATGTGCAAATTCTGTTAAAGTATTAAATTTATTGCTCCTAAAGAGAAGTTTAAGAATATATGTTCTCACTATGCAAAATTATCTTCACGATCAGATCTGAAGAATAAAACATCCTGCCCCCTTTTGTAAGCAAATTTACAGAAGAAAAAATAGGAAATGAATGAATATATGCAACCCCGTACTAATTATATTGTCGCAGATCAGAAAATATGCCAATGTGTTAGTAGAAGATTACCCGTATTACAATATGCGTCTCAAAAATATTTGCCAAAATAAAAGAGATGACGTAATAAATTGAAAACATCAATAATATCCGTACTCTTTATAACAGAAGGTCGTAATTGATTCCAATATATGCCAATATATATCAAAACATATGTCAATATACCTGTACTACTTATATTCTCGTAGATTAAAAGATATACACGTGTATTTGTAGAAGATTCGTACAACATACAATATATGAGTTTAAACAATTTTTGTCATAATAAAATAAATGCATAATAACTTGAAAATATCAATAATCCTTGAATCAATAATAACCGAAAATATAAATAATAATAATTTTTATACCTGAAGACAGTAATTGATATTATCCAGTCAAAAATGCTATAAGAAAAATCAAATCGTTCTTTTCTAAAATATATTTTTATATCCATTTATTTATTATTCAAATCGAAAAAATAATTATTAAAATTAACAGACAGATTTAATTTAATTGCGTTTCTGAGTAACATGATATAAGATAGAATCTTATAACATGTTAAATATGTCATGTCTTATAACATAAACTGCGAAATTAAATAACGATTTTGATTTCTCTATACTTCTCATTGTTCCGTAAAAGCTTGTTTTAAATAAACCATGAACCATGGAGATAGATTTCCCCTTTAAATCATGTTTCAAACAATTCATTTTTTCAGAAAGTGACTAATTAACGCAAAAAATCTCCCATCAAACTCAGAGATTAAATTTTAATTCACTTTCAAACGATTTTCAAGCTTTTCGTTTGGATAAACCACGGAGTTAGGGAGTAGAACTCCTAGGAAAAAGTTCCGTTTTTCATTAATATCTCGACAACCCCAGGTCTTAGAAACTCAAAACTTGGACAAAATTTATGGGGGGATATTTCAAGGCTATTCACCAAATTTCATTAAATTCGGTTCAGCCGTTTTTCCGTGATGATGAGACAAACGAAAATTTCGTTTTTTACTAATATCTCGAGAACCACTGGTCGTAGAAACTCAAAACACGGATATAATTTTAAGTGGGGCTATTTCTGGGCTACCCACAAAATTTCATCAAATTCGGTTCAGCCGTTCTTCCGTGATGGTGTGACAAACAGACAGACAGACAGACAGACAGACAGACAGACAGACAGACAGACAGACAGACAGATTTTCATTTTTATTTATATAGATGTGCAATATTATGCAATAAATCTGTTAACATTCTTGCATCTAGCTCGCCTTGCCGGTAGTTCGTTTCATCCGAGTGAAGTTACGTTTTGCAATACTTTTGTATTTTGATGCCAAAAAAGTCGCCAATCGTTTCTTATTCCAGGTTATTCATTAAATGTCAGTTGCACTGTGATGGAGATTTTGGTCATAAGTATGAACAGTCCTTTTGTTTGGATTAATAAGTTGCCAAACGAGCTAATGCACATGGTATTGTACATTAGCTGTTAATGTACATGGTATTAATTAAATACCAAAAACATTATACTCTATATTTTGTACACCATTATTTCGTTGTGTAAGATGTAAAGTGACAACATTGCGTAGGGAAAGTTACGTGCTATTCCCATCAGACATTTTACTAGTCTGATTAACATGCGTGCTGTTTGTTCATAGTGCAATAAAGAAGGAACAAAATCCATCTAGTTTAGGGGAAAAAAATCTTCTAGTTTCCAAGGATTGAGGTATTCAAGATTCTGAGGTATTATGTCCTTTCATTTCACAAGATTTGTAGTAAGTATTGAATAAGTGTATATTAAATAGGCATATCACTTAAAATGAGATAAATCTTTTAATGCTACACATGCAATCCTATTCAGTATTATATGTAATTTTCTACACTGAAAATATTGAAATTGATTATATGCACATTTAAGCATAAATAATCAAATTCGTTATAGCTTCTACCTTTATCATATATAATATTCTTAATAATAGCATTCATGCAAACTCACCAGGGGCATATTCTATTCCAATCATTCCGGTCTTGGCTAATGAATCTTGACGCAAAAGAGGTTAGATTACTTTCTGAATTCTAATACTGAATGGCGAAGATGGATGAGTAGCATGTTCTTTCGATTCTACTAAATTGCGCGAAATATTTCCATCTTTACAATTCTAATTTAGATACAATTTATTAAGAAAATATCTGAATAATGGATTAGGTTAAAATATAATAGGCATTTGAGTATTTTTAATATATCAGAATGGGTGGTGTGTTAGAAAAAATAAAGATAAGACATGAATTAAGATTTTTATTTATGACTAGTGGGCACTGCCCCCTGCTCCGTGACTTTCGCCAAACCTCTAACCGCTCACTAACCGCTGGAGCTCGCGACGTGCTACGCAGACTTAATGTGGGAGTTATGGGGCTCCACCTCTTATTCGCTGACGCTTGCCAATCCCTGGAGGTCGCGAGCACTTTCTCCCAATCGACGAAGCGTTAAGGTGACCCTTATTACTTTCCTTATATACATAATGAATAAGGAAAGTATTGTGGCGGGGTCGAAAATTCAAATTCGAGTTTTTGACGGGGGAGCACGTTTCAAGCATTCCTGATCACGAATCGAACATTTTTGAAGTGATGTCTGTATGTGAGTGCGTGTGTGTGCGTGTCAGTGAGTCTGTGGAAACGATATCTCACGAACGAATGGAGCGATTCGAATGAAATTTGGTACAAAAATCACAATCCGTGAATACTCGAAGCCTATTGTTTTAAAACACAAGCGAATGTCCAGACCCCCCCCTAAATTTTTAGTGAAATTTTGGAAAAATCATCAAAAAATTAAAACCTTTAATAAAGTTACGCAAATAGACATTTCTTATGTAATTTTTCCTTTGCAAACAATTGACATAAACTTTAGAACGTTAGCATGAACCGTTCTCGTGATATTGCACATTTTTCAAATAAATTTATCAAAAAATTCCATAAATTAAAGAAACATATTAGCATGTTCCATTTGCATAAGTAATATCATGCGATAAATTTGGTGACATCATTCTCGTGGATCTAACTCGTTCCATTCACGAGAAAAGATACTTTGAGTAATACTTTTGTATTTGAACGCCAATAGTCATTTTTCCGCTGTAAGAATAACTTATTTCTCCTTCCATAACACTTGGCGAGATTTTGGCGTTGAATTTAGCTGAATGTCGTCAACTTGGCGACATTTTAAAATGTTGCCCAATTAACGAAAATCTTGCCAAATGGATAAAAAGGACGCTAAATCAATGAAAATGACGACTCATTGAAGAAAATCCAATATCTTGGAAAGAATATAAGTATCTACTATAAGAATAACATTTTTTAACTGTAAAAGTAGTAAATTCATTGCATTATATAAGGATAGCCATGTGCTGCCCACACTATTTTTTATGCTTCGTGAACGAACACAGTCACGAGTTTCCGCGTCGTCATTATTATCTCAGAAACAAGTACTATGACGTGCCCAAGAAGGTCTTCAGTACATCAGAATGAATCCAAATGCGATTCAAGAGGTATGTCAATCTAACGAATGCTGGATAAACGAAAGTTTACTGCAATATTTTTCAATTCGCTGTATCTCACTCTGCGTAGTCTCGTGATCTTCTTCGGAGCTTAGGTATCAATTCGTAATTACAATGGCAATGGACGTCATTCCCAGCTCGAAAAGAGATTTTTCCTTCTGTTCTGTAATTTGACGACGATTAGGGGATGAAAATATGTATCACCGACTGATTAAATCTTAACACTTAATTTCAAAGCCCTTATTAAACATACAATCGTGAAATAAAGTGCATTAGAATCTAAATGATAATTAGATATTTTTTACGAAGATAAATATAATTAGTTAGATATAGAATTTTTCATTACTTTGATATTATCAGCGCGTTAAATTAAAATTAATTTAAGAGCACTCAAAAATCAATTTGCTGATATCAAACTATATTAAAAAGTAAGTTTCTGGTGAGTTTCCAGTGGGAGTGGGTTGCTGGTGGCGTAAAGATCGAAATTTTGGGATAAGTAGATGATTTGATATTGTAATATTTTATTTCAACATTCATTAAGAAATAGAAATTTTTATCCGATTGTAACCAGAATAGGAGTAGCGCAGTGTTTAAAACCAAAATAGAAATTTCAAATCATTTGTTGGTATAGGATCGGCACTATCCTTGACAGTTTCTTAAAAGGTTTTTATAAAAAGTCAAGGAGCTTTAAACGCTACAAAATACTAATAAAATAGATCTAAATGTCCTATAATAATATTATTTAATAAATAAAGATGTCAATGTGTCTTGGCATTTTGCAGCGAGGAATCTAAGCATCGTACGACAATAAAATTTTGTACACAATTTCTTCATGGTCAGAATAGCAGCATCTCGGTGTTATATTTTTAAATTTCGAATTAGTTCTTTAGTTATCTTAGTTCTTCAGTTATCTTATAGGTTCGAATTTCCTTTGCAATCTTCAAAAACGCAAAGAAAAAAACCCGTCGAGAAAAAGTATGCTCAAATTTCGTTCGATACACGGCAGCAAAATCATAGACAAGCGTTTCGCTAGCGAAACAAGGTATTCCTGGTACGTCGAAGCCAGGACGGCTGGTACTTGGGTAGTAGGATTTAAAATTCAGTAATTTAAAATCCCTAATTTTACAGATATGGATTTGAATGTTTAACTATAAGATTGTAACAGTGTTATAAGCATTTCTTGAAAAAGGAAACACGTTTCTACGATAGTAACTTCCCAGGTTATAAATTAAGATTTTAATTGACCGTAAATGAAGACTTTTTGATGTACGGTCTTACCGGGGGGGGGAGGGGATAATATTTAAATATTCACTCTAGTAAAAATATTTTTTCTTGATACATGGAGCAGGGATTGATTCTTTCTATTTATATCAATATAACGTAGATAAAACTATTTCAAATATAATTTGTTTCGTTAAGATTTTTCCTCTTATACTAGTCACTCAGTAACATTATTCCAACAGACCCAGGGAAGGAAATTTTAGATCTTGATCACCAAGTCATGGAGTTAATGAATTCTGTCTTGGTAGGAATTATATTTCATTGTGGGTTGGAACAATAAAGAAACTCGATAAGAATACAAAAGATCTTATAACCAGTACTGATAAAAGTATACCTATAAGCAACTGGCATAATATTTTACTGCATAATGGAATACCTGCAAAATGGAATATTAGTTAATGGAATAAAAATAAATTGATTTAAATGTCCAAACGGCAGATATTAATTCTAACGATAAAACTATTATCTTAATAGAATTAAGGATTGTATTAAAATAATCCTGGTTTTGGAATAAATTTTTAGGTTTATGGTATAAGAAGTATTTAATTTCGTCTGTAGCTGCATTGCACATATGTATCAATTTATTTAGCAAACACTTCAGAATCTCCATTGAAACCTATGGATAGAACTGGTATCTATAATATCCGAAACTTTTATCATCAATCTGCAAAAGGTTCCTGTTATTTTCAGAAGTGATGTTTCGAAAGTTTCTATAGTTGCTCGAATTACAACTCATCTCTCACAGTTGCGTTAATACCAAGGAGATGATTAATACCTTAAATAGCCAACATCGTTCCAACACAGATTGCAACGGGTAAGACAAACTTAAGGAATTTTTCTCTAAACACTATGGTAGAACAATTCACAGAGTACTGAAATTGACATACAATGCTAGAAAATGTCAGTTTAGGAATGAATGCTGCCACTTTCGCCGGATTGCTAATGTATGTCTTAAACATTGTATTCAGAGTGTAACAGAACTTTGTGCGATCAATCCGGACTATATGCCACTCCTAAGAATAATACCCTTATTTCACCAAAACGTCGAGTGATATGGAAAGTTAATGGGTTATTATCCAAGCAAAATTAGACCGCCCATGATGATCAATCAAATTATTCCCTTTGCGAAATAAACAGCAATTAAAATAGCTTTCAAACATGTGTGCATGACGATTGTTCAATTTCCCTCTCTACAATAAAACACTTTACTCTAATCGAAAAAATTGCCTAAGACAGATACATCATGCTCGTCAACATGTGTCAAGCTACTCCATTAAGACCTCAACAGGCGGTAAATTATTTTTACTTCCCTTATATACATAATGTATAAGGGAAGTATTGTGACGGGGTCGAAAATTCGAATTCGAGTTTTCGACGGTAGAGCACGTTTCAAGCATTCCTGATCACGAATCAAACATTTTTGAAGTGATGTCTGTGTATGTGTGTGTGTGAAAGTATGTGTGTGTGTGTGTGTGTGAAAGTATGTGTGTGTGTGTGTGTCAGTGAGCCAGTGGAGACGATAACTGACGAAATAATGGACCGATTCGAATGAAATTTGGTACAAAAATCACAATCCGTAAACACTGGAAGCCTACTCTTTTTATACACAATCGAATGTTTAGAACCCCCCCCCCCCCAAAATTTTTGGAGTGAAATTTTGAAAAAATCGTCAAAAAATCAAAACCGCTAATAAAGTTACACAGACATTTCTTATGTAAATTTTCATTAGAAAACAATTGACATAAATTTTAGAACGTTAACATGAACCGTTCTCGAGATATTGCACATTTTTTAAAAAAAAGTCAAAAAGTCATATAAAATGAAAAAATAAATATTTCCTATTGAGAAACATACTCATTTTTTATATGTAATACCATGCGGTAAATTTGGTGACATCATTCTCGTGGATCTAGCTCATTCCATTCATGAAAAAAGATACTTTGAGTAATACTTTTGTATTTGAACGCCAATAGTCATTTATCTAGTGTAAGAACAACTTAATTCTTCGTCCATTTCGCTTGGCGAGATTTTGGTTAAAACATAGTTTTAAAGTACCCTCTTATTTTTTGTATGCAGATTAAGTGTATGGAAAATGTACGTATTAAAATTTATGCAGCTTAAATGCATGAAAGACAACTGCATGTCAAATTTGGACTTTCTAGCTGCTCCGGCTGTCAAGTTATTCCCAAACAACTAATGCATTTCCATGGCGAGCCCAGGGCATGTAGAACTGGTGAGGTTTTAAGTCATGCTCCATTTGTTAGCATCGAGATATCGCATCTACAGACTCACGCGCACACACACACACACACATAGACACTGCCATCACCTAAGAGACGTTCAATTCGAGTTCAGGGATGCTTGAAACGTGCTCTTCTGTCGAAAATTTGAACTCAAATTGTCGCTTCCCTTGCAAGACTTTTCACATATATATTATACTATGCATGTAGGGAAAGTAAAAATAAAATTAATACTACATAGTTTTAGTACAAAATCGCATGGCAACGTAGCATCTATAATAATACATTAATAAATGTTTTAATATAATTAAAATTCCTTAACCTTCAACAGTCAAATCCTTAGTAATATTAATTAAATAGGCCCAGCAGTTGTCATGCCCGATCATCACAGTCAGAGAACTAATGATTCTTGTACTGTCAGGAATTGGATTTCAATTCATGTCCGAAAGATGGGGAAAGTTAATAACACGGCAAGAAAATATAATGTCAGTTTGGATAGCACGGAAATTCCAGGAGATGTTTTTACTCCTTTTAGTCTTAGTAAGATGATAAATGAATTTGGATGTGCAGGTCTCTATATAACATTTCTGCTTTAAAGTTCCAATGTGGTTTGCTATTAATTCGGTTAAAACAAGTTGACACCAATAAAATAAAGAAAATTATGTATGTGGCCAGCACGTGATTTTTTCGATAAAGTGCTAATTTTGTTTTCTCTGTAATACTTAGTATGTGTAAGTATTGTGACACTCTAGAACGCTTTAGGCAATTCAGATCTCTAAAGATAAGATTTACTGTCATTTGTGCATGTGTGCATGTAGCAGATATGTATGCATTCAAAATTAAATACTAAAAATAAATTTTATTTGATGGATTTAAATATAGATAGTCCA
Source organism: Amaurobius ferox (assembly GCA_951213105.1). NCBI lineage: Eukaryota > Metazoa > Arthropoda > Arachnida > Araneae > Amaurobiidae > Amaurobius > Amaurobius ferox. The sequence continues at coordinate 49,050,602 of OX578149.1, forward strand.
GCAGAAGTTCGTAATACTAGACGTCAACGCTACCAATGATAACAAATTTATCGTCAAGATATTGGTGACAGAACTTTGCACACATTTGTGTTCTATCACGACTCTGACGTCACCCCTAGGGTGAAGAACACCAAAAGTAGAAGGCTGAGACAGAACCCCAGCAGCGCGGAAACCATTCCACCCCAAAACAACCAAACATAAGTGTCCACAACTGAGGTGGATGGAGAAAACCTTGCCCACTGTGGTCGCAGAGACAATAGCGGAAGGCCACTACTTGGGCCCAAGAGAAGTAACTCTGGCCACAACTTCGGTGGCTGAACACCGATAGAACAGCTGAGACAATCTCCCAGTAACCAATACACGAAGATCAAAGAACCTGAAAAAGAAACGAGAAAAGGAAGGAGTCCCCTCTGGCAGAGGAAGATGAAGGAGAAAGGGTTGCCAGCGGGGGGAAAGAAGGAAGAAGAGGAGAGAAGAAAAAAGTGAAAGAGCCTACAAGAGTAGGAAACACAGGTGGAAAAAGTCCGCCTGTGTCGGAGTAACTGCCAAGAGTAAATCCTCTCCGAATCCTGGTGGGAACATCCTTCCACCGCTTCCCATCCGCATCCTCCCCTACGAATATCTATCTGGACAGAATATGCTGAACAAAATTTTTACAGAATATGCTGAACAGAATATTGACGGAATATGCTGAAAATAATCTTGACAGAATATGGTGAAAATAATCTTGACAGAATACGCTGAACATAATCTTGACAGAATATGCTGCTGCTTCTGCTGAACATAGACTGTCATTACTGTAGAATGTATTCTCCCATCAAAATGTTTTGATGCAGTGGCCGTTGACTACGATCATGGGAAGTAGTCCCATGATCGTAGTCCCATGACGTAGTCCCATGATCGTAGTCAATGATCGTAGTCCCATGCTGCTGGGGCCAAGTGAAACGAAATGTTTGGCAGGCAGAAGTTGCGGACTTCTCAACTCGACTCCAAGATGGCGTCATTGAATGTTTATGCTTTGTCTGGAAGAGTTCAGACATTTATTTAGTTTTGTGCTATAAAAAAAGTTGATTTTCTTATTGCTTGTACATTTTCGACACAGAAGATATATAATTTGATTAGTTAGTAGTGATTAGTATATTGTGAAATATTGGTCGTCAAAATTTGACAGTCCACGTCTTTAATGGCAGCCTTTAAATAATATGGCAAGTGGTGAGCCTCAATAGGTATGTCCTCTGTTGCTCTACTCGAGTGTTTTCTACTTTGAAAGTGTTTGGAATCTTCTGGATGAGTGCCTCGTACAGTGATTATTATAATTACTGCTTCATAAAGTTCACTTTTTTGACGTGATTGAATTTTAGTGTACAACGCCATTATTGAAGTGTACAGTAACGTCATCAGATATATTTTAATTCTATATTAGTATATCTTTTTTCCTGGTTGATTTCCGTGATATTATGGGTTATTACAACCCCCTATTATATATTACTTGGAGTGTCTTACATTGTTTACTAGTTAACAGTATGGCGACAATTCTCGTTTTGGATAAAATTGTGGCAGATTTCAGTGAAAGATGATCTTAAAATTGACTCTATCAGTCAATGTAATGATAAACTAGTGAGTTTGCAGACATTTTTATATTCAAAAATGAACTTCAAGCTAGGGGAAAAATTCAAAATGAACTAGTAGGTTATATTAGTTTCTTTATTAATAGCATAAAGAAAATAAACTTACTGTTATTCAATAAAAGGGCTGATTCAAGTGTCTTACGACATGACGCGTCCTCATCTATGAAAGCAGGAGTACTTCATGAATTAGAGCTAGCTAAGGCCATGCTGGATGGAAAACTAGAAGAAAACTACAGTATCATTAATAAATTAAAGCTAGACATAAAGGATCTTGTCAACTGGGCAGAAGTTAATCTTTATAGCGTTGGTGCAGATATTCCACAAGAAATTATTGATAGAGTAACCGAGATAAATGAATTGAAACGATTTTCGACGAGTCTGGCTTGCTCCCCCCCCCCTCCACACCTTTTGTTGTGTAGTCTTTTCTACCCATACTTTCCCGGCTTTAAACCTTCGGGGAAGTTGCAAAGCGAAGATCAGGTGTCGAAGCTCCCATGTATTACATAAATTTATATAAAATATTTATCAGAAGTAAAGTTTATCAGAAATTTTGCATTTTAAAACTATAAATATTGGTATAATTAAAACGTTCTAAAATCGATATCTTCAATTACCTTACATATAAATTTCTATTTAGATACAGCATACATTTATTTTTATTTATAAACTAGTATTTTATTCTGCCAAAGACAGAAAATCTAACACTCCTCAAAAAGATGCAACATTTTTAATACGTTTCATTTCGTTTATGTAGTACTTATAACACCGCAAACAGTTGTATCAACTGAAAATTAACACAGGTTCTGCTCCGTGGTTTCAGTATTTTGTGTCCGTCACGGAAATTTGGGGGTTATGAGAAACTTTTTCATTTCCCCCAGTTTGACCACTCTAAGCAATTAAACGAAGCTTCGGCTCCGTTAAGTTCGATTCAGTAATCTGTACTATATGTGTCGATACTTGTACAGATATTAAGCCGTCTAAGTCGGCAAGGGGTTTCTGGACGGTCTGAAACGACTTTTCTAGACCCCTCAACTTTCTCCACCCCATCTGGGGGTGAAAAAGACTGAAAATTCAACTCCGTTAAGTTCTGTATCGCAGTTAATACTATAAGTATGCAGCCTTCTCGATCACATGGCTGCTTTTGTATCACCTGGGAAGACAAAAACATGTTAGACACATTATGTAATTATATATTGGAATATCTGAAATTTACACTTAAATTATTGTTAAAGACATTTTAAAAACTTTTATAAATATCCAAGTATTTTTTGCAATATGTATTTATTTATTTTTAATAGGAGTCTTGGAGTAGAATTGAATATAAGTTTAAATTTAATTTTGCGTTATCAATTTTATTTAAGTTTATTTATATCCTTCAAATGCAAAAACAAACCGTTATTCTCATCATTTTATTTATTTACCTGTCAGGCCGTATGTCGGTCCATCTGTCTGTCTGTATGTTTGTCCGTCAGTCTGTCTGCCTATCTCTCTGCCCATCCGCATGTAACAACAGAAACCAAAGGGAATTTTTCAAAATTTAATATATAGCATATAGAGACAATTTTATCGAGTCAAAATAAAATCTGTTAAAATGTTATAATTTAAAAAAAATATAAACAGTTTTACAATTTTACTCCACTATTTCTTATAGGAAAAATAGGAGAAAACGATATATCTCGAACTGAGTCGCATAAATTTAAAAAAATCCCTGCTGGCATTATATGTCTTGATACGTAAAATACAGTTTGGGGTTATTTAAATGGTTTTTGAATAATTAAATAACAGATGAGGTGCTAATATGATAATATATGTGGTTATGATACATTGCTCACTAGGAAACTGCAAGTTCATAAATTCTACTCTTCGAACACGCCTTTTTCACAGAAATATAAAACTGCTGTTTCGGAGAATAACACTTTTAGTACTTCCTTAAATAAAACAGACATAAAATTTCGTGACAGCAATTGTTTCGAGGGGGTTATGATCCCTATTCATCAGGTCAAAACTGTGTCTCTACCTAACAAACGCTAAACAAGAACAACTTGCTTGGCGCTTGTTAAGTACAGACAATGTTTAGAATTTATGAAGAGGGATCATAGGCAGTTCTTGCTTGTCGTTAAGTAAAGACACTGTTTTGACTTAATGAAGAGAGATCTTAGGCAGTTCTTGCTTGACGTTTGTTAAGTAAATATATTGTTTTGACCTGATGAAGAGGGACCTACTTTGTTTTCTTCGATCCAGACGGTCAGAGCTACCCGAAGGTGTAAGGTAAATGTTTGGGCGCCCGGGAAGTGTCACCAAATTTAGACAGGAACCCAGTGGAGGAGGCACCCACAGGGACTGTAATATCCTTCCACCTCCACCAACATCTCGAAAGGAATTACAAACCCACATATTTAACTTGCCCCTATTCCTCGGGAACACGGAGACTGTTTGGACAGGTCGGTAATCGAACTCGACTCGCCGAGCGCAATCCCCGCGCGCTAACCACTAGGCTGTCTCACCTCGAAAACGGACCTTAGACAGTTCTTTCTTGCTGTTGTTTAAGTAAAAACATTGTTTTAACCTCCTGAAGAGGGATCTAATCTTCATTGAAGCAATTGTTACCGCGTAATTTGCTTAAGTTTGCTTTCTTAAAATTGAAAGTGTTACACTTTGAACTTTAATGAAAAGAAAGTGTTACACTGTTTGAAAGTGTGAACACTTGAAAGAGTTACATTTTTACCAATTTTCATGCACTTTTCAACTCCCTATTAAATATTTGATGGGAATTATGATTCTTTCAAATATTTACATAGAGCTTACTTTTTCATTATTAATGCATTCTAAAATTTAGGCAATTCCAAACACATAATGTGCTAAACTAAATGTTAAAATAATTAACCATAACCTACTATGAATCTTTCTGCATAAAAATTAAAAGCTTAAGCACTTAAGCTAGTATATTTTTGTAAACTGTGAATTAATTGGTTTAAAAAGCATAGCAATATTTTTGAATGGCAAGTTAGTTTACAACAAAATCGTTTTTACATAAAAGCGAAACACTGAAGTGGCTTATTTAGTGCACTTGATCACGTAATTTCGCTACCCATAATGCACTTCAACACTTTCAGATGAAACATGTAGCATTTTCTAATTAATTGCTTCCAACTGCAAAGTATCGTGAAACGTTTTTACGTGATAAAAAAAAACAAAAAAAAAAAACTACATATATAGAAATATTTTTGTTCTTTTCCTCGCTTTGCACATTTTGTAGTTCATCCATTATTTGAAATTACAACGAATTACCCGCCGTTGTCTGAGTCCTAAATAAACTACCATTACTAAAATAATACAGATACAGATAACACCACTCAATTTTCAAATCGTCTGTTTTGATGCAAAACCATTCCCGCGCTCTGTTTTTCCCATGCGTAAGCAATTGTACAACGCGAGAGTAATATGCCCTAAAAAGCTCTTTCCATACACTCCCTAAATAAGCGGGCTGCAAATCGCCACGCATGCGCACAAACATCTGGTTTATTATCGTCGGCAGAATGATGTTTGTTATCGTCGGCAAAATTATGTTTGTTACCGTCGGCAGTATCTTTTAAATTAGCGAAGTTAGAAACCTATATTCAAGACGTTTAACCTTTTGATTGCTTACTATAAATAGAAATAAATTAAACCATTTGAAGTCGCTAAAAAGAAAAAAAAAATCCTTTACCCCATAAATTAAATTAAAAGGAAAATAATTGCTATCACAGCCAGTTTTCATCCGATTGGAGTCAAATTTTCAGAAAACATTTATTATATGGAAATAAATATATATTCAAAACCACGAAAATGTGTCCTATAAATTCACTGGTTTAGAAAATAGCAAATAAAATAGCATTCATAGTCGTCTTCTGGGATATCGCTTGGACACCAATTTTATTAAAACTTTCAACAAAGTTAAAAAGTGTTTATGACTTTGTTCATTCTGTCTGTCTGTCCGTTAGCACGATAACTGCCGTAAAAATGACTTAATCAAAATGAAATTTTATTATGTCGTACAGACGGTTTGTAGGACCTTTGGGAATATACATGAATAATATCACCCAATTAGTTTTGGATTGAACCCGGGTGGAAAAAATAAAATACATTGAACCCTATAGAACCTAATTTTTCAAGCATTTTTTAAGCGGATTTAAAATTCACAAATTGCTTCGAAAATTTTAGGTTATATTCAAATTATTCCATAAAATATATAAAAAAAAATTCAAAATATATTCAGTAGTTTTTTAAATAAAAATTTAAATAATAATTACACCTCTTATATGAAGCAAGCACGTGACCATGATATGAAAAGATCACGTGACCCACTTCAAAATATAATACGGCATCCATCTTGTCTTATAATTGTGATGTTTAAAGTTCTTTTTAATTCACATTGAGTGTTGTATTCGTCCTAAAACATCTTTATTTTTGCTTAAATTCTGCGCATCTACATGCTGAAACATCGCAATGACAATATATTTGAGCTTAAATGATCATCCAAATTTGATTATGTCTACAACGAAGCCTATTTTTCACTTATGTAAAATGTAAACAGCAAAATATGTAGTATGAGTTGTATAAGAATTGTTGCATTTTTTTAACGCAAAAGTATTTAGATCATGGAGTCTGCATAGCTGATATGAATGAAATATTCGTTAATTTTACACAGAGAAGGACGATTTTTTTCGATGAAGTTTTAAACATAGAGTTTAATTACTTATAGTTCTATGGTCTTAAGTTTTTAAATAAAATAACTTATTTTAGTATTGTGGTGAATGAAATGATTGTGGAAATGTTATGAATGAAATGATTGAGGAAATGTTATGAATGAAATGATTGAGGAAATCTTATGAATGAAATGCTGCTTTTATAGAGAGAGCCAGGCGTGTTATTTTTTCTATGACGTCATTTGAATGAATGTCAGTTGTTTTCGATGAAGTTTTCAAATATAATAAATTTTTGTAGTATTATGATGATTTTAAAAATATTACCGAGGAATGTATCGCATTTTAGAGATGTTTAAACCAGGCAATTTATATTTCAATGCCGTCATTTGAATAAAGTTCATTTCTTCGATGAAGGTTTACGTTTTCAAATATAATAAATTAATGTAGTATTGTGATAAGTTTTAAAATATTACTTAGAAATATATTGCATTTTAGAGATGTTTAAATAAAATTGCATTGGAATTGGAACGTGTTTCATAATCAATGCTTTAAGCATGATTGATCTTTCTTGTTTTATGTTGTCCAGAGTTTTGTACATATCTAGTTTTAGGTTCCTTAATCTTGTTTATAATGATACGATTCAAATGTATTGCTAAATGATATCTTCAATTTGCAACGAGAACATTTCTGCTTATCCTGTTCTTCCGATGTTATTTAGATATCACAAGTGCCTTTAATCTTTAATATTTAATTGGCGCAGCTGAAGAGACGACCCATTGGTGTTTACAGCTTTATACAGGGACTTTATGGAAACGATTTTGTATTTATGTTTCTCGTTAGTATTTTGAAATAAAGATTTGGCATTTTCAATATAATCGTCAGCTTCTGTTTTGTTTTGATTGGAACGTAGAATGAAAGATTTATTTTGGAAATGGCTCCTGAATTTGATAGATGGCTCGAAGGTTACCTAAATGAGCTTTCCGAGGAAAAATATTCGTATCATCGAATTGTAAAGCGGTGTAAAAATCGAGGTTATTGCATTTCAAAGAAAGGTATTTTTAATATATTAAATTTGAAAGGGAAAACGCGTCTAGCTGAAAGTAAAAATGAAAAAATTACCGCAAAATCGCATTTTAGGACTGTTCGAACGCGGGTAAATATCAAGAAAGTGAAGTATCTGATCCTAAAAAAAATCCACCGGCTCAAAGTTCCATTGCATCGAAACCGGGTATGTCTTCTGGCACTGTAAGTAAAATCATTCATAAAGATTTGAAGTTAAAAAAGATGTTTAAATCTAAAGTTCATCTGCTTTTGTCAAAGCCTATTGCGGAAAGAAAAACAATGTGTAGAAAATTATATCAAAAACACCTAGCTGCTGATAAATGGAAATTTGGGATAACACCCTATGAGACATGGGTGTATTTAAGTGACTGTAATAAATATGAGCAATTTTCTATTGCTCAACTGACAAAAATGACCGTACGGAATGGCTTTGTCAATGTACGGAATAGTTCCCAGAGGGATTCATGATAGTTGCAGGGTTTTGTTACAACGGTTAATTCAAATTTAAAAAAGTCTCAACTAAAGCTAAAATTAATTCACTCTACTATCAATAGAATGTTTTAGAATAAATTTTTGAAGAAGCAATTCCAGCCTTATATGGAAAGGACATTAGTAAATTTGAGCTTCATATGGACAAAGCCTCTAGTTCTAGTCACACGTCTAAGCCACTGCCGCATATTTAGCAAAGAAAAAATCAGAAACAGGAACAAAATGTATCCCATTTAATGAAATACCTGTAAAATCACACTTCTACAATGGACTTTTGAGCTTTTGGTTTGTTAAAACAAGCCTTAGGAAAACGGCATCCAAGAACACTGAACGGACTTTGAAAACTACCTAAGAGGAGTGGGATAAAATTGACATGACGGTGCTAAGAAACAGTTTACTTTCGTGGAAAATTCTAGCTAGAACTATAGTCAAGAATCAGGGCTATCAGATAGAAGCAAATCGCCGCAGCCCTTTATGCATAAAATTTAATTATCAAAATCGTTTCCAGAAAGTGCAAACGACCTTCTGTATAACCCTCGTCGACCTTCTGTATAACGTCGAATGCACCGATTGTGCGACGATATAAACACAAGTGACGCACAAACACTCTTAAACACTTGTAAAATATAAATAATTATGAAAATAATTAAAATAGAAATTTTGTTGACGCATTTGAATTCGAACACCATTAAACAAATCAATATATATACAGTAGTTAAACAATAAATAATTTTAAATCAATAAATGACTGTATGTTCATGAAAGTCGAAAGACGCAGATACATATATGCACACACACACACTTTCTAGTATATATAGAGATAATCACAAGATTTCAGAAAATGTAATAAAATATTAAACTCTCTGTTGGATAAATGGTCGCACTTATATAAACGCGGCAACAAAAGCACACAGTATGTGTTTCACAAGCGCCTTGCAAAATTAAAACTTGTTTACTGTCATAATCCCTCTGAGTTAAACAAAATTAAAGCGTGTTTACTGTCATAATCCCTCTGAGTTAAACAAAATTGCCCATATTAGACAATTTCCGCGGACTACAAAGAATCTATTCGTGTCAGTGACACCTATTAGTTACGAAAAATGTGTGCCACCTCTCATAGGAACCGCTTTTACAGCAGAGCTGCCATCAAACTGACAGGTTCAACCTCCGTTCCTTTTCTCAAAACATCAGATGGCTCATCTGTAGTACATATTTTGACAAGATTTTGCTTTCATCGGAATTCCGTTCTCTTCCGCTTATATTTTAGATAACTTTTCCCATATCGATTTTGATGCCTCTGATTCCACTAGTGACGAAGTATTTCATTAAGTATTTTCTGTTGGTAATATTGAAACGGTAAATAAGAGTTTATCCCCCAGGACTTCCTTTTGCATTTTACAGTCCCCTCCAAATAATAAGAACGAAATGCAAATTCTCAGATCACAAGCTAACAAATAATAGTTATTAGACGAAACTTGTTCTATACTTCGAGTACAATATGCAAATATGCAACGGATACGCAGTTTTAACGAATACAGGCCTACCTGTAGCTGCAGCTAGGCTTGAACATAAAGCAGGTGCTGTTGTTTGCATGTTGCGTCTGACAGATAACGCTAAGTAGAGGTCACAGGAAGATATAACTCGAGGGCTTCTGCTTATTGTTCCGCTGTTTTGGGATTGGGTCCATAAGCGGGAAATCACAGAATGGTGGGCTCTGGAGAATTTAGCGACTTCTCCAATAGATTGGCCGGATTCTAACCTGTTCACGACTCATCTAATTATCATCTAAACGCCTCCTTTGATACATATGGAATGAAATCGCTATTTCGTATTTTTACCCTAACGCCTGTAGTAAAAGTAAGGATGCACAGAAAGAAACACTTATTTAGACACTGATTTACGTATTTGGCACAAGGCCATTGTTATTATGCACGTGTTTCTATATTTGCATATTGGGCTTGAAGTATACAGCAAGTTTCGCTTAATAAAATTCATTAGTGATCTGAGTTTGTGCGTCATCCGTGATCTGAGCTAGTGATCTGAGAATTTGCATTTCGTGTTTATTTTTTGAAAAGGAGTGTATATTACTATCGTCTCTGAAATGAGCAATCTGCACTTTGATCTGAAATTTGAAGACAGGAAATGTAGATTACTTTTCTAATGTAAAATGAAAGATAAGCGTCTCATTTTTCAATAGATATGGGATTGTCAAACACTAGTAAATCCTTATTTCGATTCTGATACATAAGTTCATTGGAATCTTTAGGGAAAAATCTTGCAAAAAGTTTCTGTGAAAAAGAAAATAAATAATTACAAGTGCATTTTTTGTGAAGTGTGTGTAATTAAGAAAATCTCTGTTACGTGCACAATATATGCGACATTCGTAATTGAGTTGAAGATATTACATTAATAAGGCTTTTCAATTAATTATTTAAATTTATTGCCAAATTGTTTAAAAATAAATGCTCTATAAATTTATATGCTATAGGTTAGTTACTGTTGTTGTTGTTGAGACCCTGACCGTCCGACCGACCAGAAAGGTGTAAGGTAACCGTTTGGACGGCCGGGATGTGCCACCCAATTTAGACCGGAACACAGTGGGGGAGGCATTCACAGGGACCGTACCATCCTTCCCTTACCACCAACCTCTCGGAAGGACTTACCCACATGTTTAACGTGGTCGTACTCCGCACGAACACGGCGGTAGTTGTGGCAGCGTGCAAATCCAGCTCGCAAACCACCGGGCTACCGCGTCCGAAATGTGCCAACAGCACGCGGTGTTCCCAGGTGGTCACCCACCCAAGTACTAGCTATAGGTTAGTTAAAAAAGTAAGTGGTTTCTTACCAAGAACTGAAACGTAAAGTAGTATAAAACGTATTTTTAGTACTTGATCACGTATTTTAGCTTTCCAAAAAAATTCATTAGTTTTAGGTAAAATAATTTACACTCATGCAATAATTTGAGTTCAACTCATTTTTAATGGTTAATAAAACAATTAAAGGTTTAAAAGTTCTCATGAGTGCATCTTTAAAGGTTTTCGAGAGATATGAGAAAAGAAATGAGTGACGTCACCCATGTAACATTATGACGTGTTCTGTGCTTTATAAAATTATTTATAATCGTTTAATTTAAACTCCTGATTATTACGATTTTATATTTTCTATCAGATGTACAAGGAATGTCTTTTACTTTTCTTGCTGAGAAACATGAATATCCTTATATCGAAAACATTTTTTCGTCAAAGTAAAAGATAAACCATTTTGTGACATTGCTCCTAATGTTATAAATCTAACCTTCTTTTTCATAGACTTGGTAATATCAAATTTATACAAATTTTAACTATTTCTAAAGATTATATATAAAACTTAACAAATTAGGAGTTATGCTTATATATATATATATATATATATATATATATATATATATATATATAATAGAAGATTTTTATGATTACTTGTAATATATATATACCCGAGAAATACCAAAGAAAATTGCTTGTAAACTGAAGGTAAAGGTAAATAAATTGCAAAACAGAAGCCTAGTGTAGCACGATGAGCTATGCAAGAAATTTGGAAATTGAATAAATGGAATCTAGTGAAAATAAAAAGAATAAAATGAATATGAAAAGCATTTCTGAAACCATGTACGTTATCAAGGGCCATACATGTTTCATTAATGCTGATTCTACGTTTCTGTTTACACTACTGTAAAATGTATTACAGAAATAATGTAAATGGCCCGACGTAGAAGAAAAAACAAAGTGGATCAAATACACAAAAGAATCAAACATGAATATAAAATATTCTGTAACACCAGCTTGTGGCTAATTATTTAAATGAGGATGCAAAGTATTATAAAGTATTATCAAAAGAATATAATGAAAATGAAATGAATAATATATCTACCCCTAGTACTGTGGTACTTCTGGAAAAGCATGTGTATTACCAACCAACTCTGAACAGGTTACAGTGAATTTTTGTTACTGACTAAGCAGTTTTCTCAAAGCAGGTTACAGTGACGAAATGTTCTTAATTATATCCGGGACTTTTATTCTCATCCTTCTTGTATAAATTCAATTATCCTAATCGTATAAGTTTTGTGGTATATTGATAGAACTTACTGTTTATCTCTCCAGTGAATGCAAAGATAAAAATTTATATTTTTCTCTATCTTTATGCTTCTAACTTTGTGATACGCTAAATATTTTCATCATCATCACTCATCGTGCGTAGTGACACATATAGCCTTCAACTTGCGTCGTCACCCTGGTCGATCCTGTGCAGCAGTCCTTGCTTTTGACCAGCTCGCCCATCCCATCAGATTTATCTCTTGTTCTATTAAACGGAAACTCCTCAAACCATGCAAGGTAGCCGTCATCTGGCGTCTCGCAAGTCGCAACACCATCAGCCAATAGTTCATTCAAGCTTTAAGTTTCCGTAATTGATGTCATTTCACAGGAAATAATGATTGGTCTTTTGACCAACCCCCAAAATGGAGGACTCCAATTATACCCTTGGGGACTGGGTACCTATTTTAGTCGCTTTTTACAACATGCATGAGCTACAGCGGTGCTGTATTCTTACACCGACCACCACATGGGAACCTAAATATTTCGGTTACTTTTTAAATTTCCATGACCACTTTTATATTCCCTTTAAATAATGAAAGTGATGCTTTCGTCTTATGTTTTTTTGGTATTTAAATTGGGTTTATGTAACTCAAATATTACTTAAGATAAGTTGGTTCACAACTTATTCCACAACTAAAATTTAAAACTTATCTAGTTAATATTGGAATTTTAACCACAATTTGAAATTCAGAAATATTAACCAGAAATATTAATATTGAAATATGAATACAATATAAGAAATTCATAACTGCTTGCAAATAAATAATCCTTGAAATAAATTATAAATATGTACGGCCAAACTAATAAAAATGTATTTTATATATACTGACTTTATTATTAAAATTATAAATATTGAAAATATGCTAGTGATGAATCGCGTTAATGTATTAAGTATTTTCTAACGTAATTTCCCCCAACAATCTAAAAGGTTAATTTGAAATATAAAAGAAAATGTATTTACCAGTACATCAACGGATAAAGCTTTAATTAGCCAGGTGATGGGCGGCAATAGTCGTACCAAGGGCATAGAATATTTTTAAATTGATACACTTGATTGGGCATATCTAAAGGAATTAAACGCGAATAAATATCAAATATATTATTTTGAAACCTTAGAACGAGCCAACAAATCAACAGAATAAAGTTCAAGAATGTAACTCCGGAAGCCTTAATTGGTTAATTAATGTAAATATGTTGCTAAAATATAATATTTTATTAATTTACCAGTTGCCTAAAACGGTATTTCTAATGTATCAGATATTGTAATTTCATTTCCGATAAGTCTTTAAAAATCTCAGGAAAAAAACTTATATTTAATTGTCTTTAAAGTGAAAATAAAATGTTTTTTATGATATCTATAAAAATTAATATAACATCATAAAACTTATTTTAATCTTGTTTTAAACCTATATAATCACTTATTAAAAACTTGCCGTAATTATGATTTACTAGTTTTTAAAAGGATCTGCAGAATAATAAAAGCTTTTTGATTTAATATGTTAAAGTGCAATTCAGATGTATAGGTGAATTGAGTCAATTATTTCATATTCAATTATTTCGATGTTTCAATTATTTTGTATTTATTTTATTACTCTGTCTCTTTTTATTGTGAATCATATAGACTCAAAAATCGGAATTTTGTCGTCTAATTTTTACTTTCCTTATATACAAAATGTATAAGGAAAGTATTGTGACGGAGTCGAAAATTCGAATTCGAGTTTTCGACAGGAGAGCACGTTTCAAGCATCCCTGATCATAAATCAAACATTTTTTAAGTGATGTCTGTGTGTGTGTGTGTGTGTGTGTGTGTGTGTGTGTGTGTAAGTGAGTCTGTGTGTGTGTGTGTAAGTGAGTCTGTGGAGACGATAACTGACGAACGAATGGACCGATTCGAACGAAATTTGGTACAAAAATCACGCTCTTAAACACTGGAAGCCTATTGTTTTTATACGCAATCGAATGTTCAGAAGCCCCCTAAATTTTAGAGTGAAATTTTGAAAAAATCGTCAAAAAATCAAAACCGCTAATAAAGTTACGCAAGTAGACATTTCTTATGTAATTTTTCATTAGAAAACGATTGACATAAATTTTAGAACGCTAACATGAACCATTCTCGGGATATTGCACATTTTTCAAAAAAAATATCAGAAAGTCATATAAAATAAAACAAAATATTTCTTATTGAGTTTACTTTTCATATGTAATACATGAGATAAATTGGGTGACAATCCACATGAGATAAATTGGGTGACATGAGATAAATTGAGTGATAAATTGGGTTTCTCGTGGATCGAGTTCGTTCCATTCATGAAAAAAGATACTTTGAGTAATAATTTTGTATTTGAACGCCAATAGTCATTTATCTGCTGTAAGAATAACTTATTTCTTCGTCCATAACGCTTGGCAAGATTTTGCTGACGAATTTGGTGGAATGTCGCCAACTTGGCGACTTTATTAAATATTTCTAAATTAACGAAAAACTCGCCAAATGGATAAAAATGACGTTAAATCAATGAAAATAACGACTCATTGACGAAAATTCGATATCTTGGAAAAAATATAAATATCTACTATAAAAATAATATATTTGTTTTTACTGTAAAATTAGTAAATTTATTGCATTATATAACGAAAGTCATGTGCTGCCCACATTAGATTTTTATATGAAGGATTGACAATCTATTATATATACTAATTGCCAAGTGTCCGTCTGTCTGTCTGTCTGTCTGTCTGTCTGTCATTCACGCTTTTTTCAGGCACTTCCCGAATAGATAGAGACTTGAAATTTGGTACACGGCTCGGTCGTTCGATAAAACCCCCTGGAAAAATCGAATTTTTCGAAAACGTTCTATAGAGGGGGTGCCCCACACCAAAACGTTCGAAAAGTGAAAAGATGGAAAAGCATACTTTGCGATGAGATAGAGACTTCAAATTTGGTGTATTGGTAAATCGTTCGAAAAGAAGAAAGTGTGCAATATCAGATTTCCAATATTTTCTACTTAAGGGGGTGCCGCACACCAAAACGTTCGAAAAGTGGAAAGATAGGAAAGCATGCTTTTTTGCGATGAAATAGAGACTTCAAATTCGGTGTATGAGTAAATCGTTTGAAAGGAAGAAAGTGTGCAATTTCAGATTTCCAATATTTTCTACTTAAGGGGGTGCCGCACACCCAAACGTTCGAAAAGTGAAATGATTGGAAAGCATGCTTTGCGATGAGAGAGAGACTCCAAATTTGGTGTATGGGTAAATTGTTTGAAAGGAAGAAAGTGTATAATTTCAGATTACCAATATTTTCTATACTTAAGGGGGTGCCGCACACCAAAACGTTCGAAAAGTGAAATGATTGGAAAGCATGCTTTGTGATGAAATACTGACTTCAAATTTGGTGTATGGGTAAATAGTTCGAAAGGAAGAAAGTGTGCAATATCAGATAACTAATATTTTCTATACTTGCCGCACACCAAAATGTTCGATGTACCAAATAAATGAGAAACGCCTCCTTTAAAATTTGATAGAGGCTTGAAATTAAGTATATGGACTAATCATTTGATGAAAACACCCAAGACGAATATGGTTTTTCAAAAATGTTCGTTTAAGGGGGTTCTCTAGAGGAAAACGTTCGAAAGGTGAATTGATAAGAAAACATACTGCGGGATGAGATAGAGATTTGAAATTTGGTGTACTGGTTTGGAAGGAAGAAAGTGTACAATTTCAGTTTTCCAATATCTTATACTTTAAGGGGTGTTGCACACAAAAATGTTCAATTTTCGGAATGAAGTAGAAATATCACTTTTAGAACGTGATAGAGGCTTGATATTTGGTATATGGGCGAATCCTTTGGTAGAAAATCCAAGAAGAATGGAGTTTTTCAAAAATATATATTTAAGGGGGGTGGGTACTCCACAGAAAAACATTCAAGGGGTGAAATGATAGAAAAAGTATACTTTGCGATGAGTAAGAGACTTCAAATTTGGTATACGGGTAGACAGTTTGAAAGTAAGAAAGTGTGCAATTTCAGTTTTCAAACATTTGCTATTGTAGGGGTGCCGCACACTAAAATTTTCGATTTCACGAACAACTGAATAACGCCTTCTTTAGAGTACGGCAGAAGCTCGAAATTTAGTATATGGGCTAACGATTTGATAAAAATAACCCAAGATTAATATGGTTTTTCAAAAATGATCATTTAAGGGGGTGCAACACAGAAAAACGTAAAAATGTTCGAATTATGAAGTGATAGAAAAACATGATCTACAATAGGATAGAGACATCAAATTTGGTGTACTGGTAGATTGTTTGAAAGGAAGGTTTTTCAAAAGGAGAGTTTTTCAAAAATATTCATTTATGGAGGTGCTCCAAAGAAAAACGTTCGGAAGGGGAGAGGATAAAATAGTATGCTTCGGGATGAGATAGAGACTTTAATTTGGTGTACTGGTAGATAATTCGAAAGGACGACGTGCGCAATTTAAATTTTCCAATTTTTTCTTCTTTAGGGGGTTCTGCACACTAAAATATTCGATTTGCCAAAAATAAGTGAAACACAAATTATTCAAAAATTTACATTATTCAGGGGTTGCTTATTGCGAGACCGTTGATTTTCAACGGGTATTCGGCTAGTATATACTAATTGCCAAGTGTCCGTCTGTCTGTCTGTCTGTCTGTCACGCTTTTTTCAGGCACTTCCCGTATAGATAGAGACTTGCAATTTGGTACACGGCTCGGACGTTCGATAAAACCCCCTGGAAAAATTGAATTTTTCGAAAATGTTCTCTAGGGGGGGGGGTGCTGCAAACCAAAACGTTCGAAAAGTGAAATCATAGGAAAGCATGCTTTACGATGAGATACAGACTTCAAATTTGGTGTATGGGTAAACCGCTCGAATGGAAGAAAATATGCAATTTCAGATTTCCAATATTGTCTACTTAAGGGGGTGCCGCAGACACAAAACGTTCGAAAAGTGAAATGATAGGAAAGTATGCTTTGCGATGAGTTAGAAACTTCAAATTTGGTGCATAAGTAAACCGTTTGAAAGGAAGAAAGTGTGCAATTCAGATTTTCAATATTTTCTACTTAAGGGGGTGCCGCACACCAAAACGTTCGAAAAGGGAAATGATAGGAAAGCATGCTTTGCGATGAGATAGAGACTTCAAATTTGGTGTATTGATAAACCGTTCGAAAAGAAGAAAGTGTACAATTTCAGATTTCCAATATTTTCTACTTAAGGGGGTGCCGCACCCCAAAATGTTCGATTTACAGAATAAATGAGAAAAGGCTACTTTAAAATTTGATAGCGGCTTGAAACATGTTATATGGGCTAATCACTTGACGAAAACACCCAAGAAGAAAATAGTTTTCCAAAAATGTTCATTTCAGGGGGTGCTCCAGAGTAAAACGTTCGAAAACTGAGTTGATAAAGTACCATGCTTCGGAATGAGAAAGAGATATCAAATTTGGTGCAAAGGTAGATAGCTTGGAAGGAAGAAAGTGTACAATTTCAGTTTTCCAATATTTTTACTTTAGGGGGGTGCCGCACACCAAAATGTTCGATTTTTGGAAGAAAGGAGAAACGTCCTTTTTAAAACGTGATAGAGGCTTGATATTTGGTATATGGGTGAATCATTTGATAGAAAATACAATAAGAATGGAGTTTTTCCAAAATGTACACTTAAAGGGGTGGGTACTCCACATAAAAACATTCGAAATGTGAAATAGTAAAAAAGCATGTTTCGCGATGAGATGGCGATTTCAAATTTGGTATATGGGTAAATGGTTGGAAAGGAAGAAAGTATGCAATTTCAGTTTTCCAAGATTTGTTATTATAGGGGGTGTCGCACAATAAAATATTCGATTTGACGAACAAATGAGAAACGCCTGCTTTGCAATGTGATGAGTCTGAAATTTAGTATATAGGGTAATTATTTGATAAAAAACTTAAGATTATTACGGTTTCTCAAAAATGGGGTGCTACTAAAGGGGGTGCTACACAGAAAAACGTTCGAAAGGTGAAGTGATAGAAAAACATGTTTGGCGATAGGATAGAGACTTTAAATTCGGTGTATGGGTAAACTGTTCGAAAGGAAGAAAGTGTGCAATTTCAGATTTCCAATATTTTCTACTTAAGGGAGTGCCGCACACCAAAATGTTCGATTTACTGAATAAATGAGAAAAGGCACCTTTAAAATTTGATAGAGGCTTAAAATTTGGTATATGGCTAATAATTTGACGAAAACTCCCTAGACGAATATAGTTTTTCAAAAATGTTCATTTAAGGGGGGTGTTCTAGAGTAAAACGTTCGAAAAGTGAATTGATAAAAACCATGTTTCGGAATAAGATAGAGATATTAAATTTGGTGTTGTTAAGGTTTTGGTATTTTAGTTTTTAAAGAAGAAAGTGTGAAATTTCAGATTTCCAATATCTATCTATCTATATATACTAATTGCCAAGTGTCCGTCTGTCCGTCTGTCTGTCCGTCTGTCTGTCTGTCTGTCTGTCCGTCTGTCTGTCTGTCTGTCTGTCACGCTTTTTTCAGGCACTTCCCGAATAGATAGAGACTTGCAATTTAATACACGGCTCGGTAGTTCGATAAAACCCCCTGGAAAAATCGAATTTCCGAAAACGTTCTATAGAGGGGGTGCCCCACACCAAAACGTTCGAAAAGTGAAATCGTGGGAAAGCATACTTTGCGATGAGATAGAAACTTCAAATTTGGTGTATAGGTAAATCATTCGAAAGGAAGAAAGTGGGCAATTTCAGATTTCCAATATTTTCTACTTAAGGGGGCGCCGCACACCAAAACGTTCGAAAAGTGAAATGATAGGAAAGCATGCTTTGCGATGAGATAGAGACTTCAAATTCGGTGTATGGGTAAATCGTTCGAAAAGAAGGAAACGTGCAATTTCAGATTTCCCATATTTTCTACTTAAGGGTGTGTCGCACACCAAAACGTTCGATTTAACGAATAAATGAGAAAAGGCGCCTTTAGAATTTGATAGAGGCTTAAAATTTGGTATATGGGCTAATAATTTGACGAAAACGCCCAAGACGAATACGGTTTTTCAAAAATGTTCGTTTAAGGGGGTGCTCCAGAGTAAAACGTTCGAAAAGTTAATTGATGAAAAAGCCATGCTTTGGAATGAGATAGATATATCAAATTTGGTGTAAGGGTAGATAGTTTGAAAGGATGAAAGTGTACAATTTCAGTTTACCAATATTTTCTACTTTAGGGGGTGCCGCATACCAAAATGTTCGATTTTCGGAATAACGGAGAAACGCTCCTCTTAAAACGGGATAGAGGCTTTATAGTTGGTTTATGGGCGAATCATCTCATAGAAATCACAAAAAGAATAGAATTTTTCAAAAATGTATAGTTAAGGGAGTGGGTACTCCACACAAAAGCATTCGAAAGATGAAATGCTAGAAAAGCATGCTTCACGATGCGATAGAGACTTAAAATTTTGGTGTACGGGTAAAAAGTTAAATGGGAAGAAAGTGTGTAATTTCAGTCTTCCAGCATTTGCTATTGTATGGGGTGCGCTCACTAAAATGTTCGATTTGCCGAACAAATGAAAAACGTCTTCTTTACAATGTAATAAAAGCTTGAAATTTAGTATATGTGCTAACCATTTGACAAAAAAACCAAACATGAATACATTTTGACAAAAATGTTCATTAAAGGGGTGCTACACAGAAAAACGTTCGAAAGGTGAAGTGATAGAAAACACATGCTTCTCGATAGGATAGAGACTTCAAATTTGGTGTACCGGTAGATAGTTTTAAAGGAAGAAAGCGTGAAATTTCAGATTTCCAATATTTGCTACATTAAGGGGTGCCGCACACTAATATATTCGATTTTTCGAATAAATGAGACAAGCTTCTTTTTAAATGTGATAGAGGCTTGATATTCGGTATATGAGCCAATCATCTGATAAAAAACCCAAGACAAAGAGAGTTTTTCAAAAATGTTCATTTATAGGTGTGCTTCACAGAAAAAAGTTCCAAAGGAGAAAAACTAATATAGGGGTGCCTCGGGATGAGATAGACTTTAATGTGGTGTACTGGTAAATAATTCGAAAGGAAGAAATGCGGAAATTTAGTTTCTCAATATTTTCTTCTTTAGGGGGTTCTGCACACCAAAATATTCGATTTGTCGAATAAATGTGAAACGCGAATTATTAAAAAATTTACATTATTCAGGGGTTGCTTATTGCGAGACCGTTGATTTTCAACGGGTATTCGGCTAGTCTTTATATACTAATTGCCAAGTGTCCATCTGTCTGCCTGTCTGTCTGTCTGTCTGTCTGTCTGTCACGCTTTTTTTAGGCACTTCCCGAATAGATAGAGACTTGCAATTTGGTACACGGCTCGGTCGTTCGATAAAACCCCCTGGAAAAATCGAATTTTCCGAAAATGTTCTATAGAAGGGGTGCCCCACACCAAAACGTTCGAAAAGTGAAATGATGGGAAAGCATGCTTTGCGATAAGATAGAAACTTCAAATTTGGTGTATGGGTAAACCGTTTGAAGGAAAAAAGTGTACAGTTTCAGATTTTGAATATGTTCTACTTAAAGGGGTGCCGCAGACCAAAATGTTCGATTTACCGAATAAATGAGAAACGGCTACTTTAAAACTTGATAGGGGCTTGAAATTTGGTATATGGGCTAATCATTTGAAGAAAACACCTAAAATAAATATAGTTTTCTTAAATATTCGTTTAGGGGGTGCTCCACACCAAAACGTTCGAAAAGTGAAATGATGGGAAAGTGTGCTTTGCGATAAGATAGAGACTTCAAATTTGGTGTATGGGTAAACCGTTTGAAAGGAAGAAAGTGTACAATTTCAGATTTTCAATATTTTCTACTTAAGGGGATGCTGCACACCAAAATGTTCGATTTACCGAATAAATGAGAAACGGCCACTTTAAAATTTGATAGAGGCTTGAAATTTGGTATATGGGCTAATCATTTGAAGAAAACGCCTAAAACTAATATAGTTTTCTAAAATGTTCGTTTAGGGGGTGCTCCACACCAAAACGTTCGAAAAGTGAAATGATGGGAAAGTGTGCTTTGCGATAAGATAGATACTTCAAATTTGGTGTATGGGTAAATCGTTTGATAAGAAAAAAGTGTACAATTTCAGATTTAGAATATTTTCTACTTAAGGGGGTGCTGCACACCAAAATGTTCGATTTACCGAATAAATGAGAAACGACCACTTTAAAATTTGATAGAGGCTTGAAATTTGGTATATGGGCTAATTATTTGAAGAAAACACCTAAAACAAATATAGTTTTCTAAAATGTTCGTTTAGGGGGTGCTCCACACCAAAACGTTCGAAAAGTGAAATGATGGGAAAGTGTGCTTTGCGATAAGATAGAGGCTTCAAATTTGGTGTATTGGTAAACCGTTTGAAAGGAAGAAAGTGTACAATTTCAGATTTCCAATATTTTCTACTTAAGGGGATGCCGTACACCAACACGTTCGAAAAGTGAAATGATAGGAAAGCATGCTTTGCGATGAGATAGAGACTTCAAATTCGGTGTATGGGTAAATCGTTCGAAAGGAAGAAAGTGTGCAATTTCAGATTTCTAATATTTTTTACTTTAGAGGGTGTCGCACACCAAAACGTTCGAAAAGGGAAAATATGGGAAAGCATATTTTGCGATGAGACAGATACTTCAAATTTGGTGTATAGGTAAATCATTCGAAAGGAAGAGAGTGTGCAATTTCAGATTTCCAATATTTTCTACTTACGGGGGTGCCGCACACCAAAACGTTCGATTTACAGAATAAATGAGAAAACGCTCCTTTAAAATTTGATACAGGCTTGAAATTTGGTAGATAGGCTAATCATCTGACGGAAACACCCAAAACGAATATAGTTTTTCAAAAATGTTCGTTTAAGGTGGTGCTGTAAGAAAAATGTTCGAAAAGTGAATTGATAAAAAACCATGCTGCGGAATGAGATAGAGATATCAAATTTGGTGCAAGGGTATATAGTTTGAAAGGAAGAAAGTGTACAATTTCAGTTTACCAATATTTTCTACTTTGGGGGGGGGGGGGGGGCTCACACCAAAATGTTCGATTTTCGGAATAAAGGAGAAACGCTCCTTTTAAAACGTGATAGAAACTTGATATTTGGTATATGGGCGAATCATCTGATAGAAATCACAAAAGAATAGAGTTTTTCAAAAATGTGTATTTAAGGGGGTGGGTACTCCACACAAAAACATTCGAAAGATAAAATGCTAGAAAAGCATGCTTCGCGATGAGATAGATACTTCAAATTTGGTGTACGGGTAAAATGTTGGAAAGGAAGAAAGTGTGCAATTTCAGTTTTCCAACATTTGTTATTGTAGGGGGGTGCCGCTCACTAAAATATTTGATTTGCCGAACAAATAAAACACTCCTCCTTTACAATATGATAGAGGAATTTAGTATATGGGCTAACATTTGGACAAAAATACCAAAGATGAATACAGTTTGACAAAAATGTTCTTTAACGGGGTGCTTCGCAGAAAACGGTCGAAAGGTGAAATGATAGAAAAACATGCTTCTCTTCGCGATAGGATAAGGACTTCAAATTTGGCGTACGGGAAGATAGTTTGAAAGGAAGAAAGTATGAAATTTCTGATTTCCAATTTATGTTACTTTAAGGGGTTCCGCACACTAATATGTTCGATTTTCCGAATAAATGGGGTACACTTCCTTTTAAATGTGATAGAAGCTTGATATCTGGTATATGGGCCAATCATCTGATAAAAAAAAACAAGACAAACAGAGTTTTTCAAAAATGTTCATTTATGGATGTGCTTCACAAAAAAAAGTTCCAAAGGAGAAATAATAATATAGGGGTTGCTCGGGATGAGATAGACTTTAATGTGTTGTACGGGTAGATAATTCGAAAGGAAGAAATTCGCAAATTTAGTTTACCAATATTTTCTTTTTTTATGGGGTACTGAACACCAAAATATTCGATTTGTCGAATAAATATGAAACGCGAATTATTAAAAAATTTGCACTATTCAGGGGTTGCTTATTGCGAGACCGTTGATTTTCAACGGGTATTCGGCTAGTGTTAAACTATTAATAAAAGAAATTAATTGTTTGCTTTTATAGAACATATTCTTTTCATTTTCAATCTAAAATTTGAAGAAACATTCACTCTATTTTAGTTCAATTAACACTGAAAATATCTACTGAAAATTTAAAACTTCACTTAAAGTTCATCAAATGGATTAAATCGTATTTAACTATGTTTTCGAAAAAGTTATTGATGGAAATTAATTGAATTGAAAAAATAGGGAAACAAAATTCATAGATCACAAAATAAATATTAGATTTATCTAATTTTATGTTGCGAAAATGTTAATTTTAGCAATTTTAAGTTAACTATATTTAGATATTCGCCTCGTATCTTATTATTTTAAAATTGTAGTATTTACCTGTTTGAAGTCGTTAATATCCACGTTATCAAACGTAACTGATTGATCAACATAGACATTTTTGATAATAATTTTGAAATGGATAACAAATATAAATATTGTCTACTGACATAATTCAAAATAAACTTTTCTCAGTAGCAATAATTTAACGTTATAAAATCTGTGACATTAACTAGAAACTCACATCGTAAATACAATATAATTAAACCGAATGTTACAAAGCAATAAACTGGCAACGAAAATACAATTTATTGATGTATTTTGATATCTTTACGCTTCTCTCTTACTTATTTTCTTATTGTTTCTGAACTTTACAAAAACAAATGCGAGCGTGTTCTGTCCAGTCCAGATTGTAACTTTCAAGACCATCAATTTTATTTGGGTACTCAAAAAATTTTTCTGTAAACATAAAAATTCTGAAACTA